>WKFP01015057.1:230456-260820 GCA_011057875.1 Pterocles orientalis | reverse complement strand
AGGCGGCGGGAGGCGCTGCCGCTGCCATAGATGCCCCGCAGCCGGGCCGGGGGGGGCGGCAGGAGGCCGCACCAGGGGCAGAAGCTGGTGCCGCACTTCCGGGGCCGCCGCCGCGCCGCCGCCCGCTGCTCCCCCATTGGGCGATTCAAACCCTCCTCGTGACCCGGCCCGCCGCCGTCGTTAACGTCACAAGGCCCCGCCCCGCAACGGGCGCTGTCGCCACAGTGAGGAGAAGCGCTGCGAGGGGACCCGGCGCTGCCCGGGAACCGCCCCGGCCGCGCCCCTCCCGACCCCCGGAACGGGCTGACGGAGCGCCGGGCAGCGCGGCTGAGAGAGTCCGCGTCACAGAGCTGGGGGTGCTTCCTCCTTCAACGGGGCTGTGAAACGCTTGAAGGGATATTTTAAGGGAGGATAAGGGGTTTCTCCAAGCTCCTGCGGCTGCATGTTCAGTCCGGATCTATTTTAAAACATTCCCGGCTGGAACTTGTGTTCTTAGATACCACGGAAGACAAGTTTCAGTACGGAACAGCTTTAACAAATAAATACAGCAAGTCACAGCCCAGCAACGCAGCTGTTTTTACTGCAAACATTTTCTTTCTGTCATTTCAAAGCTGAATTTGTAACCAGTCTTGTATTCGGTAAAAAAAAAAAAATCTCTATCACCACTTTTGTTGTTACACCAATAAAGGTGTCCCCCAGCGACCCCACACAGGCAAGCAGCTGCTTTACAGACCCCTTCCAGCCGCACAGGTGAGAGCTCAACCGAGCCCCCGGAACCTGCCGGTGCCTCCGGGGAAGCGGCACCTCCTCAGGCGGACAGGGGAGGGAATGCCAGCCGTGGGCTGCACAGGGGATCTCTCCCATCCCAGCCTGCATCCCGGCTCGCTATGACAAACACCGGGCTTTTCCACCCGGCACAGCTCAGCAGGCTTGGTATTTCACAATGTTACCTGCGGAGACAGCTCCTAATCCGATTTTTACAACAGCAAATCCTTCGTCACTCCTGCACTGGAGAAACATCTAGAGATCCCCCAGGCCTACAAATTCCTCTTAATCCTTCTTTTCCCGAAACACAAACAAACGGATTTTTAGGGGTATTCGAGAGAGACTTCATGCAAGACAAGTCTTTCCAATAACTGCTCAGCATCAGTGATTTCTGTGCAGGGCGTGCTTTCCAGGTGTGACCGGTAAGGTAAGAATTCACAGATCTCACAACGGGCACAGAAAGCAAGCCTTTATCCTCGCAGACCGTACAGAATCAAGTACTAAAATAACCGTTTACATGGAAGAGCAAAAGCATACAATCTGCCGAGTGCAGCATGGTTTCTGTCGTAAGAGGGATGCCTTTCCCAGTACCGTGGATTCCTCCAGTTCCCTCAGCACTGGGCTGACATGATTCTACTGCAGAAAAAAATTGTCACTTAAAAACTAGAATCCAGTGTCTCAGTCAGGAAAACACTTCAGATGACAGATGAGTAGAGGAAGACAGCCTGAAGCAAAAGCTGCTCAGACCCACCATACCTGATACGGCTGTAACACTTACAGCCAGGAGTGGCTCGCTTCTACAGTAACCTGCTCTGAGAATGGCTCTCACCTAAAAGAAGCCTATTTGCTGCATTCTTCAGTTCAGAGCTTCTCCTTTCCAGCAGCATCCAAGATCCCTTCCTTCTACCTGTCCTTCTAAATACCGTGTTCAAATATACACCCAGCTGGATCCCTTCTGCTCACCGAGACTCAATATTCTAAACGGGACAGTCTCTGTGCCTGCAGGTCAGTCCACTGAGTGCAACCAGTCCACATTCAACATTAAAAAAATAAATGCCATTCCTTCTGAAGTTTTTTACCATGCAAGTACTTCAGGAAGGCAGCCGCAGCTGGCATCAAATTGCAGCTTCAGCTCTTTGAATGACTCCTTCCATGCGCCGGTACCACGGCTCAATCTTGGTGTGAACCATCATGTCGTCAAAGGCTTCCAGCCCTTCCATGACTCGGAGGACGCCGTACACTGCCTGTGCCAGAGCATAAAAATTAGAACAACACTGAAAGAGTCAGCAGTGGAGAATGGCTCAGGGTATCAATAGCCTGGCCAGTAACCTCTTTCCCCATCTTACCATCTACTCCACCACTCTGGTTAGCAAGAAGACTGAATGGCAGAGAGGCAGGTAAGAATAGGCATGTTTTTCCATGACAAAACAGTAAGAAAAGGTCAGGATCTACGTGCAGTTATGGGACAAAAGATAATCACATCTCTGCATCAAGCCCTGCGGTGAAATGCTTCACTTGTATTACAAGAATTGCTGGTGCAGGGGATGAATCCTGCTCCACTCTGCACTACTGCTTGCAAAGGAAACCCCAGCAGCACTGAACGTAACAAAACCTCGCAGATGTGAGGCTTTATTCACTGGCCAGAGCAGCGTCCTGGCTTGTAACCTGCTTTTATCATGCTTCCACATGATCAGTAACATCCACTGCAGACAGGAACTGTAGGTTCCATCCTAGGAAACACTTCTCCAGAGGAAAAAACAAATGCCATCCTACATAACAGAAGTATTTCTAAGTCCCCTTCATGTGGGAATTGTATTATTGCATAAAGGAGATGGACAATCTACCTCATGTAACTCTCCTTCTTCTCTATGTTGGTGTTAACCATTTCACATGGATAACAACTAATTTGTAACACACCTAACAATGAATGCAGGAATTAACCCCTTACCAAGTCAGCAAGGTTCGGCTGGTTTCCGCCCATGAATAGTCGATGTTTGCCAACAGCTTTCACCCACTCATTAACAGCTTCATACAAGTCTTCTCGGACATCATCTTGAAGGTGATGTCTGGGTAAAGAGAAGAACTAGCTTGAAGATACTGGTTTGTTCCTTTCTTTAACTTTTCATCTCTCATTTTATGGGCCGGTCTTTGCCTGGGGATTAGGAAGGTATTTGAGAGTGAAGGGGGCAGTTAGTGACTAAATAATAGATGAGTAGAGGGGCTCAGTACCTCGTTAAAGAAGTACAGCTGTAACTCACATTGGCTTAAATGGTTTGGTTTAAAACACCGAGGTTGTGCCCTGGGACATCTGAGGTTCATAGCTAAGGAGGTTAAGGAGTTATTCCTCTTGTGTACTTGGTGCTCGGTGGTACCAACCTTTTCTTCAACCTTTTGCTAACGAAGAACATGGCAACAGCTCCCATATACTTGGCAAAGAAGCCTTCCACAGTGCCAAACTTCCCCTCACGGACAATGTAATCAAAAGATGCCAAGGCTTCTCTGGGGGTACGGTAAACATTGGGGGAGATGAGGTGAACAAGCCAGTCATCCGCCCATTTTCTCCACTTCATTTCTTCCCTGCAAGCATTCAAAAGAAAGAGACTTTCCAGTGAAAGAGGTACAGGCTGATGGGCTACAGGAAGCAGGCAGAATCACAGTGCCGTTAGCCAGAGGTTCTGCCAAGGACAAATGTGTCAAAAACTCCCGCCCAGCTTGTGCTCTGGTGACTTCTCTGAAATGCGCTCAGGATTGTTATCTCTGCCAAGGCTCCTCCAATCTGAAACTAAAATTAAGACTAAGAGCACTTGCTTCTCCTCCCAACATGAGAGCCAAGGCAGAAAGGGAAACCAGCACTCCATAGCACTCCTCTGCGACACCAGGAAAGGCCGAGAAGGGAACCGGAGGCAACTGAAGGCTGGCAGGACCATGATGGTGGTAACTAGGCCATCTAACAGCATTGTTCCAAATTATGCACAAAACACAGCAAAACTGCTCTGAGGGAGGTGTGACAGGATTTGTCAACACGAGGGGGATTTTATATCTACACCACCCCAGAGTACATCTGGAGGAGGCTATGACCCTACTTGGAGAGCCCAGAAGCTTGAAGAGCACTTACACTCTCACTTCTTTGACAGGATAGACTCGCTTTGTCTCCTTCTCATCCAGCATGAGCCAATATTTATTCCCATACTCAAATACCTCCTTGCCTTGATCAGTTACAGTTTTCATAGGAGGATAAAAGGACACGATCTCTTCTAAGCTATTCCTCCTGTGGACAGAAACACAGTTAGCACCTGATCTGGCTGCTATAAAAATGAGCAAGAGCAAAGGACAGATTGAAAGATACACACTTTAAAATGTATTATTCTAAAAATAAGTGCACAAGGTTCCAAATTACATTTGAAATAAATTTCGAAAAGAGACTGGAACAGCTACTTGCAAACAATTATCAGCGTACATGCCTTTCTCTGTGCTGGAACAGAATTTTTTGCAGACATACAACTACCTACCATTCTCAAGTGCTTTGCAGCACAGACCTAAAAGACAGGCACAGGAATTTCATTTCTCTCTAGATGTTATAACTAGCTAAATGTAAGCTTAGTTCCAGAACTAACACTAGTTCATGTTTAAGTAGGTTTTATGCAAAGAGAATCTCACAGGTGAAAAACTGTAGTTATGAAAGGTAAAAGCTTTGCTTCACTGTACACACATCACAACACACACAGGTAGCATCCACATCATCACAGCCAGCCTCGGGTCACCGGGGCCAAACACCCACAGCTTCACAGACCAAGGTCAACAAGACACTTATGACCAACTCTGAGTCGGTCTTCTCCATCTCTAGTTCGCTAGTGTCATCCACATTCAACTCGCCTCCCATCACCCGGTTTTCTTACTTGGAAACGAGATAGGTCTTTATTGCACTGATGATCACCGAAGAGTCATTTAATTGCTGAAAAACACAATTAAAACAAAGAAGCTGGTGAAATTGAAAAGGAAATTCTTTAAAACCTTTTCCCCTACAAGCTGAGGCTCCAAGTGAGTACTGCAGCCTCTTTTCCTCTCACGCCTTTCCACAGGAGTCCCCACATATCTAAAGACAGCTCTACATTCAGATAGTTTCAGAGCATCACTTCAAATTTGTCTTTAATTCTTACAACAGAGGACCTGGGAGCCAGGTACACATGCAGAACTAGTGAGTTTTGGATTTATGCTCTGGGCAGCAACACTAACAGTTTAAAAAAAAAATTCAATCTTCGATATTCTTCAGATCTCATTCTTTTCCTTCAAGACATAAGCAGTTCCTGTTACCGTTGGTATAAATGACACGTCCTACATAAGGGCTGATAGAAGCTAGATAATCACCAGATTAGAGAGTCACTACACAAACAAGCTCTGTAAGAAAGACCAGCAAAAAACTCTAATAGGGCCAAGGCATAAGAGACCATGAAGCAAGAAACAAACCTTAGGCCCTTGAGAGAATAAAAAATGACTTAAAGGTTACACTGCACGTGATAAACCACAAAGACATGATAGAGGCAAGCCTCCAAACCCCTGGTTGTGGAGAAATCAAACTTTCAACGCAGTAAGACTTACCACTGGGCTTCCAGCATTGGCTAGCAGTATAGGAACCTTTCTGTAGGAAGAGAATTTGATCTCTTTCCTCATTATCGGGTTCACTTCCACAATTTCATAGGGCAGTCCATGATAATCAAGAAAAGCCCGGACTTTGCTGCAGAAAGGACACGTTTTATACTGGTATAGAGTGAGCTGCAGGTTCCCTACAGGCAGCTGGGGAAGGAAGAGACAAGAAACTTATTTTTCTACTAAAAATACAAATATTACCTTCCTTCCACCCTTATTTTTGTCATATAGTCATTGACATTCAGTTTCAACACTGATCATCAAAATATTTTGGCTAACAGATGCTTTCTTCAAATAGCATCCCAAATATTCACCTTCCACTGGGACCAAACACCTGGTTTTATAAACATCTGTTTAATCTGCTAGAAACTTTTTCTCACAGACAGAAAAAATAAGTTAAATCCAGACAGCTTACCCCTCTACACATAATTCTGAAACTAAAGGAAAAAAAAAACATATTTTAATTATCTTGAAACCAAAACAGCTTTCTCAATTCCATTTTTCTCCCCAACAACCTCTGTGGAGGCCGCAGGGCGGGGAGAGCAGAGTTTGCTGTTGATTTTAGGCACGTTTCTGCCCAAACGCAGATTCCTGGGACTACCGAGGCTGTGCAGGGAGAGCCCGGGCAGCACAGCGAGGGATGCTTCCACACCAGCGGCCCGACAGCCATGGCAAACGCTAGCCAGACATGGCAAACAAATGCAGTCATCGCACTTGGCTTCTCATTTGCAATTTACTGGGTTACACAACCCTCCGCGGGTGCTGGGAAAGGCAACAACCCTCTACCCGCAGCAAGCTCTCGCTCTCTGACTGACATTCCTCACAGCTCCAAGGAGAGGGCGCACGGGGCCTCCTTCACACAATTTTAAGCGGTTTCCTCACTGAAAACGGAGCAAAAGCAGCCGCTTGATCCGCAGAGCCAGAATAAACGGGCTCGGTGCCCTCCCTGAAGCTCTTGTCTCCAGGGGTTCGTGCCCGGGGTTCGCCAGGGCTCGGGGGCGAGGAAAGGGCAGGGGATGGAGGCGGCAGGAGGGGAGGAGAGCGCAGCCCGCGGGCAGGAGCGGGCCCGGCCGGCGCGTTACCTCAGCGGCGGAGTGCTCCCGCAGGCGGTGCCGCGCCGCCAGGTAGACGCCGGCGCCACCGCCCAGCGCGAAGGCAGCGCCCAGCAGCAGGCGGCCCCCGCCGCCGCCTCTCGCCGCAGCAGCAGCGCCGTAGGCTCGGCACGGGGCCCGCAGCTGCCAGGGCGGCGGCAGCAGCGCGGCGGCTCGCCAGGCCCTGCCGGCGGCGGCCATCTTCCCGGCACGGCGCGGGCGGGCAGCACGGAGCGGGGCGGTCCCTTTAGGCCCCGCCCCGATGTGGCGGCGCCGGTGCCGCGCTGAGGTGAGGGGTGAACCGCAGCGTTAGGCCGCACAGGCGGGGACACGGCGGGGCCGTCTGGCTGCAGGGAGCGTGGCCCCGCTCTCTTGCAGCATTTATAAAATCCGGCTTCGCTAAGAAGACGCTAAAGACTAAGGTGGAAATAAAAGAATCAGCTCTCTGAGGGCATGTCCTGCCTGGAGGGGCTGCTGCTGACCAAAATGTACCCACACTGCCAGTGCAAACCCGTTGAAAGTCGTCGTATTTTTCATTAAAGTGTGGTTACATCCATTAGTTACACTAATGTGCAATTCCTCCACTTGGGACACAGCATGGGCCCAGCACAGCGTCCCGCATCCTGCAGAGAGGAGAAGAGATGGCTGCAGTGTCGGATAAGGACATAACCTTTTCTTTCTTCCTTGCCCCAAATACCTACTTAACAGAGCGCTCAAACCAGGTTTAACTCAGGAGCACTTGATACAAACTACCATTGAACTAATGCTCTAATTGCAAGTTATTTTCATCCCAGCGACGTCTCTCCCGGGGATGAAAACACCCCGCAGCGATTAAGATCTCCTCAGGGCACTGAGGTACGGCTCACTGGGCCAAAGACAAGGAAGGACAAAGCCAATTGCACTCGTTCCTTCAAGGAAGATGAGGTTCGGAGGTGACCCGAGGGTGGCTGAAGCCGCTCAGGGGATGAAGCAGGGCCAGCAGCCCAGGCCTCGCTGCTGCGGCCTCAGCACCCACAGGGCTGCCTGGGGGCTGCTCATGGGCAGAGGTGCAGCCCCGTTCATACAGATCAGGAGCTGTCTGGGGAAGAAGGGCTGGGTGCCGATGGCGGCCCCTGAGGACAAGGTCACTTGTGCCGGTGTGGGGCGTGGAGCTGTCCCCCCCCGCCCCGCTGCCGGCGAGCGCGGTTCCGTGTTCCCGCCCGCGCGTCACCCGCCCCACGCCCCCCGCGCTAACCATAAGCTTTACCGCAGCGCCTAGTGGCCGGCCAGTGTGACGCGAGCTGCGCTGAGCTTTCCTATTGGCCAGCGGCGGGGTCACCGGCGCGCCGTGCGGGCGGCTCGGACGCGCGGCAGTGGCGTCGTGCGGGGCGGCGGGATGGCGGGGCCGAACGGGGAGCCGCACGTGCCGGGGGGCGGCGACGAGGACGGGGACGGGGACAGCTTCGGGGAGGAAGGTGCGTGTGGGCGGCGCCGCGTGCCTGGCCCACAGCCCCGGCGGGGACTCGGGGGCCGGGCCGGGCCCCGCGGGTGTGCTGGCGCGGGGGGCGGGAGCGGTGCCCGGCGCCCAGGGGCCCCGCTGCGCTGGGGGGGGGTAGGAACCGGGCAGGATGCAGGGGTGATGGGGCACCGGGCTCCTGCGTGCTGCCTGGGGGGAATTTCCGGGTTTTTTTTACATTTATCTTTTGGAAAGATTGTTCCGTGCCTGTGCCGGTGTGCGGGGGCGGGTGGCCGAGCAGAAGGAGGATGTTCGGACTGGGAAACTGCAGGAGAGATCCTGTGGGCAGATCTGGGAGAAGGAGTCGAGGGTGGAAGAAGGGGATTTAATGCAGTCAGTTTGGCAAATTCCACCTTCAGGCATTTCTGCAGCGCCCCGGTATGACATCTCCGATTCTGTCCGGTTAGAAGCAGCTGATGTGAGACAACAGCAGAGCCGTAACACGTACGTACCGGTCACTCTTAGAGCTGGACGGCTTTCAAAGAGTAAGCACGGCGCTGCTCTTCCTGTGCAAACGGTGAGGAGCTGGGTTACGCTGTTTTCCAAAACCATTCAGTTCCCGATGTGGCCCACACAGGTGAATGTCAGAGTTGTGGCTGTCATCCCCCTGCGGTGACCGGAGGATAATTTCTGCCCTGAAACACCCCGAGAGCGTTCACTGCTTTGCACCATCACAGTGATTTGTGTTTTGAACTTTATGAAGAGCTGAGATACTTTGGATGTGACAGTGAAAGTCACTAAATCTGATTTACATCACGTCTGTACGACACTGTTCTGCCAGCCGTTGCTGGGGCTTCGTGTGCAGTAGCTGCTCATAAAGGTCTGCAGCTATTTCCTGGTCCAGGGGAGCTGAAGCTGTGGATCACTTCCTTGATCTCACCGAAGAAATCTGATTTTTGTAACTGTTCTCGTAAGAGTGCAGAGGAGTAATCAACACGATTGCCATACTCTGGGTCAATGTTTTCATTAAGGGAATTTGTACATTTCCACAAAAATACAGCAAGCTTGCAACTAGCAGAAGACAATCAAATAAAATGTTTTTACAACTTTAAAAAAAAAATTTCACTTCCTAAAGCTGCACAACTTCTGTAGGGTTGCTTGAACTCCAGGAATGGAAAATAATTAGGCTCCTGCTGTGATTACAGACTACTTGCCAAGCTGATTAATATCCCGTGTCAGAAGTAGCTCCTCTATCTGCTCTCACTCTTTAGTGGGAATGTGGTCCATCAATTACGAGGTTGAAGTACAGAGCTCTAACTCCTGGACATTCAGGTATCACATCCTTGAAACGGGGTTTACAAAGAACTGATAACTGACCGCTTTGGCAAAAAATGCTTTTGTGGGATTGTTTTTAAAATGCAAGGACATCAACAGTGCTCTTGCTCATTGTGCCACCTCTGCATATACCTGCAAGGCCACGTATAGAAAAATATACAAGCTTAAATGCTACATGTGTAATTCTCCAAAGAATTAAAGGCTGCAACATGCTGTGAATGGCTCCAAAGTAGTATAAGAACAATTTTTTTAAATAATGAAACTTCTCCTTAGCTATTAATAATGCAAATGGCTGCAGTATTTAAATATTAACAGATCTTTTACAGCTGGCGATAATGGCATCAGCTGGGCCTGAGTAACTTGTCAGCAGAGGTTTATCTCACATGTTTTTTCAGGGTTTTTTTTTTTGTTATTGTGTTGCTTGGAGCAAATATTGCTTGGAGCAATCCAAAAGGAAGTGTTCCCTCACAGCAGCCCAGCTATCTTCATCTGATTAACAGTGCTAACACACATCGCTCTGAAATGTACAGAGGCTAACACGCCGGCACTTGAAACAAATGCTGTAAATAGGAAACTGCACCTGGGGAACCAGCTGTCAGGGTCATCCTGAATGTTTGCTTTTAATCTGAAGTACCCAAAGCCTTAATGGTGCATGAAAATCCTGAGGTTGAACTTGATGCCCCCCATTTACTGGCTTTTGGAAAGAAGACCAGCGCCTTTGGGCTCATCGCTGCTCCCACCACAGCAACGGCTGTGCTGTGTTGGCAGCCTGACCCCAGCCAGGCCCTCGTGAAGCACATCCCAGCCTGCGAGCCGTACACAGATAATTCACAGAATGTAGTAAACACTTCGGCATGCTGCCAAAGCGCCTGCGCCCTCATCAGGAAAGATGCTCCCCAAGGCAGCTAAAAAGGCTAACCTGTCCTTGGGGTTTCTTTGGTACTGTCGGCCTGTCGTTGGCTACGAGATCAAAGGCTGCCAGGTATGCCCGTAATGCACTTTGACTGCCCACAGGTACCTTGCCTTAGACCTTGTTACCGGTCCTTCAGCTTCCCATTGGCCTCGTTTGATCCGTGAACACAACACGTGCAGGATTCAGCTGTATTTTACTTCACCCACCCAGCAGCAGATAAGGCACAGCCAAAATGCTCTGGGCACGTTTTGCGAGAGCTCTCGCTGCCTTCCCTGACTGCATAACAACATACGTACATTGGTCTCTCATTTCCCTTCCTTTTAGAATATGCAGCAATAAACTCCATGCTGGACCAGATCAACTCCTGCTTGGACCACCTGGAGGAGAAGAATGATTATCTACACGCCTGCTTGAAAGAACTGCTGGAGTCCAACCGCCAGACCCGCCTGGAGTTCCAGCAGCAGAGCAAGCAGCAGAACAGGGAAGATGATGTGCAGGGATCACAGCCTCCCATCTAGGGTGCTGGCCACAAACTCTCACCTGGTTTTGCTAAAGGGACATTTACTGGTCACCGATTTAATGTAAAACTTGAACAGAAGAGGTACCTCGTGCCTGTTACTTGTTCCTTCCTGTGGTTCTGTCCTGCCATTCACATGTTCTGTTTTTCTTTAGCTGTGGGATAGATGCAGAAGCACACAGGTGGATGAGGGGGAGCTAGTTCTGAGCCTGGCACTGGCACTTGGTTAGAGCTGGTTGCAGGAAGCCCGATGCTGTGCAGGTTGTTTGCACGCAGGCCCTCTTCACAAAAGGAAAAATGACTCCTGCTCTTTGATACAGTTAAATGCCAGCCAGGAGTGTTACGGCTCTGGCCTCTTCCCTCAGAGAGCACAGTAGGCAGGAGCTGTCTTTACTCCAGGCTTGCCCCTAAGCATAACTCTGGTGACAGACTTGGAGAGAGAGGCCCTAGGCCAGCTCTTGCCTTGAAACCACAGCTTCCCCATCATTCACATTAACTGTCATGTAAGAAATATTGACAGATGGTCCCAGATCACTGGACACTTCTGTCCCCTTCCAAGCAGATAAGACAAGCTGCCAAGGTGATGCTTTTCACTGTTATAATTGGAAGCTGCCTAACTCCTTAAGCTGCCGTTAAGGACTGGGGATTAGAGAGAGGCAGAGCAGGCTGGTTAGCCCCCACCACAGCAGTAGCACGTGGGCTGTGAGCAGAATCCTCCCTGACAAGAGTACGCATGAGCATGAGCATTCTGGCTGAAGCTTTGTCATCTTGTCAAAATAGCCTGGGGCCAGTACTGTGAAACAAGTCTCATTGTTCTACTTCTGTAAAGTTAAAGGAGGTTTTTTGAAAATTTAAGAAGTTATTTATAAGAAATCTGTTTTATTAAAATGAGTTTGAAACAAAATTTGTTCCTGAGAGTCTCCACTATGAGAACAGACTGTGTTAAGCCATGTAGTATTAACAAAGGGCCAAGATGCATACTCTTGCCTAGCTTAGGACACAGTGCTTGTCCACGGGTGTTCCTCTTTGAAAGGAGACTGTCCTGAGGAGCAGAACTGGGCACAGTCTCCCAAGAGATAAACGTTTCCTCTGTCTGTAAGGGAAACAAGAGGAACTACAGAGAATTCTTAGTGAAAAATAAGTTTGATACATCTATTTCATGAACTTTGTCCCTTGTGGAAATCACATTACTGTCTTCTTTCAGGTTCAACAATCCAAGCCTGTCTTCCCACATAATTGCTGTACAAGTAATAACCAACACCATCCTGTATTAGACACGCTAAAGCCAGGCTTATTTTATTCTTAAAATAAAAACAGCAGTAAAGTTGAAGGTTTTTGCTCTATTAAAAGACTCAGAAAATAAGCATTTCCAGCAAATATCATATGTAAAGGGCTCTCCCTTTAAGGCCACTCTATCTGGGTTTGCGCCTAGCAGAGCGTCTGGACCCAGCAGAGGTCAGACTGGCTGGCTCACCTTTGGCTAGGGAGGAGGGCTCTGCCGCTGCCTCCTGGCCTGTGTATTCTGCCTCATTCTGTCCTAAACCTTCTCCATTCCCTGGATCCTGGCAGTCGTCTGTGCCTGCCCTTTGCCTGGCTGCATTGGCTTCTTCCTCAGACACAGCGTGTCCCAACAACTCCCCTACAGTGCGGTTCTCTTCAGGGAGCGGGCAGTCGGCACTAGTGGTAGCAGACTTGCTCTCTTCCTGTAGATTTTCTTCTTCTACAACCATGATTCCACATCCATCATCAGTCACGCTGGCTAGGCTTTTGCCCTCTCCTACAGAGGTGGCCAGCTCACCCTTACCCTCCAGAAACCTCGAAGCTTGTTCTTGCAGGGCTGACAGCTCTGTACCCTCCTTGGCTATCCCGCGATCATAATTCATCTTCTTGCTGGTACCTGCCATTGTAGCAGGAGGCTGTTTCAGATCAGCCAGCAATTGGGAGCTGGAGCCGTGGGAATGCAAAGGAGCCTCGGGGTAGGCAGCAGTAGCACGGTGCCTTGCTGCCTTGTATCTCTGCAAATACAAACAAGCCAACGTGAGAGAGAAGTCCATCAACTGTCACTGCAGCAAGTAGCAGCTGGTCCAGGAACACCTGTACAAAAACAGTGGTGAGCGGCAGCTAGAATCTGCAGGGGCACGACTTGTCTCAGCATCTCTCCTGGCCTGGCTGCTGAGACTTTCAAGCAGAGAAGGGTCAGCTCCTGTGAGGAAAAGTGGCAATATTAAAAATTAAAGTCCCTCTCGCATTACTTAATGCTGAGCGAGTGCATGGCACACCTGTGGCTCCCAAGACAAAAATCATGTTTTGGCAACTGTTAAGTCTCAGTCAGACTCAGGACTTTGTAGATGTAACAGTGCAAGTGACAGCTCTTGCTTCAGCTAGCGCCAGGACGTAACCCTGGACATGTACCCTGGATACGTGAGGCTGTGCACTGCCCTCAGCTACAGAGATGTGATTTAATGTTTATCAGCCAAAGCAAGACTTAAGTTGAAAGCTTACGATTTTTTCACTCTGCTGATACAATCTGTGCAGCCAGTGAAACTGATGACAGGAACACTGAGATACCAGGAGTATCTCCCTGTTACAAGGCACTGAGGTTCTCTGCAGAACAAAGGTAGGCATATCATCAATAAAATGACTCATTTGCACTCGCTATCATGATGAACCAGTAGAGGTCTGTAAAGGGATTAAAATGGCATTTTCAAGACTGGATTTCAAGAAAACAGAACTCTGTATAGCTACCTAACGTGCAGTAGGAATCTGGTCTTCCAGACAGAGCACGAACTAAAAGAATAAAACAAAGCTCCTTCTTTTCCACAGCAGTTCCTTCCACAATCAACTCACATTCAGCTTCCTGCTAAAGGCTCCCTTGAACTGGCACTGGCTTTAGACTTGACAATTTAAGGAAACTATTCTGAGTGCGCTGGCTTTCACCACTGCCTTAAGCAGTGCTGCTGTAGCCTGCAATGTGGAATTACAGCACATGAGACAGGCAGCTTTCCACTGTAATTCAGTTCATCACTGCAGGCTTGTTCTTTTCCTGTTCTCAAGTAGTGGGATATGCACAATATCATAATCCATCGGAACTGGATCAGTGAAGTCAATGTTTTACCCAAACTAAACCAGGTGCAAGTGTGCCCATTTGTTTTCAGAGCGATGCTGTGAACTGCCGCACCAGCAGACAATTCTCTGCTTTGAAACCCTCTGCTGAGAGTACCCCGGAAACTGGCAATGATTTAACTCGGACTGTGACAATGCCAAGGCACCTAGGTAGCCAAGAACAACAGTTATCTGCCTGCAGATATTTAAGATTGGACTCTTGTAACAAATAATCCTCCAGGTCACGCTGTCATCCATTTGAAAAGCATCTGATTTCAGCTCTAAGTGGGCCAAAAGGGAGGTATACGCGCTGTTGCTGCAGTTTCACTCTAAGCTGTTCTAAAATAAGCCAGGAAAACGGCAAGGCCAATTCTTCATTCTGGAAGTGACTAGCTGCAGGAGTGGGAGAGGATGAGCAAGCATGAAGGAACAGCTGTGGCCTTCTGCTACTTGCCATTCCACATCCACTGCTGTAAGCGCTGCTTCTGTGGCACCCCGCTCCTTTCTGGAGGCAGTGATGGTTGACTAAGAATAGTCAACCTGTCTGAAGATTAGCAGAAAAACACTCAGATTTAAAAAAAAAACAAAAACAAAAAACACACTAACAAAAGCTGGATACATCTATGGTAGGGAAGCACAATGGCTTTTGCTGGAGCAGGTTTTGTGTGCAGGCAGAGGACAAGGTCAGTGTGGGAGCCTCCCTCCTTGCCAGGGTCAGGGAATAGCGCTCTTCTGCACAGGCAGGGCCCAGGCAGTGGTCACGGGAGAGGGCAGAGACAGTGCAAGCCCTGCGTACCCACCGCAAGGTGCAAATCCAGGCCCCTCACCCCTTGGCAAGTCAACAAGGACAGAACGATGGAGGCAGATTGCAGGCCAGCCCAGTAGGAAAAGCTCCTAGATACAAAAGCAGCAAGGGGCAATACGGCTTCTTTAGGTGGAGCCAGTCAAGCAAGGGAACAGTTGGCAGAGCTTTGTGCTAAGGAGCTTCTAGGAAAGGGTAGCAGACAGACAGACAGACAGACTGACTTCCTGTTGCAGGCTGACCCTGGGGACCAAATGAACTCTCGCCAGCTTGTAGCTTCCATCACAAAGAATCTGTCACGTTACATTTCCAGATTTCTAAGCTGAGTGCCTGGTTTTAGCAGGCTCCTTCATGGATGAATCACATCCGCAGTTTTGGCTAAAGGAGCTGTTCCTGCAGTATCGCACGAAAAGATGCGAATGTACCAGCTTTCTTTAAAAGGAACAGCCTCCGTCTCTTGTTCTTTCCCCATCTTGACCCACCTGTAATCTGTCTAACAGAGAAGAGGCCTAGACTGAACGACAGACTCCACAGGTTCAGCAAACAGAGCAGAGACTCTGAGGAAGATTTCCAGCCAGAGATGGGCAACAAGATGACAGCAGCAGTTGCTGGGAAGCAGGACTGGACTGGTTTTAGATCTACAGGGGTGATGGGAGACAAACACAGAGCACACCAGGAGAAAGCTATGGCACGATGGACACCAAGGATGATGAAAATGAACTGAAGACAAGACAGCTAACGTGGTGGATTCACTGAAGAGACACGCACGGGGGTAACAAATGCCAGGCCATGCAATCGCCAAAGGGTCTAACCTGAAAGTTCTCAAAATGCATCAGGGACTTGCAGTGTGCGAGCCGGGCAGCAGAGTCGCTATGGTAGAATTTGTGACACAGCCTGCAGAGGTAACCTGCGACGGGGACCAGAAAATCCAGGCCTGCGAAACGGGAGGGGAAGGGAAATCACAGATCACATTGAATGGAACTCAAATAATGAAAGCATGTTAAAAGGGAAAGGGAGGGAGAAAAAGAAAAGTGGAAAGCTTTGCTTCTGTTAATCAGGGATTAGCAAGATGACTTGCTGAATATCTCGTCTTACCATGGAATGGCTGTGTGGTTGATATTCAGAGAGAAATCTAGCTGCCAGAGCAAAGAAACTACACAGAGCATTAAGGGGGGGAAAAAAGGAAAAAAGAATACAATGGAAAACTACAGAGAACATGTGATCTAATGTAATGGGATCAAACCAAACAGAAGACAGCAGGCGCGCAAGAGGAACATGCAGAGAACATTCACAGCATGAATCATTATTCCATCTGCTACACGATAGTGGAAGGTTACAGCAATATGGAAGATTGGTGTAAACAGAGCTCTCCTTGGGCACAAAACAGCCTCTGCAGAGCTGCCCTCCTCTCAACACGAGTGGCCTTTAGAGGTTTGATCTCAGAATGGCTTACAGGGTGGGGACCAGAGTCAGCCATCTGGAGGCAACACTGCCCAACCAGTCCAGCAACATGTCTGAATAACCACTATGCAGAGCGTGGGGGTTCTGAAGCGGAGGAAACATGCACAGTTTGGGCTCTGGCAGAGAGCTCGATACTGTCAGTACTGCTCAGTATCTCTATACAAGCTGCATTTCTGTTGGAAAGCATTCAGAATCGGTATGCTTTCAGGGTCCATCTTTCCAGAGCATCCCTCATTTGCCACCTACTTTCTTTAGTACTCTTGTCCTACTCGTTCCATTTCCTACCTTAGTAAGGTTTCTGGCTCTCATTCGTTCTTCTTCAAAGCAAAAAGCAGCTGACAAACATCAATCACATCCTTATGTTTTATCACACAGTAATAAAGCAACGTTTGGCTCTTTCTCCAGGCAGCAGTGACCTGCACCAGTCCAATGCAGATGCTGAGCACTATGGCCCAAGAACTCATGACAGTAGTAGGTAGAGACCATCCTTTCTTACAGATACAGCACGTGGCCAGAGAATGCTCTGTGGGCCTTTGTGCTTAACTCTGCTTGCTTACCATAGGCTGTGTCTGGACAATACTTCTCGCTTCCTTCGTAATCCTCCAAAGACACTTCCTTCAGCCCAGTCTGGAAACCAAAAGAACATTAGTGCCTACTGTATCTATGCCAATTCCCTTCCTGGGCTCTTACACTTTTCTGGTAAGGTTGGGAGCAAAACAGAGGATTCACATATCCGAGACAGAGCTGCACAGCATCTGGTTAGGACCAGATACAAAATCCAACATCAGGAGGCCACTTCATTACAAGGGTTAAAAACCCCCTTGCACTCCAAGCCTGAAGCAGTTTGGCCACGTACCTCCTTCTTGGTAACAGCTCTCTACTGGGAAAATTATATTTATCAAGATAAACTTCCACAAGTTTGCTATGAGACCGAACTACTGCTGGGCTATTTAAAGAGACTATGTCAATGCCTTTGTCAGAAATTCTTTCCCTTGAAAAAACATTGCTTATGCTCCTCAACAAGGAGACACCAGTAGGAGCTGTACAGCACAGCAGAAACACCCTTCTGCATCCCACACATAGTGCCTCCTCCTCTTTTGCATCATCCTGTGCTCTGGAAGGACCCCAGAGCCCTCACCCTCCTGCTGCAGGGTGCAAGGTTGACTGGACTCTTGAAACCCTGAGCTCAACCAGTCAAGACCAACAGGAGCCCACAGCAGATTCTCAGATAGGTGATTCCTTCTCCCTGTGCATGGCATACCTGCTTGGCAGCAGAATCCTCATTCTCTATCAGCGCTACATCAAGGTCTTCCTCCTCACCAGTTCCCCCCTCCTCCTCTTCTTCTTCTTCATCATCATCTTCAAAACAGCCAACAGCATCCACTGTGATCAACTCCTCTGAATCTTCTGGGCTGCCCAACTCCTTCTCTCCTAGCCTTACCTGTCAGGTACAGAAAACAAAGTTCAGATCAACTTTGCACTCTCCATTTAACCAAGAAAAACCCCAGACTCTGAACAGACTGCATATGATGAGTGGAAGGGACTGCAAGAGAGGCACAAAGCTATCTTGCTTTTAGACACATCTAACTTTGTCCCTTTTCCACTCAATTTCTAAGCTATAACAATTGAATCCAGCAAAAGATGAAAATTAAAACGGGGCTGGAAGAACTGCACAGCTTCCTTTCACCCCTGCAATGGCCAGGGAAGCAGAAAGTTAATCTGCTCCACCATGTAGCTGCCTCCAGTCCTGCACAACTCTCCACTCAGGCAGCATTACCTCTTTGGCTTTCTGTTTGTGCTCAGGGGACTTCATATGCTCCACGAACTTGCGAGGGGTCTTGAAGTGGCGGCTGCAGACAGTGCAGAAAGGACGAAGAGAGCGTTTGGCCAGCTAAGGAAAGAGGGGCAATTCAGTTAAGTCACAAGAGGCAACACTTTGGAAGAATGCAGACAAATCTTGAGTGAAACAAAGTCACAGCCCTGCACCTAGAACAGGGAGACCACAAAGATGGTCTTCAGCAGAAAGGACTCCCTAGTCTTATCAACCAAAAAGATGGAAAACATGCAGAGCAAAACAAATGTGGTTTATCAACGGTGTTCTGGCACTTCTTCCCTAGAAGCCAATAAATATGATGGCCCGCCTTAATTTTAGCTTTAAAATTTACAGGCTACCCACCAATCCCTCCATTCAATTGATGAGGTGAGTATAATAGGCTGTATTTATACAGAAAATATTCTAAACTAGAAGTGCTTCAGGCCATATGGACACAGCATGACAACTGGAAGTTCTACCAGTGCCAGTGTTCAGAGGCAGTGGGCAGCATGGCAGTGCCCTCACACAGTGAGGATGTTACTGGCAGAACTTTACGTGCATCTCTCTGCTCCAGTCACTTTTCCTTTGCTGCTGGGGGAGCAGGAGACACTATACACTTCCACCCCACCCCCGTGAAAGGTCAGTGCAAAGATGAAATCCATGCTGTGGTTGTTACCTTGTGCTCTTGGGTCCTGCGATGTTTGATCAGATCCCCTGTGAAGTGTATCTGACAAGTGTTACACCATCGCTGCTGGGTCTCTCTGAAGTGACAACGGATATATCTGTAAGTCACACCTTTTTACATTCTCCGTGGAATACTGCAATCTGCTATTGGCATTGTTTTCCTCAGCATTCCTATCTTTACGGGCTCAGATTTATCTTCTCCCCGTCACAGCCTTTTGCATAGGTTGCTTTAGCTGATGCTGACAGAAAGGCACCAGTTAAAACAAGTCTCTGACCTGATCTACTGTATTAAAAACTACACAGCAGGACAAAGCCAACACTGGTGTCCTTCAGCAAGAAGAAAGTTGCCTGAAGGACATTAAGGCTCCTGAAACCAGAGGGATTTAGTATCTTACCTACAACACAGGGAGGAATTTTAGAACCCATGTAGGTCCACATTCAGATTATGTTTTCTAGCGCAGACCAACACTTACCCATCTTTCTCTGCCCGTGCTTTCTGCTCCTTCACCATGGGCAGTAGTGAAACAAAACAAACATTGCTCATGTGCTGAATTTCCCCAAGTCGCTGCTGGTGCTGAATTCCAGCCATGTGGGACTGGAAATTCTGAGAGAGGTTAGGAGAAAAAAGAAACCAACATGTTTAAATGCATTCAAAATACAGAAAATAATAGGTATGAGCTATGCTTTCCATTCTCTTGACTGCTGTTTAACAATGAAGTGGTATAAAAGCTTAAGAGCATGGCTGCCTGTGGATCCACCCACATTTGCTCTCCAGCAGGTTGCTTGCCAGCTCCTCAGGAGAGGCTTATTTTATGTGCACACTTGTCATATTTTTTTTATATTCCTTGTTCCCAAAGCATGAGCCTTTGCTAATAAATCTTCTGCTGCACCTCCCCATGGCAGCTGACCGGCTAGTTCACTTCTCTTGACCACCCACATCCCAGTCAGACCTGTGGCTTTTTACCTGCTGGCTGCAGCAGTTGGTCTTGCAGATGTAACAGTAGAATTTAAGGACTGGTTCAGGGCTGGGATCAGCTGTGCCCACCTCACAGGTCCAGTGCCCTGGTTTCAGAGCTGTTGTACTGATAGCTCTGCTCTCACTGCTCTGCTGGATAGTCACTTTCAGTGAACTTCCAGAGCTCAACACCTGCGAAAAGAAGGAGCCAAGATTAAGTCCAATCTGTCAGTAGAAGACACTAAAAATGACACCTGCTTTTTGTATGTGACCTCAGCGCTCTACCCCTTAAGAAAATGCATTTAAGCTTGTATCCACAGGAGGCCAACCAGACTCTCATACATACTCCTCCCGATGCTGCTAAATCAGCCATCCCTGTGTCACAGCGCCAAGACTATCAGTACAGACGGCTGTTTCTCCAGCCTCTGTAAACACGGTATGATCCAGTCTCTGGAGACTGGAGCAACAAACAATGTGTTCCTAAGGGACACGATCAGCTCATATTTCTCCACTGCAGATCCAAAGGCAACTCGGCACCACACCTGATGGAGTGAGGAACTCAAACAAGGGCAGGATGATACATTTGACTGCATCAGCAAATGTCTCCAATTACGGAAGACCATCAAGTCTGATTCATATCATGGGTTAAATCTTTGCTTACAGATTTACACAGCGTAAGATCCCGGTTTAACACCTAGCACATGGACAAGGTATTTCATGCAAAAGGCTCTCAGGTTGCTGGCTTCACATGAGTCTCATTTGTCCAAGCTGCCTTTCAAAAGCACAGACTCCCACTATCTGCTCATACCTGCTGGGATAGCAAGTGCCACAGCAGCTGCATCTTTACTACCATCACCTCATTTTTTTTTTAATTTTTTTTTTTTTTTACACATCTGCTCTTCAGCAACATAAAGGATGTATTTAGCTATGGCCTTCAATATATGTATTTTTCAGTGGCTCTTTCAATTCAGCTTCCCATCTATATGAATACTGAAATCTTAACGAACCCCAGCATCCACAAACAGCCAGCAGTAGGTAAGGTACAGGCTCACAGAAGTACAAAAGCAGCAAGTCAGAGCAGACTGCGCACTAATTGCAGACATTATGCTTTATTGCCAGGGACAACAGCTTACAGCAGGAGACAGAGCTCCAGACGTGGGTGCCATCTGGTTCCCAGTGGCAACGGGCTTCTCTGGGATGGAGGAGGAGGTTCACGTTCTGCACCACCCAGCCTGCATGGAGTGGTGTCTACTCACCTCAGGAGCCTTTGGTTCCTCAGAGAATTTCCTCTCTTTGGAGAGATCTTCAGCTGTGTACACCTTTGCATTGTCTGTACCTAGGAAGAGAGTCCTTTAAAATCAGCATAGCAATGACAGATAAAAAGCAAAGCAGCAGGTGAATGAAGTCAGGGATCTTTCCTCACAGTGCTGCTGGCCATCAGCCCAGTTCACAAACCTTTCTCCAAATAAAGAGGGAAACTTCCCATCATTTGCATTTGGTAGGCAATAGGGGAACTGTTTCGATTTGGTTCCTAGATTTTCTCCTCCTTTCCCCATCCTATATGACTGGCAGAAGGGCATTTCTGACAAGGGATCTACCGATGCTGATCTACAGGTGCAGTTCCAGCAAGAAGTTCCCTAAAAGCGCAAATCACAATGCCCAGCAACTCACCATCAGCTTGGACGTGGGTGCTGGACTCTCCTGCTTCCCTGCCGTCTGTGGCATCCTCCAATGCAGATTCCTTGGTCACACTTCAAAGATATTGAGAAAATAACCTTATTTGCCATGTTACAGATAAAAGAGATTCAGAAGACACACCAAGGCACAGGCTGGGGTCTAAGCTACCACACTCTCCACTAACCCCCCAAATCAATAAGCTACTGGAAGTGGTATTTCAGGCAAGGATTCAGCAGAAATAAAGAAAAACAAAGAAGAATGGGCATTCTAGAACAGATTCAGAAACAGCAGCCAAATAACCTGGAGAAGAAGGTTACAACTGATATTTTGGATCACTGCCCTCTCCTGCAAGAGGCCTGCAGGGAAATAAGTTCATAGAGGAAATATTCTTAATAAGAGCTCTGAGAGCTCACTCCTGTATTGATCGGTGACCTGCAGGGAAACTGCAATACCTGGAGAGAACTCCAGGCTGCTCTGTGCCTGAGGGAACGCACAGACTGCTGTCAGAACTGAACGGGTTCTCAGTGGCGTCTTGCAGGGATTTCACCAGAACTGCCTGCTCTATTCTATCAGCCGTGATTCGTTCCAGAGTCCCTACAGTTCTGCTCGTGGGGAAAGTGGAGCTGTATGACACACGAACCAAAAGGACTTTGCTTTGTTCTATTCGGTACCGCTGATCTGCTAGAAGAAAAGAGATCCTGAGGAGACTGCTGAGAAGGAACAGTTGACTTGCAGAGAAGTGTACTTGACAATGTCTTTCTCCATCCCCCATTTTTCCATCAGGGCTAACACTTTCCACCATGGCTGGAATGTCTTCTCTCTCAGGCCGGCTTGATATCCCACCCACCGGTGTCCTGCTGCCAACAAGGAGCAGCACTTTCTGCACAAGTAAGAACGCAGACTGTGCAGGTACTGCATCCAGTCATCCAAACACACGCGCACCGCATAATTTATCAGATTGGTAAGTGATAATGTAACTGGGTTACATGGCTATAAATATGCAGCAGGGTTTGGGGAGTGCAAACACGAAGAAAACAAGAGTGGCTGGCATTAACGTTATTTGTCAAGTGCTGCCAGCAGGCTCAACACTATACCACACACAGATGGTGACAGCACTTAGGGCAAGGGTTTGCAGCCTAAACTGCAAATCTAAGGAGCAATCTAAGGGAGCAAAAGCCATCACGAGTATGATTTAAGGAGGAAATGGTATTATATGGATACTTGTCAGGCCATGCTAGAAGAAGTGGGTGTTCAAGGAAGATTTGGAGATGATGAGTGCTTTCTGCACTGGAATGAGGATGTTGTTCCAGGCATACAGATGGTACATAGGAGAAGAGGCAGAAGTGGGAAAAACCTGAAATGAAGAAGGAGGCTGGTATTCCTGGCCAAAGGGAAATGGAACAATGAAGCATGAAACAAGTTTGTGACACGGATGGGGGGAATGCCCTTGTCATCTGTGAAGGGCAATATGAGAACAGTAAGCTATTTTTTTCCCAGAGATACATCATCTGTTTGTTGGAAGTAAACAAAAACACTTCAAAAAAAGTGAAGGAACGATCTATTCTTAAGTAAATACCAGCCACAATACATGCATCAAATCTGTCAGTCCCTAACTACTGCTTAGGAAAGGATTTTCCTAATTGCAGGCTTGCTGCAGTGAGATCTGTCATTCCTCAGACATGACTCTTTTTTCAGTATATGTAACAGGACTTCGATTAATACCCTACTAAATATTAATGTAATTAAAATTAAATTAGCTTTGGCAAACAGATTAACAAAGCATACGCTCAAATGCATTCGACTTAGCTTTAATTGAATTTATTCAGTTTCTTGCTAATCAGAGTCCATAATTCACAATGGTCCCTGCTCACATAATATTTATCACTCTAATGTTTTACATGATCAAGGTAACATCTGCACATCAAAGTAATCCAGGAATATTTTCCCTAAAGATAGCCATTAATCTCTAATCTACAGATGGGAAACAGAGGCGAAGAAAGTTGTCCGAAACCATGTGGTGAATTGTTAACAGGGAAGATAAGAGGACCCAGGAGTCCTGACTCACAGTCATTAACATATGTTGGAGAATTCTGAAATCAATGCCTCCAGAAATCTACATTCACTCCCTCCTCTTCTCCCTCTGCACCAGCTAACAGCGACAGTTCTGGGAGAGGTACAGCACTGTGCAGATGGCACCAGGAGCTTCGTGACGTGCCGTCCCACTAGATGGCAATACAGCCTTGGCTGTTCCTGCACCCAGGGAGTGCCAGGACGGCCCACCATGGCCAGCATGCTGGCACGCTGCACATCCCTTGCGGATAACAGGATTGCCTTTGTCTATTTTTACCCGAGAGACAGGGGTACTAGCGAGATAATCTTTGCAGAAGGGATACAGAACTCCACACTCATGGATACAGGCTTGAATACTATGGAGTACTGATTCCCTTCCCCTTCTCATTCCTCAGAGTAAACTACCCTCTCCTACACCTACTGTAACCTAACGTTCCAAGGCTTTTGCTCTCTGCTGATACGTGACTGCTCATTTCCCTTTTTGACATTTAAGATTAAGTCCAAAAAAAGGAAAAAACCTCTCTGCTTCTTACAACAATCCTGGGAGGAGAACACGTGAGCAAACTCCGCTTTGATGCACATTTACATGAGCTGCATCTCCTATTTTCCATTTCCGTAGTTGGACCACCCATAGCAGAGACCCTTCAACACCCTGGATCTCAGCAAGCATTATGAGATTTTCTGAACTGTCCACAAGCATCTGAAATACCTCTTACATGCTAGACATCAGGCCAGTATAGTACAGCCCTAATTATTAGAATATAAAATCAGACAATAATTCTAAACCCAGTAACTATCTAAATACCCCATTCAATAAATACCTCTTCAGTCTTTTTGCTGCAGGCTCAGTGTTCAACACAGATTCTGGTGGAGTTTTTGGCTCTGCAGGAACACAGAAGGAGATCTCCTTAGCAAAGCAGACCATGCCATGTTGAGCATGTTCCCTAACTGAATGGCCAATGCCAATAAAACACTGTTAGAGCAAATAATACTATACATTTGCTTATTCTGAATTTGAGAATTGTAGTGACAAGGCTGGATAATGACCTAAGAGATTTGAGTTTTATTGCAGATGTCACCGTATGAGGTGTCATCCAGAAAGAAATCTGTGTTTATGTCTACTAACTGGGTCTTAGTCCTATACCTAGGTGACAAGAGCCCAGATCACAGGCACATTTATAAAAGCCAAGATGGCATATCTATCCGACAGCAACCATTTAACCATGTAATTTTCACCACTGTATATCCACTGGTCATAACCTCATCATATCCCTGCATTTTCAGAGTAGGCACTCTTCAGTCAGCAATAACACTCCCTCACCTGTATTGTACCCGACACTGTAAGACATTCAGTGCCAGCAGTCTCTGTTCTGTTCTTTCAACTCATCTTTTCCTTAGCACGTGGATTGCAACTGGTTCCGCTTATTGTGCTTGACTCAGGCTGAACTCAACATCTCATGGAGTAAGGCAATGTAAAAGCTTTAATTTCAAACCAGTTTTCTTTCTCCCCCATCTTAAACAGGGCTTGCTGTCAAACGGACTTCTGAGAGGCCTCCATGCCAGAGATGTGGAGCTAGCTTATACAAGTCAAAAATATCCAGGAAAAAAGGATGTATGAACCACATAGCAGAGGGCTGTCGCAACCAGTTCAAGTATTTACAATTAGACAGAAATGTAGCTGATTAAGACAAAAGCCATTTCCAGTCTTTTCTGCAGGAATAGCAGAGAGCAGATTATCGTGTCTAGAAGCGTTTGTTTCACTACAGGCTCCCGCTTACCTCTGGATAGCAAGGAGCTGTTCTGCGCTGACCCTGCTTGCACTCCCTCTGGGATTTCCATTTTCTCATCACCTTGTATCTGAGATGAAGAACCAGGATCTAGTTCCCGCTTCCTGTCAGGGACTCTCTGGAAGTCCTGCAATGGGCAGAGGGTCACTGCCAGCTCTCAGTCCTTCCTCAAACCCACCACACTGCCCAATGCACCAGGGTTTACTGTGGGGCAGAAACAGGAATTCCAGCACAGGGCAATGGGGGAATAGATGGTTTACAATGGACTGCCTTGATTAAGTCAAGTTTACGTGGTTAAACAGAACAACGCACCTTAATTCCACAGGCAGCCCATGACATTTCTCCAGGGCTTTCAGCTGTAGGAGACCCAGCTGCTTGCAGGGAGCAGGGTCACTTTAGAGGGACTCTGGCAAGAGGCGCATGGGCAGGGAAAAAGAATAGTCCCAAATAATACCCCTTCCTTTTTACTCTGGAGAAAGGACTGTCCAAGAGTAGAAGTCTACCTTATCCACCACATCCTTTTGACAGAATGGGACCAAATAGGCAAAAGCTATTCCAACAGGAGGGAAGTGCCGGTCAATTAATCTAAGAACCATTTCCACAATACAAAAGAGGTCTTAATGGTGGAAAGTGAGAAAGGGTTTTTTTTTTAAAAAGCGTATTTTACAAAATCCACAAGAACAAATATGATCCTGATCTTAAAAAAAAGGGAAAACTAAAGAGGCAGAGTGACAAGTCATCTGGTAACAAAAAACTGCTCTGGAGGACTAATGGGGCAGAACCCTGGGTTCTATGAAGAGCAAAGCTCTCAGCCAGGACTTTTTCTATTGTAATTACTTTGAAGCTGGTACTTCTAAAGGCTCCTTTTATACCTTAAGTTTCAACAGTTCTGCTATAAGGAGTTCTCTCTCTTGGGCAAGAAGTGACAAGAAACCTTTGCATCAAAAATGTAAATATGGACCACAAGAGCCTTAGGGATGGACTTAATTCTGCATTTCTGTGTCAGCAGCATGGTACAAAATGTAGTTTTCATTGTAAAGATCTCTCCCTTTTCTTTTTTTCTCCAACTATGATACAGTGAACTGCCGCAAGTGCAAATGGAACACAAAGCTCCCAAACAATTGGAAACTACAGGCCTACCTTGCGAAACGTCCGGTTCTGCCGCTGGAAGGGAAGGTTGGGGGGGAAGCCCATCCGAGTTGGCTTTAAAGGGACTCCAACAGGTGGTGGCCCCAGGAGGGAATGTCTTGTAGCCTGAGGGAAAAACTGCTGCAGTGCTGGTGCTGTCATGTTAAAGCCACGCAAGTTTCCTATAAGTGCAAGCACATAACATATCACCACCCCGCAGTGTGCGAAGGAGAAAATCTTCCACCTGTACAAGCAGCAGGGAGAGAAGGGAAGGGCTCCTTCACATGAGACCCTGTATTTTACTAGGCACTGTATGGATGCTCTGTGCTCTACCCTTTTTAGGCCCCACAGAACAGAATTTGATGTGATAGCTACTATTACTATGTATCAGCTATTTAATTATAATTGTCACTACAGGCTAAGATCATTAGAGCAATTATTTTATCTGAGCACACTAGCACTTGTGTTTGCAACAAACAAGGTCTCATTTTACAGAAATTCTCAGTAAAAAAGGAAAATTCATCCCGCATTTGTGCAGCTGGCAGCTCACGCCATAGTATGGATGCTATTCAACACAGGCCAGGAACAGCGTTTCATTTAAAACAACGCTGCGCTTTCCCAACAATAGATTCCACAGTCCTCTCTGCCACCTGGTTATCATGCAAGCTCAACATGTCAACCTAAACTCCGACAGTTGAGACCCTGCCATTTCCAATTATAATGCTCTGCTTTCTGAACAGTTCTTTTCAGCATCGACAGACTATTAACTAAGTCTCGATAATTTCTTACGAAGGCAGTCCTTGCTATCCCCATTTCAAGGGCGAGGGAATGGAAGTGCTCCGATGCCTCAGCTACACCCTCAGGAGCTGTTCACCTTTCTGGGAACCTGGACTTACATTGCCATTTTTTATTTCTCACTTGAATTAGCGCATACTCTGCCTTTTTAGAGGCTGTCAAAACAGGGCAGAGAAGTTTGGAGACAGGCAAAGCTGCACTGTTTAAAGCCTGCAACACAACAGGGAGTACTACTTCATGTTTGTCTTCAAAAGTAATCTAATCTCTTATTACTTACCATAAATAATCTTACTGTAAAAAGACTTAGCTGTATTAAAATGAAAAAAATCTATGAAGCAAGAAATAATCTCCTGCTCTTGGTTTAGTACCTTTAAAGAACCACACATCTATTTCAACTTGAAGTATTTCTTTCTTCCTATTTCCACTGCTGAAGCCACATACAGTCAATGAATTATTTATGCTGATGTTTCCCAGGTACAGAAGTACTCCAGCATCAGATATTCTTACCTGTAACCGAAACCTGAATGACCAAAAAAATTCAGATCCCTAAGAAGGGCAACACAACATTTCAACCATACTACATGTTACCTGTGGCTAGCTGATGTAGATTATTGAAAGAGAAGCCAGAACTCAACTCAGCATGTAGAAGTGAAAAGAAGAGGAACAATGCCAAGTCAAAGTGCATGCAGAGTGCTCATTAACATACCTTATCCTGCTCTCCTATTTAATTTGCCTCAGATCCTTGTCATACTATTTAAATACAACTTCTCAATAAGAGATTTCGCTTTAGGGAGAAGGTCAGCCCATGCTAACATCAAACATATCCGAAAGGAGCACGGCTGACTAGAGTGGAGTCAGACTTTTTTCCTGACAGGGATATATATACCAATCTTCAGAGCGTGCCTTGTCCTTTTTCACAGCCAGTTTCCCTACAACCTGAGAGAGATCTGTAGAGAGCCACTGGAGTCACTAGAGAGCCCTCTAGTTAAACGGGCAAGAGAACAAAAGGAGAGTTTAAGACATGCAGAATAAGTCTATTGTCTTCACACCTGGGCATGATTCACAGGCAAGATAAAAACTGCAGGCATTAATCTAAGCTAAGCTCTTTGAAACTATCCCAGGTACTGATTTTCTGTGTTGAAGAGAGCTGTCAGGTTAAGACATGAGAAAAAATAAAACAATAGCTTCATTCCCAGTATCTTTATGTTGGCAACACTATTATTAAGGCAGCTTCATAAATTTGAAAACATCACATCTGGCAAAAAAAAGCCCACTTGTAGAAACACCAAGAAAGAAAAACAAATGATAAAAATCTAAGGATTTTATCTAGATGTATTGATGGAAAAATACTCTCTCCACCAAGTCTAAGAGGGAAGGCACATATTTGGTATCTAACCTGATACCTTGTAGTGCTGTTCCCGGTTGTGAACAGTTGGGCACATGGGACTTCCAAAAACTGAAGAACCTCTGTGACATGGGCTATGGAAAAATTTGAAGAGGAAAAAAAAATATGACAAATGAAACTGCCAAATACAAGGACTGCAATGGTTCAGCAAGAAATAGCCATACTATGGTCCCAGTCCATGAAGGATGATGAAATAATTCCAATAAGTAAGCGTCTCCCATAACGACAGTACCTTGCATCTGCTGCATGAGTAAGGCCCGCTGAAGCATAGGATTGGCATTGAGCAGCGATGGTTGATTTGTTGCCCGTAAGCTCAGCATCTGTTGCTGTTGCGGTGGCGGCAAACCCCTGGAACAGAAGGCATTAATCATAAGAACCCAATAAAAACTGTAGCCTTCAATTCCAGGCACCTAACAAGTATAAAACAGAGGAACAAAGAACAGCTGAAATGCTGATATACATGCATGAAAGGATACCATACACCAGCACTGTATCCTCTTTCTTCCACTCTCCTGGAATTTCCAAAGCTGACAGATTGTCTATCAAGGAATTTGAGGTCAGAGAGAACTCCTTAGCACCAAGCCCACATAAAGCCTGTCAAGCAGCATAAAAAAAGCCCAGGAGCTAACTGCAGTTCTACAGAATTATGCAGCACTCGTCAGTAGGAACGCGTTATCTAGATCAGCAGCTACATTTAACAGAACAAAAAAGAAGTTCTGAAAAACAGGGAGCTTTCTCAGTGGCTTAAAGCACATTTTTCCAAAATCAACACCTCCCACACAGAGCCAGACAGGCCATAACTGTAAATGGTGCCCCCTAACTGCAAGAACCAAATGGAAAAATAAAGCACGGCCTTCATATTTAAAACCCCGGAGAGAAGCACTCTTCAGTCCTAAGCAGGGTGGAGCAGACATGAGAGAAAAGTCTGAAGAAACTGGCAGGCACTTCTTCAGGCAATTGCAAGGTCAGGCCCACCTCTAAGCACGACTGCTGACATAGCTAAATCTGTCAGGGCTGTAAAGAGGTACAAACATGGATCAAAATATCCACGCTGACAAAAAACCCCAACCCTCTGAACAGAATTTACAGGAGCTCATCTTCACATTTGCTGCTCTAGATTGTTCCAGTCTCAGAGCTGAGATATTCATACCAGAAATACCATACTTTCAAAGGTGTAAGATGCACCCATGCTCTCTCACAGTCAGTCCCCTACTGGCATTTTAAGGACAGCTTCGTTTATAGTACAAGACATAAGAAAATGGTAAAAAAGATTTAGAGAGATTCGTATTTCTAGCAGAACAGAAAGATTCCCACATCTACCTCAGAGACATGTGCCTTATAAGGAAAAAGTAATTATTATAATTTATTAAATAAGGAATTAACTTTCTTAAATTCACATCCCATTGCTTTAAATTTCCAGAGGCTTTATAAAGAACACTAACTGCAAATAAATGCATCATTTCAGAGAATTTGTCTCAGTTCTACACATTTCAGCTCATCAGGGACAACTGCTCCTCTCTAAGACAGTTATTTTATCTCTTGCATTTTTTAGGAAAACCCGGTTATTTGCCTTTTTATTTCTGGCAGACATAATTTCGTCTTTTAACACACAAAACATTATTTTCTCCATCCCACCCCGGCCCCATAGCGCCCAGTCACACCCTCAGCGCTGGTGCCGCTACAGGAACAAGTTCAGTTCTCTCACCCAGGCCAGGAGAGCCAGCCAGAGAAAGGAAATAAACAACTAAGTGAAGTTCAATAATAAAATAAAGCGTGCGTGTCTCCAGGGCGGCTCAGGTGCGGGAAAAGGCGTTTTCCCCCGAGCCCCCTTCCCGCGGAGCATCCCCTCTGCACACCCTGCTCGGGGTCACTCCAGGCACCCCCGGGAGCGACCCGGCGAGCGCAGGGACCCCTCCGGAGCGCCGCAGGAACTTGACCGGCCCCGGCAGCCCCGCAGCCCCCGGCCCGCCCTCCCCACCGCGGGG
>WKFP01015057.1:191348-221954 GCA_011057875.1 Pterocles orientalis | reverse complement strand
GGGGGGGCTGCGGGGGGGTGCGGGCAGAGCCTCTGTGAGGGCAGCGCGGTGCAGGGACGGAGCTGCTGCGCGGACAGCGCGGTGCAGGGACAGAGCTGGTGCGCGGACAGCGCGGTGCAGGCGCAGCACTGCCGCGTGCCCGGGAGGCGCGGTGCAGGGACAGCGCGGTGCAGGGACAGCGCGGTGCAGGGACAGCGCGGTGCAGGGACAGCGCGGTGCAGGGACGGAGCTGCGGGGTGCGCGGGCAGCGCGGTGCAGGCGCAGCGCTGCCGCGTGCCTGGGAGGCGCGGTGCGGGGACAGCGCGGTGCGGGGACAGCGCGGTGCGGGGACAGCGCGGTGCACGGGCACGGCGGCGGGATGCGCTGCAGGAGGCGCGGGCGCTGCGCTGGAGGGGCGGAGGGAGGGCTCCCCGCCTGGGGGTGAGGGGGGGGGACAGTCTCCGCAGCGGGTCCCCCACCTTTGCCGCACCTTCGGGGCCGGTGGGGAGCCCCCCCTCCGCGGGCGGTGCGCCCCGCCTGTTACATAACGAGGGGGTGACATGTCGGGGGGAGCAGCCCTGTCCCCTGCGCGGTGTGGGGCCACCGGGATGCCCCCTCGGCGGGGGGGGTGTGAGGGGGGTTAATCTGCTCCGTCGCCCTCCTCCTCGGCGGTGCCGTGGCGGGAGCTGCGGGGGGGCTGTAGGAAGGACGGGGTTATCTCGCTCCTCTATGCTCCAGTCCCCCATTTTGTGACAGGCAATGTACCGGTGCCTTCCCTTCATCTGACCTTCGCATTCATCATCTGCAACTTGAGTAAATTGCAGCCCGTGCTGCCTGGCTATCGGCTCCGGCACAGACACACAACACCTGGGGAGGGGGATGTTCCTCCGCTGGCTTCTGGCCTCGTTAATTAATTGTATTCAGCGATACACGGGTTCTAGTAGTCAGGGTGTTTTTTAATGCTGTGAGAGGTGTGCAAGTTGCTGGTGACTTGGCTTAGAAGCTGTGGTGATACCTGGTCAGACGCTTGCGTGGGTTTTTCTCTTTCAGCAAACTGTGCTTGTGACATCTATTGGATGTCGGTCCCCAGCCCCCACTTTTAAGCTGTTTGGTGCCGGATGGCTTAAAGAGCTTTCCTACCGTTGGAAGGGTCTGTGTACGTAGGAATTGGTTGTTTAGCTGCAAGTAGCCCCAAATTCTGGACTTAGGCAGGGGTAGCCCTGAGCAGTGAGTGCGGGGTCTGCTGTGTGTACTGGGAAGAAGGCACAGGGATTGTATTTGGTGCAAAGAAAGCACAGTCAGAATAATATTTTTTTTTCTTTGCTATAGATATGTATTCAAAGAGTTTGGGATCCTTTCTAGCTAACTTCCAGCAGTCCATGCAGTGTCCCCGGGGATGCTGGGAATCATGCCAAGGGAAGGACGTTGCAGGAACACATTTTACTGAGCCTCAGGTTATAGACCAGGATCCTCTTGTTTGTCCATAGGAACAGGAAGAAAATTATTTCTACCACCAAAGTGAAAAACTTGCTGTGCTGTAGCTTTCTAAGAAGGGGAAAATAGGTCTTCTGAAACATGTGAGCAAAACGGGTTCACCTGTTGGCTCTGCTGTTTTCATGCTCTCTAAGTACTGGCAGCCTAACCTCGTAAATCCTTTTTAGAGGATCTGTGCAGTCAGAGCTGCAGTGGCGTAATGTGTGTGTGGCTGTCAGGGCAGAGGAGGGCTTGTCGAAGGACAGTCAGTGTATCAGGGTGCGTTGCCCCTCTCTTCTAGACTGAGCAAACAGAACGGGATATATTAATCCTTGGTGTGTCTCCACAGGCAGCAGTTGAACTGGGGATTTTATCTGCCTGGTGGGGAGCAAATGAATTAAATGTTTTCTGTCTCCTCCTGATGACCCCTCTCCCAGGAGAACTTGTGACCTCACTGTGTCCCATCAGTTGTCTCTCTAGCAGCAAGTTATAGTGCCATGGCTTTTAGAAAATGAAATAATGAAGGGTCCCCTGAGCAGGAGCTGAGAGACCTGTCTGTAAAAAAGCATTTAGAGGAAATAATTGGAGTGGAGATGGAAAATATGTCAAAGGGAAGAGGTCTTTCTCCATTTGATACCCTTGAGTGCTAGCTGGCTTAGGGACTGGTAACATGAGACATCTTACCACAGAATGTATGTGTATGTGCTGCAAAACCCCATCCTGTTAAAATAATGTTGGGGCCCTGCTGTAATGTGTAGACTCTTTTTTTTTTTTTTTTTGTGGGTATTGGAAACCATGATAAGAAGCTATGGAAATAGTATCCAGAGTAACCATGGTTCCTGGGTGTAATTGTGATAGAGGCTGTTTTCTTGTCTGAATAGGCATAAGAAGAAATTGTGTGTAGATCTACTGTGTACAAATACAATTATTGCTGTAGTGTGGACATGACATGTCCCTGGTGCAGCTATTGCTCAGCAGCTGCTCGCTGCACAGTGGATGTGGGTGCTGATGAGTGTCTCTCTGAGTGGATGGAAATTTGTGCAAGAACAAATGCTGATGCAGTTGATGCTGACTGGTGTGCTTGATGGGGACACTTCAGCAGAGGGGCTGGAGGCTCTGCCAGGGCTGGTTTCCCTGCTTAGCACCTGCAGGGCTTCTTTCACATTGTCATCAGGGCATGTTCACGTAGTGGGGCAGTGCACTTGCCTGTGGCTATGCAGGGCTTCAGCCCAGGGCTGCTGTGGGTGCCTTGCAGTATCACTGAATCCTGAGTGTGCTGGAAACCTCCAGCACAGAGGAGTGATGCTGACTGTGATCAATGTCTAGTTACATGTTTTACCAAACAAATATTTTTCCCCCCCCCGAATGCGGTGGCTGACTAGTTGCAGCTAATTACTCTTCCAGTGTCACTTATTCTGCTGTTAACAGATTATCCAACAGTGCAGAGCCTGTATCTGTAATACCAGATGTTAGTGTGGCTGCTATGTGTGCTTTTGCTGCTGGAGACTCAGCATGGTGACTAGGATACTGGCTGATGGTGTTAAAATCACTGAAGAGATGAGGGAAGCCATGTAGAAGCCAGGCAGGTGACACATCTCTTTGTAGACTGGTTTGTCCCGGGCCCCAGAACTGGAAGGAAGGTTAATGGGGGCAGCTCCAGGCGTTTCCTGTTGGTGTGGCTGTGGGTTTGTGGGATAACTCAGGTTGGAAGGGGCCTCAGGGGTCATATAGTTTATTCTTATGGTGGTGTTACTTCCCTGCTGCCACCACCTTTCTTAAATTAGAAGGTCTTAGAACAGGCACCAGTACCAGCAAAATTGGTCTGATAAAAAGAACAAAGCACATGGTGCTAATTTCACCTGAGAGAGCCCAAAGGACCAAGAAGGGGGGATGTGCAAGATGGCCCCCAAAGCTGCTGCAAAATCATCCATGTTCATGCTGCTTTTATTTTTCCATGTGAAAATAACAAATCTAAGTGTCTTCTTAAAATATCCTAAGGTCTTAAAGTACTGTTACACAAATCTTTGGATTTGAGGGAGTATTGCTGTTATCTCTGCTTTACAAATGGGAAAAACCAAAAGCACCGGGCTGTGTTCAGATAGCTGCGTAAATGTCTGTGCCTTGTTCTTGTTGTCTGATCCAAGGCAGTGTGCTGCTCAGCCCTTCAGGATGGCTGCATTGCTCTTCAAGGAGAAAACAAGGCACCCCTGACTTCTGGAGAGCAGATGGTTTAAGAGGGCTGCTGAGGAGGGAATGACTAAGGGCTGGGAACAGTAGGTGGAAGGACTTGAGGTGAAACCATCTAATTTATTATGATCAAGGGAGCTAAAAGGTGTCAAACTTGTGGGAAGTGAATCAGGGTTTACTTGATCCCAGACCTGAGCATTAGCCTTTAAAGCATCCTCCTCCCTTGGGAGCTTTTACGTCCAAAATCAAATAAGGGGTGTACATAGAGATGCAGGTAGTTGACTTGTTCAGATACTGCAGGAAAACTGTTTCATCGACAATCTTTGTGTTTTTAAGTTGCTCAGACTTTTCCTGTAGCACTTTTCTTGTGAGCTTGAGTGCTATGTGGGAGAACTGAGGGTTTAAATCTTCTAAAAATCATAGCTATGTTATGTGTAGATTGAGGATGTTGGCTGTACTGGGCAGTGCTAAGCGTCAGTGCAGCACTTTAGTGGCAGATTTAAGTTGAAACAGGAAGATGCACTCACTAACTTGTTCTGCTCTGGCCAGAAAAGGGGTCCTTAAATATGACTCTTCTATTTTTTTGTTGTCCTTTGAGACACATTTACATGCCTCGAGTGCTGGCAGAGAGTAATTGCAAGTCATGGACTCTTAATTGTTGTAAAATAAATAAATCTGTGAGCTGACCAATGCTGTTAGGTATTTGCAGTTAAAGACATAAGAATTGCCTGGGAACTTACTTAGGGTGGCAGAGGATGGTGTAAGATCTGGGAGCAGGATTCTGCTGTTTAGAGAAATAAATCGTGGTTAAATAGTCCTTCAAATGGCAGTGAGCCTTTGGTCTTCAGTGAGGAAAATATCTATTTTAATTGCAGATTAAGGAAGAAAATACAGAGCACTGGGGGAAATGGATAATGTGTTACAGTAGACCACAAGATAAAATAATTTAAGAGAAATCTGTACAGCTTTCAGCAAACACTTGTGGGAGGAGGAGATATGTTATTAAGTTAAAATAACATAATATGGATGGCTGTAAGGGAGGGGAAAAGAATGAATCTTAATGTTAATAGATGCAGCAGTAGTGTCTGCCTGTATTTGTCCTCCTACTACTGGTTTTAATGTTGTAGGGGTTGCCCCAAATAAATACAAGTGTAACCTCTTTTCTGCTTCCTGCAGCAGTTGTGTTTTCTGCAGATTTCACTGGCTGTATTCTTCAGCTTAACTCTTTAGTGATTATCTTATACTTCTGGTAGCTGCCTACTAACCCTATACTCGGTAGGAAAAGAGATTGTTATGGCATGTCTTGGATCATATCAGAATTTCCCCAGGGAAAGGAAACCAGCTGGATCTCCAGTTTGGAAGCTGATGCTCAGTATTGTCCAAGTTAGGGCTTGCTTGGACTTACTGGTGTGTGAAGATGACAGGTTAACTTGTCATCGCTGGAATTAGTTGCCTGATAGCTGGCAGGTCAGGAGGATGCCTTCTGTGCTAGTGTGCAGTCTTCCGTGTTACCGTGATAATCCTCATGTTGGGAATCTTAAAGCATCCTGAGCTTCAGTTGGTCCTTGCTGCCCTTTGGGGTAGGTAAGGGTTGTGGGGTTTTGTGCGTTTGCTCTGTAAGCAGTGTGCTGTGGGACAGGACTGTGAAGGGTCTGCAAAACCAGCAGAGGAAAGAAGTCAGAAGTTCCCAAAAGCATTCCCCTATGCTGAAACTGTCAGCTGGTACTGTGTTTTCAAAGCTCTACATGCTTATTATCACTTTTCACACAATCAAAAAAAAAAACCCCACAAAAAACAACCCCAATGCAAAACAAAGGCAAACTTCTATTTTTAAAGGCTGCTGGTTGTTTTCAGAAGCCAAGGTTCAATACCTATCTGGGGATGCCAAGTCAAGTCCTTGAACCTGAGTTCTCCAGATGCTCTGAGAAGGCAGAACTCTGCAGGACTTAAACAGAAGGTGTGGGAGTCTCTCTGCAGCACCTCCTATCTGAGGCAGCTTCTGAAAATATTATTGTAAGGCAGGAAGCTAATCCCCTTCCTGATCTGGTGAGTTACTGGTGAATTACTTTGTGCTTAACTTCAAGTTTGTCTAAGTGTGAGTAAAAATTCTTTTGAGTAAGGTTTTCTTAGCATTTTAAATTAACCTTATCGAGGAGAAATGGAAGAAGCTGACAACTTAGCATAAGTTAATCAGGAAGACAGTTCTTGCTATGTTCTAGCTGCTGGGGTGAAAATCATTATGATGCCTTGAGCAGCAAATTTATTAGACAAGAGCAAAGCCGTGTGTGCTCCACCCATGTGAGCCAATCCTCGGGTTTTTGTTTCAGGCAGGGCATTTTAGTGGCAAAACCAGAAGGTTTACTGAAGGGGTGGCAGGCATATGGTGTTCAGCCTCTATGCCCAGTGTAAAACTAGTTTTGAGGTGGCATCTGTGAAAGGAAATTTGCTGGTAATCGGCGGAGTAAACCTACTTCCTTGATATGTCACTGAAAGAAAGCCACCCAGAAAACTTTGGGTGTGATGCTTCTTGGACTCTCAGATCTGTAACCATATGAGTCAGAGTACTGCTATTTGGGAATAGAGCTAAAACTAAATCTGGTCCAAAAAAAAGAAATATAGTTATGCATGGGGGGAGAATAGCTCACTAGTGGGACAATTTCTTGTTCCACTTGAACTTTTCCTGATCTCAGACCTGGTTTTGCACATCCTGGTCCTGCAGCCTCGTTTGCCCCGTGTTGCTGGTTACTTAGGTCTGCTCTGCAGAGGTTGGGACTGTTGCAGCTGCCTTTGGCTGCTGGCGTGGATCAGATACTGCATGTGAGGAGTCAGGGTATTCTTAGAAAGTGTTGGGACATGAGAGGCTCCCTAGGTGAGCTGGAAGCACGTCAATTTTTGAGCATGGCCTTTCAGAGCAGGCGTGGGTAGCACACCCTGTAGAGGAATGAGCTCAGGATTTTGTCCCTGGTGACTTTAAACACTCAGATGGTCTGGTCAGGCTTGGAGGTGGTCAGACTGCACAGAGGATTTGTTCTGAAAAGCTCCAAAAAGCTATTTCTCTTTATTTACATTTATCTGTGCTCCTTCTAAAGCATGCATCATGCTTATTTTTGGGTGACTTGATGGAGTTTAGCCATGAGAATTGGACGTCTTGCTCAGCACTAACTACTATAAATATTGGGGTGGCTATGAAGAGAGGACTGAGACAACGTCAGTGTTTGCTGAGGAGCAGGCAAGAGTATGCATCAAAACTGGCAACTGAGCACAATTTAATGTGAGATATTTGAACAGTTATTTCAGGTGACTCGTTGATAGTTTGTATTTGTTTAGCTTTTTGTTTTCAGACTTATTAGTGAACACTTGAACAACTGAATGTAAAGTGGCTCAGTAATTTTCTTAAGCTCTTCTATAGATGGGCGAACAGGACAATGAAGTTGCTGACGGTTGCTTCCTGCGTGACCTTCAACTTGTCCCAGCTTCTAGGCTGGTGCTGACTATAGCGGATAACTGCTTTTCTTTCCTTTGAGACACAGTGCAGGAAGAGCCCTGAGTCTGAATTCTAACAGTGTCTCTGGTTGTTCTGTGCCATGTGAGATGCTTTCAAAGCTCTGGTAGAGCCAGCCATGGCCAAATGGAAGGGAGATGTTGTTTCAGTCCCTGGTCAGTAGCTTCTTGTGGTTCCACATAACATGCTTTTGAAAGCATCTTGGAAGCAGATGTTATGCACAGTCCTCCAGCAGTGTCTTGCTGACTGGAGGCAAACTTGCCAACTTCTGCCACTTTTCTGCAAGTCTTGTGACTCGTGTGGCTTTTCTTAGAGCCCTGGACACAGCAATTAAGCTATCAAAGAGCAGTGTAGCTTCTGTGTTGAAAACATCTCTTTCTAACATGGATGTTTGTGGGGATTTTTTTTTCTTTAAAAGATGCTGTTTCCCTACAGGCTCCTGGAGACAGGTATGAAGAATCCCAAAACTTCTGTAAGACCTTCATTGTCAACCTTTCCTTTCCTAAAAATCTGGGCTTAGTCCCAAAACTATAAGCTCTGCTAAAATACTTATATTGCAGTCACAATGAACAATAAATTATACAAAATGAGGTTTGGAAGAAACCCAGTTCCTCTCTTGTGACTGAAACTGGAGTTGAACTTGAGTCTCTGGGGTTGAAAATACTATTTTAATAATTTATTGCCTCAACAGTCCCCTTTTAACATTCCCTTTCCTGTTTCTTATGCCCTTAGGTTGCATTTTTTGCAGCTGTGTTGAAGGGTGAAGAGTTAATGCTACCATAACAAACATGGGAATTGCTGGGATCCTGTCTTACTACACTGGGATGGCATTTTGTGGCTGTGAAACAGCCTTGGTGTAAGAGTGGCCAGTGGAGTATATGGGGTGCCTCAGAGAGGACATGGCTGATATTAAACTGATACTGCTGTGGATTTTGGCTGGAGAGCCAGGCAGTGTTGCTGTAATGCTGTAAAAAGCTGAACATAAACTGCAGCTGTACTTCAGAGTAGTTTTTCAGCTGCATTTAGACCCTTTCTCAAAGCATCAATAGGCAGAAGTCTACGGAGGTGCTGAGTAGTCAGTTCTCCACATCTGCAAGTGTTTTTACAGCAGAGCTAACTCACCCTGGAGAGCACTAGAAAAACTATTATTTTTTGCTTTTTTGAGAATGGAGATCCAAGGATGGGGGAGGCTGTGCTGAAATTCTTAGAACAAGGAAAGATACCTAAAGGTGAAAATCTTGAAGTCTTTGTTCAGTTCCTCCTTTTTGCCTTCCTGCAACTCTTGCGTGTGTAAATGCAGAGTAGGTTACGTAGGATCTGGCTCAGAGCTCTGACAAGGATTTAATAGGCTATTTCAGCTCCAAGAGCTCTTCCTCATCCAAGTAATTACAAATGTTTATGGATGGGGGTTTCTAATGAAAATAACTGTTCATTTGCCACCTACCTGCCAGCACAGGAACAATTCTGTCAGCAGGGGAATACGCCTGATGACCTGTTAGTTCCAAATTAAGCCAGTGGAAGATAAAGCTCCAGCCCTCAGGTTTTATGCTGATATTTAGCTCCACTGACTTTAAGATTTACTCTGAACTTACACTGTTCTGGGTCAGGATGGGACCCCTTGATTCTAGTACATGTACTGGGTTTTCTGTCTTTCTGGTTGCTGTGATCTCCTGAGTAATCTCTGGCTATTTCGTAAGCTGATTGCGCTTTTACTTTTAATAGAAGCTCCTCTATGAATAGCTGGGAATTGCCTGAGCATGGTGGCGGCCTTGAGAGGAGATCTGTCGCAGTGGGGTTATAGCTGGAGGTAAGGAGGAGGTTGGTCCATCCCGAAATGCAGAATAACCTCAGGGATTGGTGTGTGACATGTGTCACGCTGCAGAGATGATGCTGCAGCTCCAGTGCCGAAACTCGGGTCACCTCTATGTCAGTGCAGCTCTCGGCAGAGATCCCTGCAGTGTACTTCTCCCTCTGGGCTGTAGATTCTGAGTGCCTATTAATAGGCCACACCAATTTTGACCCTTCTTTGATTTTTTTTTTTAATTTAAGCCCTAAAAGTTTTCTGTAAAGACTTGGACTCCTTTAAAAATTCTGTGGATGTGTATCTGTGTATAAACCTGCCTTTTTGTCACCTCCCATGGTCACTGTCCAAATTTGACCAGAGGAGAATGTTCCCTGGGATGTGAGAAGTGCTGTCCCACGGGTTGGTCACAAGGACTCTGGCAGACACTGGAACCAGCCAGGAGGTCAGAAGCTCATCTCTTCTGGGACTCTTGATTCAACTTTAATCTGGTATAGCCTGAAATTGAAATGTCTTGTATGGTTTTTGAAGTAGACTTTAATGCCTCTGACTTTGCTGTGCACTGGAGGTGTTAGCAGTCAGTTTGCTGGTTTTTTTCCTCCAAGGGTTTAGAAGCAGTGCCTCTGCACCATGTTTCCAGCCAGGGTGATCCTAATTATATCTGAAACTGCAGAGGTGCAGCGCATAGCAAGGGGCTTGGCACTGTTCCTGCATATTTCTCCAGGCAGAGTGGAGGTATAAATTGGCATCTTAAATTCCCTCTGTAGGACAGCCGTGCACCTTGGACAATTTGGTCAGGATCCCCAAATGCAGCATAGCTCTTACCCTGCAGAGCTCTGTCCTTCCTGCCTGGCCTGTTGGAAGGGAAGCAACCTGCCTCCCCATCCACAACACACGCTGCCTCTTACCACTGACCCAGGATAAATTATCAGGGTAGATGCTTCAATTTTATAAACCCATCACCCATTTCTGGCCACTGATAGCACATCATGGCTTGAGGTACCACCTCCTTTCCTTGTACAGCTTCTGTTTGGGTTTGTATTCTGGGCTCATCAGAGTGATTTTGCCTTTTCCAATGAACTCTCTTGTCTGTACTCTTTATGGCATCCAGGCTCAGGGGAGACTGTCTCCTTTCTGAGCCCAGGGTGCTGTCTGGGAGTGGAGGAAGTGCCCTGCTGCTGTGATGAAATGTGCCTTGAGCTATGTTTGTTCTCTTAGGTCTTGCAGCAAATACCAGGACTCCAGAGATGGTGGAGTTTTGACAAGAAATCTAAGATGACACTTACCAAGAGCGTTTGGTATCTTTGAGTGCCATTGAGCTGGTTTCCTTCTCTGAAGGAGAGAAGGGCAAAAGGGGGATAAACCCCTGTTTACCCAGAGTCTCCATATGACAAACAGCTTGAATAGGAGTTACTGCTGCACAGCCTAGTGGTGTCCCTGGACACAGGAGAGCCTTTACTGCTTTGGTCTAAGCTCAGCTGCAGCCTGACTCCAGAGAGCTGGGATGGATTAAGATGCTGCTGGTGGGAAATAGCAAGGTCAGCCTGTTGCTCATCAGCCTTAGCATACATTAATCCTAGGATGTTATTGTGGCTGTGCTTTCCCATCAGTCGCTCCTGTCCCAGAGTTTGCTGTACAGCTTGTCCTTTTGTTTTCTCCCAGCTCAAGTTGCAGGTGCTGTACAGGTCATGTTTTTCAGGGCTGCAACCCTTCTGTTATGGCAAAGCCAGGATTTGTCAGGAGACTTGTTTGTGTCAATGCAGAGCAGTGTTACTGCAGTGTTATGACAGATCAGTGCAGCCTGAGAAAGAGATGAGCAGAGATGCTGGGTCATGTGTTTACCTTTATAGCCATAAAAAACCTGTTTCTTCGTTACTGCTATCAGGACTGGACTAGTTTGATGCTTTGGGGTGTTGTAGATGCCTGGTATTGTCCTTTTGGAGACTGGAAGTTGCAGGGAGATTCTGGAGATAAAGTCTACGTGACTTTTTTTTTTTTTGCCAGACTATGTATGCTACCGAGGGAACAAAAAGAAAACTTGCCTTCATGCTGTGATGGTGAAAATCCAGCAAGGCAGACAAAAGGTCTGGTTTACAGCTTCTGGGATGGAGAATACATCATGCTGGTGCAATGCTGCTTATACCTGTGGCTCTGGAGGCCTCTAGACCTAGCCTGTGCTGTGGCTGCTTTTCCCCTGAATCCTGGTGTTGCTACCCTGATCCGATGTTATGTTGTTTTTTTTAAATGAGTGAAAGCAGCCTTTTTTTTTCTTTCTCTTGGGATTGTAATTCTTGAAATGAAAGCTGCGTTTTCCCCAGATAGGTAATCCTTACTGCCACATCCATTCAGGATGCACCAGGCTGCTTATTCCCTTGAGTTCCTGATATTGTCACGTGCAATCAGTGCTGCGTTATTCTTTACCTTGAATATCCCAAGGCAGCAAGCAAGATCCAGGACTTCATTTGCTATTACCCAAAAGATCCCAGAGGAGCTGCACAGCAGCAGTGCTGCAATTTTCTGCTCTCAAGACTCTTTCCTTTCTCAGCACCACAGCCTAGAGTCAATGCGGCATTTGCTATAATGGGCAGTGACTTTTTGAGATCAGGCAAGGCACTGTAGGCTGTACCACTCTCTAAATAATCCTCAAGTAAAATGTGGAGTTGCGGAGAAGAAAATCCCTTTACATTTTTTTAACCTGCAAAAATACAAAGAGGAAATAGTCCCACAAGTGCACTTGTGGTGCTGGAGTGCACTGTTCTCCTTTCCCATCTGTGTTCAGGTATTCAGGGCTAACCCATCTGCAGGAAGATAGCAGGGAGGGATCTGACAGATAAGTCATCCCTCGAAATGGAGGAGGGGAAGGATATTACTGGTTAATTCTCACAGCAGAGACAAACTGAAGCAAATGACGTCTCAGGTGAGATGTTTGGTTTTGCGTGCCAGGAGTACCTCTTGTTTCTCCTGCAAACTCCTGACCTATGGCTGTGGACACTTAAAATCTCTCAGCCTTAGCAGCTGGGGGCTGATGCACAGCAGTGAGGGATGCACGAGCTGTGTGGACATCAAACTGATTTGTTTCTATGGAAACAAGTAGATTTCAGCATGTTGTAGGGAAATAGGAGGGAAATTATCCCCTTGGGCCTGGTTCTGGCTCTCGGATTGGATTGGTTGCTGCACTGCAATTGTAGAGCAGCAGCCCATGAAGGGATTATCTGTCTAGGCAGCGATCACAACTAAGGAGAGAAGCACGTGGATCCAATCTGCTCCCATTGCAGGCTTCCTTGGCTGGGATGACACAAGGCACTGTCGTGTGCCAGGATTCCCAGGGTCACTCCATGGCACTTAAAAGCAAAGAGTTTAACCTTGGTTGCTGATAGCCAGAAAGGAGTTCTGCATTTGCTTGGCTTCTGTCTCCCCTCACTGTGCATGGGGACTTTAGTGCGTGTTATGTAAACTGAGTTAGGGATGGAGTACAGCTCTAGCAGAAATTCTTGCTTTATGCTTTGTAATGCAGCCAGTGAGTTGACTAGATGCAGTAACCCTTGGTTATGGGATTGCAGGGGTGCTTCGGAGCAATGTAGCAACATCTCTGCCTTGCTTTCAGGTCATCTGAATATACTGCCCAGAGAAGCTGTGGATGCCCCATCCCTTGAGGGGTTCAAGGCCAGGCTGGATGAGGCTTTGGGTAACCTGGGCTAGTGGGAGGTGTCCCTGCCCATGGCAGGGGGGTTGGAACTCTATCTTGAAGGTCCTTTCCAACCCAAACCATTCTGTGATTCTATATATAGTGCACCTTGAAAGTCAGGCCAGATCTTGCTGTGAGGTCTACCAGGCATGAAGCTAGGTTATACTGACTTCTTGGAATTACTATAGACATACAGGAGCAGAAATCCCTGGGGAAAACTCTTGGCTGTGCCAGTTTACTCTGCAGGCTGGCAGGCCCCCAGGCCATTGAATAAAAATGTAAGAATGCTTCTGACCTCGTTGGGCATCTCTTGCCCTGTGGAAGCAGTGCAGCCGTGAAGCTCTGTAGTTCTGCATCACGTAACTTGTGCACAGAGGCTGTAGTGCAGCCATGACTTGGCATAATGCGTGCAGCTGTCTTCCAGATTTTGATGTACCCTGAAGCTAGTGGAGTGTGAAACAGAAAACTCAGCCCAAAGGATGAAAATAAAAATAAACAATAGAAACACTTTTTATCTTGTGTCACTGCTTTCAGAGACCTGCAGAGAGGCATGTGCAGGAGAGGGTTTGAGTGAGGGACAAAGAAGGGTGATGTGGAAAGGGTGAATGAGAAAGGAACTGCCTGCAGTGACTCCGGGGAACCAGTCTGTGCAGTCAGAGATAAGCCAGAAAAGCAGAATTTAGTGCACTCTGGAAGAGATTTAGTGCCCTCTGGGAGGGGTAGGGGAGAGAGCTGTTTCCAAGCAAGTGTTCATGTAAAAATTGCTCTGCACTTTCCTTTTTGCTTTAGCGGTTTATAAAGGTGCTGCAGGCTGAAGTCTGAACGCGCCACTGCAGCTGAAGTATCAGCGATGCAAGAGAATATTGCACCAGGCCTGTCCCCTCTCTGGCTGTCTGAGTCCCCTCACCCCACACTTGACTTAACAAATGTGTTCTGAGTGGGGGAAACACATTTTTTATTAACTTTTGATGTTCAAGGCATGTGCCTCCTCCCAGAGACACACAAGAGCACGTGAATATGACAATGCATTTCAGTAACAAAAGGCTTTATCCTGTTCTATAGGAAAGAAGATCTATGTTCTACCAAAAATTACCAAAAGGTGACACAGGGACCAGTGCTGGAGACTGTCACCTCTGTATACCTGGTGGCCAAGTAATCGTGCTGTGCACCATGATGAGAAGACAAGCCCTGTGGCAGAGACAGACACTTGTTCAGCGGCTGTCTCTCCATGGCACACCGTTTAGTCCCAAATGTCAGTGAAACAAACCCCACCATTATGCTTGTTCATGAGGAACTGGATTTGACTGGCCAAACTTACTGTACGTAGGCTTTCAAACAGCCAGGCAGGCAGTTTTCTGTGGAGGTGGGTTCTCTCGGAGGGGGCAGTGTCCTGAAAGGTTTCCTGTCTTCTTGGCAAAGCCTGTGGTGTGATGTCATTATGGTTTTTGAAATGTTGCCTTTTGCAGTAAATGTAAGTTTCTTGTGTGGCTTTATTTACTTAGTATGTTAACTCTATGAATACATGACTCATAAAGTGAGAGCACTGCATGGGAAAAAGTTGCAGGAGAGCTCCAGAACACTGTACAACCTGGTGAGTTGTAATAGGGGCAGGGGAGACAAAACAGAGGTGGTTCTTGCAGTGAGAATCATAATGTCACTTACGGAGCAGGATGTGCATGTGAACATGTAGTACAATCTATTTCTATACTTTTTTCCTTACAGTGAATTAGCTTGGTTGCTATCCTTTCATGTTTGAAGACCACAGAACCTCAGTCTCTGCATAAAACCTTAATAGAGGCACCTCAGACAGAATACCCCACAGCTCATGCTAGCTGGAGACCTGTGCGAGTATAAACCGTGCAGTTGGTGTGCAAAGGAATAGAAGAACTCAAGGCAGATAAAGGAATAGGAGAAGGTACAAACTTTAGAATTTGCTTTCTAGTTCATTATCTATCCCTTCTGACTCTTGTTTGCAAATTATCCAGTAGCATGCTATAAATGGGTCCAGCTTATACTAGCATTGGTGCTTTGCCCTGCTTGGACAGCACCTGTGGAGTTTGTAGGACAGTCTCTGGGCACTAGCCTTACGTACAGCAAACTCCCAAACTTGAGAAGAGGTCTGCATGGCCCTTCTTGGTTACTGGTCTGGAGAGCTGTACTGGGGAGAAGTGGCCGAATGTTGGAGATGCTGTTTGAGTGGCAGAAGTACTTAATAAAGCAATTGTGAGTGTTCCAAGTCAGCACAATAGTGTTAACCTCCCTTTGCGCTACTGTAAATAGGCACTCAAGGTACAAGGCAGTGGGAACCTTCTCTTTATTTTTTCTTGTTTCTGCTAACGTATATTATGATGACACTCGAACTATTGCCTATTTTTCACAATTGTATTGTTGAATAATGAATCATTGTGCACAATAATATTGCCAGTATGCTGGAATGTGTTGTACTCACAATAGATCTTTATTTCTATACGTATCCATTGTGTGACCAGTGCCAATTACACCCTAAGAAATTAATTGTATCAAATGCTTATGGAATTGCTCTTTCACTGTAGGTCAAGGCTAGGCACACTGAGGGGATTGGCAGATAAATAACATGCATCCCCTGGCTTAAACCTAACCCTAACGGAAAGAAGTGTGGCTGTCTAGGAGTAAGTCTCGCCGTGGTTGAGGCTGGTGTCCAGGTTCACATGATGCAGCATGAAAAGGAAGATGAAAGCGAAGGGCAGAGAAAAACAGAATAGCAGGTTGATGGGTGCTCTTGTTCATAAGGCACCTGCTTTAAATGCTTGTTGTTCGTGGTGGCCTGTCTGGCTTTTTTTGTTTGAGAAGCACTTTGGTTCAGGGAAGATAGACACCACAAAGTCAGAAGGAAAGGTCTAAATCTGTAATGCAGCCCTCTTGTTACCTGCTGGATGGCAGAAAAAGGAACAAATTTGTCCTTGTTCTTGTCCCATGTCTGAGTTATGGAATTGCTTATGAATGTACCCGCATGTCCTTGGAAGGATCAGACCAGGAAGGTGCTTGGAAGGACAGTTCCTACACTGGGCTTCTGCCTGCTGGTAGAACTGATGATGTCCCTTACAAAGGAGCACCAGGTAGTAGTTAGTGTCTGAAGTGGAAAGCTACTACCATTTCTGAGGTGCTTGTTTTAGCAGTCAATAAGATGAATAGTAAATATTTTTAGCCTTGCAGGTATTCTGTGGGTTGTGTGTTGCATAGGTGTCAGCCTGTGTTCTAAGGATTCATTTGAGGTGTGTGCTGGAGTAACAGTATGTTTGAAAATGGAGCTGTTGAGAGATGGAGTGCTGTTCAGGGATTTGTAAGCTGTTCATAGAATGCAGTCTGTATGATGTGAGTGTTGCCCATCAGTGTAATTGTCAGAAGAGTTGTGTGTCAAAGGTACTGATGCCCGTGGATTGTCTTGGGCTTGTAATGCCTTGTGCCATGGTGAGCTGATGAACGCTTGATCAGGATGTGTGTGAATGATGAATGACCAACTGTAACACTTGACAGATGAGATGAAGATAGTTCTAAGCTTAAGCTGCAGCAAGTCTGAACTGTGTAACCAGATAGTAACATCCACAGGAGCAGGAACTGTTGCTGTGTTGCTTTGCACAGTGCAATTCTGATTGAATTGCTGTGCTGGGCACCACCAGAACACAGGAAATAACAAATACTGGATTTAAAAACCAGGAGGTTGTGGAGGCTGTGCAAATCTTAGTTTTCTGAAGCTAATTTAATCCAAACTGGGGATTAATCACATCCCTTAATACCCTGTTTGTCTGTAGTTGTTTAATAAGAAATCAAATTGAAATTAAATGATCAGATGATGGTGTTCAGTTGTGTTCTTTGGAACTACTTTTATGTCCTCATAAGCTGCTGCTTTGGCGTTTTAATTGAGGCTTTACCTTCTCTAGTGCATTATAATGCAAGAATCTCAAAGGACTGACAAACAATAAATAAGAGGATGCTGTATTGGTATATCTAGACTTGTATTTCAGAGCCCTCTACAAACAGCTTTGCAAGCCTTCCAGCTTCCCTGGAGGGAGGGAAGGTAACTGGTGGTAGAAGCTTTTGGTCTGTGTTCCATTTAGAACACGAGACAGTACTATGGGCTTGGTTCTATTCTTGACTGCTGATGACTTTTGTTGCAACTTAGTGAAGACTAAAATCATTCATGAAAAAGCTTTGACTCAAAGTCTTTCAGAAATGCAGGTTACCAGTGGATGAAGAAAGTGTAAGACTGCTTTACTTCTGCAGTAAGAAGAGTAACTTGTTCATCAGGCTCAGTAAACCGGGGCAAAGTTAATTTTGTAGTCCAGGAGTCCTAGTTGCCTGTTACTGACAAATGTTCTTGGGTTTCTCCGTGTCTGTATTTTCTGTGTATCTTTCTGTTCTGAAGTTAAGTTCTTGCTGGGTTGAGAGCTGGGTTTGTAGAAATGCCTTTGTAGCATCACATAAAGGATTGCAGTAAGCCTTCTTGTCCAGCCGTGTTAAGGTTTTTAGAACATAGGAGCAAAAAGTGTTGCTGTTGGGTCTCTCTGAAGATCTGCATTAATGCAGATGTATTGTTGCATGACATCGAGATTGCCTTAATATGTTTCTGATGTGTTTGAATGTTGCTCTGCAGTAACTGCTATGGTGGTTTTTTTACTATTGCGTTACTGATGCAGCTTTCAGCCCAAATCTGTACTTTAGTGCAGCTCTGCATACTAAAATAGAAATGAGACTGGAAGGGATGATGGGATTGGGTTTCCCCTGAGGCAGTTAGTCAAGAACATATGTAAGCAATTCAGAAGTGACCAATGCAAAATAGAACAATAAATGTCTTTTTAGGTCACTTCCCTGCCTGAAATTTTTCAGCCCGAGACCCATCAGAATTTGCATTCTTGGTTTTTTTGTTGTCTTGGTTTAGAAGAGGAGACCTATCACTGGTCAGACCTAGAGTTTACCTAGCTCAACATCCTCTCTGACAGGAGTTAATAAAGCTAGTGTGAAATATATAGTCTTCTAGTAACTGACAGTTTGGGGAGTGTAGCTGATCTGAGCCTAGTTCTCCAGCTCTGATAAAATGCTTGGAGCTGCAGTGCTAGAACTGATTAACCCAACATTTTGATAGGAAATTTTGAGTCAATAGCTAAGCAAAGAAGGTACAAGCAAAATAAGTGCTTATATTCCTTGAATACAGCTTCTGTCTCAGCTGCCACTTTGCTGTGTTTTCTGGATGAAGCCCAGGCTGAAGAAGAGGCACAGCGTGGTATTCCTGCTCAAAAGCGTAGGAAATCAAATGTCGTCATGCTGCTTCTGCATGTTACAAACAAAGCAACAAAAAAAGTAATTTTCAGTTCTTGAGATACAAAGTGAAGGAAGAAAACAGGGGGTTGGTGCCCTCAACTTAATTGAGTAACATTTCAGGCACAGTCTTGCGTAGCGATGGATGTCATGAGGCTGCTTTTGATGCCACACTAGAGACTGCCTCGTCTGACAAGCGGAATCCCTGCTGCCCTTGTTCCACCGCTCACAGCCTTATAGCATGTTATCTCCGAACTTATTCTGTGTTTCTATTTCCTCTTCCAGCCTTGCTACTGTACATCTCCTGTGCCAGATCTGAATAAGCCTGTTCATCTGACCCTGCCCAAATCATCTGGCATGTGGTTGTTCTTACCTCATGTATCATCTTCCTGATTCTGACTTAATTTTGTGACTTTGTGCTGTTCTTTCTGGAGCAATAGGTGTGTGTAGATTTTTCCCCTGTTTCCCAGGTGGGCTCAAACTGTGCTGGGCATGTTGTCCATGCCACACATGGTCTGTTGTTTTAGTTTATTTATAGAAGCAATTTATTATGTGTAGTGCAAGAGGGCAGGCAAGGCTCCTGTACACTACCTTCTCCTTGGCGCCCAGCCAGCTTGCTGCAGAATTTACTGACCTGTGCTTTTTAGTGCCTGTGATTTGAAAGCCTGAGCTGGAGCAGGAGGAGGAAGGAGTTAGTCCAGGAGACTGTAGAGAGAAAGGAAGTGAAGAATAGGAAATCATGTTAATATAATGGGGTGATACTGCATCAGCTGTGGGGTTTTTATAAAACTTTTTGGCTGTAACTCCTGATGGAGTCAAGCGTAGAGAAAACAAGTTGACCTGCATGTACCTCCCAATGGTTTGTGGATGAGAACACATTCATTTTCTGATGTTAGAGATTGGATTGCACATACGTTCACTCAGAAGTAAAGCAGCACTAAGTGTTGATTTAGGTGAGTACATTTGGCTGATGGATTTGTAGTCTTGTCCTCTATGAGGTCTTAGGTTTTTTTCCTTGGAACAGCCCAAGCACTACTTCAGTGAACACAGTAAATTGGATCGCTTTTCATAATGCTGGAACCCAGATACCAAGTAGGTTTCCCGTTTACCTTAGAAATCAGAATTTTGGCCAAAGCAGAAAGCTTTAGGAAAACATGTAGTGTGACATGAGCTGAGTCTTAATTCCCAGAGAGCTCATGCCTGTAAATGGAAGTGGTGCTTTTCCTACAGTAAAGCAGGATTTGATCCTGCAGGTTGGAGATCAATAACTAGAGTATTGTCTCAGTGTCCTAGAAAATAAATCTGTAGTAATAGGGTACCCTTCTCTCAGGTACAATAAGTTCAAAAGAAGTTGGTGCAGCTCAGATGGATTTGTTATGCTAAAAACTGATGCTAGGGCAGGATACTCACATTGACCACAGGCATCGGTAGGAATGGAGCTGAGACAGCAGAAAGCTGCTAGAATGATGCAATGCCTCAAAGATTCCAGGGTTAATCCCAATGGAATGGAAAAACTAGAGCTGTATTACTTGAAAAACAAATGAAAGACAAACCCCAGTTAACTCTACTTTTTTAAAAGTCTCAAATAACAACAATGGGTTATGGTCTTATTTTAACTGGTAGAGTTGTACCAGAGGTCCTGTTACTCCAGACCTAGTGACTTACAGCTGTTGTTATTTGAGGTGTTAGCGATTGTAGGTTTACTCCTTACCCTACCTTGAAACTACTCTGCAGTTTTTGGTATTATCGAGTTATTCTGACAGCCTCCCAGATGGAGAATTACTTTTATAGCTGAGGAAAGGGGAATACAGAAGAATTTGCATAGGATTACTCAGGAAATCAGGGGCCAAACCAGGAGCTGAAACAAAACTGCCCAAGTCCTTGTCTGATGTGTTAGAACAAAAGCTCATTCCTCTTCACTTTGGCATTAAGCTCAGGCAGGACTAAGAGCAAGATGCTCAAAATGGAGAGCCCTGGATTTCTCATTTGCCAGAGTGGTTAGTCACTACAGAGTTAGCAAAATTATTCATTGCCACAGCTGTCAAGGGAGGGAGGATTGTGTGCCAGAATGCCAGCACTGTAGGTAAGGCTGCTTTTAACAAAGAAACTATTCATGCTCTAGGAACCATGTTTTGAAGTGATGCTTCTGCTAGGCAAGGAAGCAAATGATAATATTTTCGGAAATGCTCAGAAGAGCCACGTGAACAGCTGAGTACTTGAAAACCAGGCCACAAACTAGCAAGGTCACCGGCTGATGCAGCTTAGCTCAAAGCACTTGGATTTGGAAAAAGAAAAAGCAAAGGAGAACTTGTGGGCTGTGGCTGCCAAGTCAGCGTTTGGAGAAGGATAGTGAAAGGCTTCCTTCCTTTGAAATGATGTGAAGTACACACAAATCCAGGATTCTTGTGAATGTAGAAAGAAGTTGCTGCTGCTGCTTTTGCCTTGGCAATATTTGTCTGGAGTAGTTAGCCAGGAGAAACCGTGGGTGGAGGCAAGCCTCTGGCTGCTGTTGGCTCTTTCAGATGCATCATAGTGTTTACACGCTGGAACAACGGGCTGTCTTCTCAAGCCCCGAAGTGCAAGGTGTGAGTGATTTTGTCATAGTTCAGGTAATTGTATTTTGTCAAAAGGAGGCATGCTAGTTTTCAGGCTCTGCTTCAACTTCCTTTTTCTTTCTGGATATGTTTTTCAAAGAACAGACAGCTGTATTAAATGAGCTTGTTAGCTTGGAACTTCAGCTGGAGGAGCTATAGCTGTTACAGACAGGATTAGAGGAGATGTGCTGTGAGTACAGGCTGCTTCAGAACAACAAGCTCTTATCCTCCTTGAGGAGGAGCACTTGGTTTTTAGTGCCTGAAACTTTTTTGTGCCTGTGGCTGAGACTCCCTGTTAGAATCCGTGTATGCTTATAGAAGCAGAAAAGCTGTGAAAAGGGAAGGAAACAATCATTCACTCATCTGAAACTTCCTGTTTCATTTCAGGGACTTTCTGCCCCGTGGATCTGGCATCGTAACCAGGCGCCCGCTGGTCCTGCAGCTGGTAAATGCCAGCACAGGTATGTGAGCTACTTTCCCTGTGTGTCCAGCTGGATTCCTGTCTTGGTCAATAAAGGTCTTATTTGATCAGTGGCACTGCTCAGTCTGGAGCAAATAAATAAGAATTATCTCCAGTAAAAATGACCTGCAGCTGATTTTCAGTTCTACCTGTTTAACATCTGATGTATTAAGTGTTCAGAAGCAAACTGCTGCTTGTTTTTTCATTTTAATTTATTAGGCAAGGCTCCGTGCATACACTTACCACAATTTTCCTTTGTCTGTGCAGTTGTGACTCTTATGAGTGGGTATGACCTAAAAGCCAGGTGACCCTGCTGATAACCCACTGAAATAAGGGGGTGAGATGATTTAATGTACTGGAAACCCAGTGTGAGAACACTGGGGTCTGGAGAAGAGAGACTACAGAGTTCTGTGGCTGGTCTTTTGGGCAGGTCACTGTTTTTGCCCCTTAGTGGTGGGATATTTTCATTACCATTCCCCTTAATGTAAGATCTCATCCGGGATTTGGCAAGTGACTGTTTCAAGGTACTCTTCCTCTCCTGTCAGGTGAACTTGATCCATCCATGGCAGTCTTCTTGTCTACAGCAAGGAGACAATTTGACTTTTAGGAGGCTTTTAAAATTGAAACAGAGGGTTCTTGGATTGGTTAGCCCATTCAAGGACTGACACACAAAAAACCCAACCACCAGCCAATTAAAAAGATTTTTTGTCGAAGTTTTTTCTTTTTTGCTCTCAAGACTTTGAGTCTGTTCTCAGTATGTAATGAGGCTGTTACTTGCCCCCAGCACTTTAATACAGAGCTAGCCCAAGCTCTCCTGAGCACCAAGATATCTCCCAGCGTAGCTGTGGAAGTCACCAGTGCTGCGGGCAGGTGTGTGCTGGGTTAGGTTAATATTGACAGAGTAGGTCCTGCATTGCTGTTTGAATGAGCACAGGTTGAGGATGCCCCTTCTGCTGAGACAGAAGCTGGATTGTGAAGATGTTGGGCTCAACTGAATTCTCCCAGGTGTTGATCAGATAACGTGACTGCAGTAACTACTTCTGTGCTGACCTGCCAGGTCTTAGTGGGGAAGGGTCTGTGCCAGACTCCATCCTTTCAACTGTTTTTTTTGCTTCAGGACATGTTTTCATTACACTTTGGGTATTTTTCTGATTTCAGTGACTATTTCTCACTCTTTGCTTCTGCTTAAATAGAATATGGTGAGTTTCTACACTGCAAAGGAAAGAAGTTCACTGATTTTGAGGAGATCCGTTTGGAGATTGAGGCTGAAACAGATCGTGTTACTGGCTCCAACAAAGGGATTTCCCCTGTGCCCATCAATCTTCGAGTCTACTCTCCCCATGGTGAGTCCTAATGCAGCATCTGAGTCAGGACATAGATGAGAGAGGATGCTGCTTTGTCATGAATAGACAGAAAGAAGAGAGGAAATGGGGAGCATGCTTGGTTTTGACTTTAATCTCCAGATGCCTGGGCAATGCTCTACCAAACTGCCAGCCTTAGTCACACTGCTAAAACGGGTCTGCCTGCCAGCTGAAGTATCTGACTGCTAGCAGAACTTCTTGAAACAAGTGATGTCTGTGCAGAAACGTGTTCCTGAGGCTGTTCTTTTCCATCAGTATGGGCATTAAAGAGCTGCTGTATCTCCCTGCTTTCTGATAATTCTTTACTAGTCAAATAAATGCAATAAAAAAAACAATTGATGGGGAGAATGGCTTTTCTGAAGAGCACTTGCCTTCTGTTTGCATGTAAATATATACTTTTTAATAATTCTCTCTGGGTAGTGCCTATGTCATGCTGTTCATCTAGGTGGAAGAATTCTGCTTCAACATAGTCCCAAATTTGCTAGCTCTTTAAATATGAACAGCTGTATGGGCATTTTTTGGAAAGCAGCAGGTCAGAGTTACAGCAAGACAGTTACAGGGCTGCATATTGTAGTCCTTTAGAAGAAGGCCCAGCTGGCTTTGGCAGGAGCCCCCTTTGGATAAGAGTGTCAGGACTGAGCCCTTCAGTAACAGGGACAACGCTTAATGAGTGGAACCAACTCTTCTGAATCTCCAGTCTTTGTTATGCAGTGAAAAAAATGTAGTGTCATCCCTTCCCTTTCAGTGTAGTGTATGTGGAAGGACTTTGAGGGCACAGTTTCACTGATCAGTGCTATCTCCTGTTTCCCATGTCTAGTCCTGAACCTGACCTTGGTGGATCTACCGGGTATGACAAAAGTCCCAGTGGGGGACCAGCCCCCTGACATCGAGTTTCAGATCAGAGATATGCTCATGCAGTTCGTCACCAAAGAGAATTGCCTCATCCTGGCAGTATCCCCAGCCAACTCTGATTTGGCCAATTCGGATGCCCTGAAGGTTGCGAAGGAGGTGGATCCTCAAGGTAAATATCTCTTAACTTAGCGTGACATTGCTAGACAGTGGCCTGATTTTCCTTTGACCTTTTGGTTGTGATTAGCCCATAGCTGTGGGCTCCTGTCTGTCTTGGGTTGTCCCTCCACCAGCACACATTCTTCTGAGAAGTGTGAGTGTTCACAGTTACTGTAATAGAATTTTTGTTATTCCCCTTTTCCTCCTTTGTCCAAGCCCCATTTCTGAAGAGGTGAACGATTTCCTTTCCTTTAGTCATCTCCATTCTGCCTGGAGGAAAGCAGGAAAATCTGCATTAAAATCCCTCTCCACTGTGGCATAGCATGTGCGTGTTTCAGCAGGATGTGACTGGGAAGTGAGCTAGATTGTCTGTTTTTCTCTTGTGGCCTCTTGGACATGATGGGAACTGTAATGTTTGGGTTCAGGAGCCCTTGAGTAGCCAAGGTGGGCAATCTGTAAGCTCTGCAAACAGAGGAAAATATGCGAGTTGTTTGCTTGATCAAGTATGTTTGTTTTTTCCATAGGGCAACGCACTATTGGAGTCATCACTAAGCTGGATCTTATGGATGAAGGAACTGATGCACGAGATGTGTTAGAAAATAAATTACTTCCTCTTCGTAGAGGTATGTTTCATTGTGCTTTGTCTATGATTTCCTTCCTCTATTTTCCCTGTGTGAGGTGTCCTGGCTTCATCTCCTTCCTCCAGTGCATGCCCTTCCTGCAACATCTGTTACACCTTGTGGTTAACCCACCTTTGTTCCACTCTGGAACTGAGAAGAGCTGGGGAACAGAGATGAGTTCTGCTGTTAACAGGAGCTTTTTAGGTATTTGTATCTTCATACATAGTTCTAGCAGAAGCATAGCCTTATGCTCTTGTCTTTACTTCCTCTTTCCTTACTACTTTTAGTAAGGCAAGCTGCAAAAATGGAACCCCTGTCTAGAAGACTCCCCTTGTCTTTTATGTAGATGAGATTGCCATAGCATGTGAGATGAAATAATTTTGGGCTGTGATAGGTGCTGTGTATAGCACAGCCATAGCAAAGCACCTGTCCAAGGACTTGGACAGAAGATTGTCAGATGAATGAGATTAGGGTATGCTTGTGACTGGGGGAACACTCCTAAATAAGCTAATTCTCTGTTGCGTAGTTACTTTTGTTCTGCATACCAAACTATCAGAACCTGGATAATGCAGAGCTAGTTTTAAACTCTCTAATTGGTTTCTAATAATGTGTTGCTACTAGAATTCCCCTTTTGCGATGCTGCCAGCTGGGTAACTTCCTTCTCAGTTGGAATTCTGTTTGTTCTCGTTCTTGCAACCATCTGATCTCTAACTCACTCTTACAGGTTACATTGGTGTAGTCAACAGAAGTCAGAAGGACATTGATGGCAAGAAGGACATTCAGGCAGCTCTGGCTGCAGAGCGAAAATTCTTTCTCTCCCACCCAGCCTACAGACACATGGCTGATCGCATGGGAACCCCCTACCTGCAGAAAGTATTGAACCAGGTACTGTCAGCAGTTAGGATCTGCTGCCTGCTATGTCACAAGAATGGCTAGGCTGGCGATCAGGGCTCTTCTGAGGTGGAAGAATACAGGAAAAGTGAAAAATTGTGGTCAGCAAGCTGATAAATAGTCTAAACTGTTTTGCTGCAGTGAGACTTGTGAAGATTGGTTAACTCTTCCTCCTCTGCATCATGGAACACCTTTTGGTGCCAAGTCCTGTGAAGTGTGCCTGACTTGTGAAACATGTTAAGGCCAACAACGGAGCTTACACAAAAGGCAGAGCACTGCTTTATCCTCTCAGTGACACTGGTGCAAAATCAGTAGTTGGTTCATGGCATTTACACTATCAGAATGCAAAATCTTTCTGGTTAAGCTAAAAGATACCTTCTAAATTTCTAGTGGTCTCTGTACCTAACAGTAAGCTGCAAAGATTGATTTAAATGTGATACTGGTAGCCATTTTCCCATTTATTAAGGCTTTCTTGTCTCCCGTCTCATACAGTAGCAACTTATTTTTGCTTCCCTCTCTGCTCACTTGAAATGCTCCCTTAAGTGAAGAATTGCTTTGTGCTTTTTCTTATTTAAATATTAATCTTTAAACTGGAGTTTTCTACAGCTGTGCTCTGTGGAAACCCTCTTACTATAGCCTTATCAGAGGTTTTGGCTACTTCCACCTTGCCTTGTCACCCTTGGTGTTGAAAAAGGTCTTCACCACCACCTTGGGTGTCAGTGGTGTGCTAATCACAGACAGAATAGCCTTTACCGTGGTGTAAATAGCAAATGCTAATACTGGTATGTGAAGCTTAATCTTGGGTTAGAGATAGCAGGCTTGTATGAAAGGGAGTTTAGTACCAGACTAGAAGGTAAAATGAAGGTCAAAAATAGATGGGCGCAATAGATCTCAGAAGAGAGGAGCATTCCTCTTTATTGTGTGGTGTGGAGGTAGCAAACTCTACCTGTAATCACCTAGGGGCTTATGTTAAACCTTCTTTTTGTGCAGCAATTGACCAACCACATCCGTGACACCCTGCCAGGGCTGCGGAACAAGCTCCAAAGCCAGCTTCTCTCCATTGAGAAGGAGGTGGAGGAGTACAAGAACTTTCGCCCTGATGACCCTGCTCGCAAGACCAAAGCGTTGCTTCAGTAAGTGGCCTCAGCTTGCATGTCCCTCCCTGGAGATGACTGCTCAGCCATGACTTCTGCTTCACGCTTGTTTTCTTTCAGGATGGTCCAGCAATTTGCTGTGGACTTTGAGAAACGCATTGAAGGCTCTGGAGACCAAATTGATACCTATGAGCTGTCAGGAGGAGCTAGGATTAACCGCATCTTCCATGAGCGTTTTCCCTTTGAACTGGTGAAGGTACTGCTTTCCTGTGCTGCTTAGATCCATTTTGTCGTCTTGCCTGTTGTCTGTTACCTCTCCTGTCTGTCTCCTTACTCTGCTGGGTATCTTTCATCTGACTGCTTTGTTTTTCCTCTTATCACTTTTTAAATTTTATCTCCTTTATTGGAGCCTTCCCATAGTACTGACCTTTCAATCCCTCTCCTTGTGACAACTCTTAATTATTAGTTAAATGACAATATTTCTTTGGCTTAGTTCCTAAATGCTAAATTAAATGTGCAAAACAGCTTCCTTTAACACAAAGCAGTAAATCAATGACTATTTCTTGCAGATATGTGAAATTTAAAGTAGCTTTGACATAACATAGTACAAATGTGGCCAAAACTTGTACTTCTGTGATCCTGAGCACCAGACTAGACCTAAAGTTGCCCTAATAGCTATGCAAGAAGCAGGAAAGAGGATGTAGATATACCTGGGATTACTTCTGTCTGTCCCCTAAAGGGCCCAGGGGTGGGAACAGTGTAGAAACTGTGCCACTCTCATAACAGTTGAAGAGGACTTCTGTTGAATGATAGTTTTTCTTGGATAGCAAAGTTTGCTAACCTGATCAGAGGTGGTACAGAAAACCTTGTTTTAATGTCAGACTTTGGAACAGGCTTGAGAACCAAATCATTCCATTCCTGGATTTTCTGCATTTTGCTTCCTTTTTTTGCATTTGAATACGATGAGGCCTTTTTAGTGAAATACAAGAGCCTGCCTTGTATTGGATAATACATTTTTGTATGTGAGTTGTGAATCTGTTTGTGGTGTTCACTGAGAAAACAGCTGCCAAGATGTCATGCTGAATCTGGGGAGACAAACCAGTTGGTTTTAGAAAGCAATCTAGCACTTCAGTCCTATTGCTTTCTCAAAGAAGCTCCTTGGGAGCTGCTGGGGCTTGGCATCTGTAAATGTAGGCGCTTAGCTATTCATATTTGTCCAGGATGTCTGCACTGGCAAGAGAGGCTTTACGGCTGGACTCATTAGCCCAAGTGTTGGATACAATCTCATCTGTCACATAGTGGTGCTGGCATCTCTGTAAAGCATGCTGTTGTGTATCCTGGGGTTGTGCAAGTAAGTGCCAAACAGTTTCTGATAAAATTTTCTCTTGGTGCAGATGGAGTTTGATGAGAAGGAGCTGCGGCGGGAGATTAGCTACGCCATCAAGAACATCCATGGTATCAGGCACGTATCATGCACTAGGCAGACCATTGGCTGCATAGCCTTGTAAATACCGCTAGACCTGCCGAATGGAGTTGAAGACTTCAGAGGTACGGTAGGTCAGCCAAAAGGGAGGGATAACCTCCTTGGACCACCCCAGTGGATTGAGTAGGGGCAATCGTCCAAGTCAGTTTGCTTTCTCTTCCCAAGTGAGAGTCACAGAAGCTTAGAAGGTAAAACTGCCTTGGTGACCAGACATTTTCTCCCTCTCTATTGTGTCTTGACATAAGATAAAGAGGGATGCAAGCCCATACTACTCCTTCATTTAGTTAAAACTAAGATGTAGGTTTTCACTTCCTGCCTCCATGCTTACCAGCAGTTAGTTGTTCAAACCTGTTGTTGGTACTGAGCACCTCTTCCCCTAGATCTGAGGGAGCAATGGAGTGCCCATCGCCAGGATCCCAATGGCCCCAGGGTGGTGTTAGCAAACACTTGTGTTGCTGTGAAAGCACAGCCCTGAGACCCAGAGTGGTGCTGCTCCTGGAAGGGTGCCTGCCAGAGCCCTTCCTGCACACTGGGATGTGAGCAAATACTGACCCAGATTAATTTTTATTCCTTTCTTTTGCTCAGTCACTAGCTGAGTTTCAGAAAGGTTATCGAATGTGTAAATGCACTAATCATTAAGAAAATCTTTCAGAAAGGCCTTGTACCTGCTGCACGACTGAGGTAGAGCGTGCTGCAGAGAGGTCAGTGCCTGGCAGCTGAGGTGGAGCTGTGGCTGTCCAGCTGGGATCCATTTTAGCCCTCAGCACCTCTTTCCTGGAGGTGCCCAGCAGCCCCTGTTTTCCATGGACTCCAGTCAGGGCTTGCCTGGGGACGTGACTCTCCCCAGCCCCATGTGTTGTGTTTCAGTGATGGTGCCTGCTCCAAGACGTGTGTGTAACGCTGTGACATTCTCCTTGCCCCTTCTCCCCCTCCTGCCTTGTCTTGTCCCCACCCTGGGTGTTTAGAACCGGTCTCTTCACACCCGACATGGCCTTTGAGACCATTGTGAAAAAGCAGGTGAAGAAGATTAAAGAACCGTGCCTGAAATGCGTGGACATGGTCATTTCGGAGTTAATCAATACCGTTAGACAGTGCACCAAGAAGGTAACCAGAGGCAGCATGGAGCTGGCACTTTCCTCTGCTCGCTGGCTGTGGCGCAGCACTGTGACCTGGCCAGGGACTTGCCTGCAGCCACAACTGGTGTTTCTAACCACCTCCTCCTCAGCATGACTAGACCTGAGCCGTACCAGCCTGGGGCGATCCAGCCAACAAGCCAAACAGGAGGGGAAGTGCTGCAGGACATGGGCCATGGCCCTGGTCCTGAGATGGTTTAGAGCTGAGGGGTGCTGGAGATGTCCCTGCCACCCCTCTGTCTGTAGCATGACTCCTGATTTCTTCCAAAACCACTGGGATTTCTTATATGGCCACATTTGACTTTAAATTTAGTATCTGGGGGGCATTTAAATTTTTTTCCCCTCTGTTCTTGTAGAAGTGAGAGGGTTAATCCCATACTAGCCTCTGGGTGCTGCTGAGGGGATGTATGGGGCTGAACTTCAGAGGCTGCAGCAGTTACAGCTGTGGGTTGTATTGCAGGGAAATGTTCCTGTGGTGTTTGGCTTGGTTTCTGGTTGGCTTGGTCCATATTCTGTTCTGGAAGAGCAGCACATGGCTGAGAAGAATCAAGTTAGAAATGTCCATCAGCCTCTGAGGTCGTCCTGCTCTCCCAGAGAGAGGGCTTTGGGTTTTACCCCTTGGGATCCATACAGGTCTTTGTTGGACTGAGGGAGGGAATCTGCCTTGATTCTGCCCTTTGGACATTTCAGCTTTTGATTCCGAGGTTGGGGTTGAAAGGAGCAAGACAAGACAACTTGTGCCATTCCTCTCAGCCATGGCTTGCTGCTCAACGCAGGGCTAGGTGCTGGTGAAAAGGCACCTCAGGATGGTGGTACGGGCGCTGGAGACTGGAATAGCCACGGGCTGTTCAGGTGCAGGTAAATGGGCATTGCAGGAGAGTCTGACACCGTGTGTCTGCAAGGGGGGGAAAGGTGGTGGTGATACTAGCCATCGCTTGCAGAAATGCCTTGTCCTTAGGGCCAAGAGCCTCTATAGAAGAGCTTGGGTGTGCAGACACATGCTTTGCCCCCCAGGACAGCCTGGGAAAGCAAAGTGGATGCAGTGAGAGATTGCTCAGGTTTCTAGAGTGCTGGAGGAGCTTCCTTTTTCTGTCCTGCTGTTCTCTCTTGGGGTGTGTGACTGTGGGGAGCACCCAGAAAGTTGCCATTAGAGCCTGGCGACAGGTAAGCACAGGCCCTCGGGCTGCCAAGTATCCAGAGTCACCTGGATCAGAAGGGCCCTCCTTTTTCATGCCCTCTGAAGCTTGTCTTGATTTGTTCTTCATCCATCGGTTGCTATTCAGAATTTCCCATTCATTCTCTCTTTGCATCCTTTCCTCCATTTCCCACCTTTTTTTCACTGTTTCTTTTTGTTCCCTCTTACTGACAGTTTCAGAATAGACCATCTGTTCTGACAGTGGCAAGTTCCTCAAGTGATCAGGTGGTGGGTACAGCAAGGTGGGAAATAAGAGACCCCAGGGATGTGGGGAGATGTCAGAGATTCAGGATAAAGCGTTCCATTTTAGCTTAGATCCTGCTCTGTGTGTGCTCTAGTAGCCATGGTTACAATTTTGTATCTGAAGAAACAAAATATTGTCATGCTCAGGTACTGGAAGGGACTGATTTTTTTTTTATTTTTTTTTGTGCAGGGGCCCCCAAGTCTGGTGGGGGAAACAGTGTATATCAAGCTTATCAGGGCACTGATTTAGTAGGAAACTGCTGCTGAGTCAGAGGATGTGAACTTAACTCTGGAAATGCCCTTGCTTTGCTCAAAAAGGGGCTGCTTTGGCACTTTGAGAGACCCTTGAGTGAAGCTGAATCCTGTAACATATTCCAGCTCTTGGCTGCTTAAAAGGCAGACTAGTTGTAGGTCCCATCGTATGTGTTGAGGAGTGTTTTAATACTGGTGTTGCTTGGGATCTTGCAGATGTTATCCACAGAGATGTGAAGGAGGAAATACGATGTAAATGAGGTGGCGGTTATTTATAGCTAGCCCTGGGTTGGGTGTTAGCTGTAGGTACCCCAGGTTTGACTGTTAACTGTACCTTCAGAAAGGCAGTATCC
>WKFP01015057.1:116686-184276 GCA_011057875.1 Pterocles orientalis | reverse complement strand
ACTAGCCTCTGGGTGCTGCTGAGGGGATGTATGGGGCTGAACTTCAGAGGCTGCAGCAGTTACAGCTGTGGGTTGTATTGCAGGGAAATGTTCCTGTGGTGTTTGGCTTGGTTTCTGGTTGGCTTGATCCGTATTCTGTTCTGGAAGAGCAGCACATGGCTGAGAAGAATCAAGTTAGAAATGTCCATCAGCCTCTGAGGTCCTCCTGCTCTCCCAGAGAGAGGGCTTTGGGTTTTACCCCTTGGGATCCATACGGGTCTTTGTTGGACTGAGGGAGGGAATCTGCCTTGATTCTGCCCTTTGGACATTGCAGCTTTTGATTCCGAGGTTGGGGTTGAAAGGAGCAAGACAAGACAACTTGTGCCATTCCTCTCAGCCATGGCTTGCTGCTCAATGCAGGGCTAGGTGCTGGTGAAAAGGCACCTCAGGATGGTGGTACGAGCGCTGGAGACTGGAATAGCCACGGGCTGTTCAGGTGCAGGTAAATGGGCATTGCAGGAGAGTCTGACACCATGTGTCTGCAAGGGTGGGGAAAGGTGGTGGTGATACTAGCCATCGCTTGCAGAAATGCCTTGTCCTTAGGGCCAAGAGCCTCTCTAGAAGGGCTTGGGTGTGCAGACACATGCTTTGCCCCCCAGGACAGCCTGGGAAAGCAAAGTGGATGCAGTGAGAGATTGCTCAGGTTTCTAGAGTGCTGGAGGAGCTTCCTTTTTCTGTCCTGCTGTTCTCTTGGGGTGTGTGACTGTGGGGAGCACCCAGAAAGTTGCCATTAGAGCCTGGCGACAGGTAAGCACAGGCCCTCGGGCTGCCAAGTATCCAGAGTCACCTGGATCAGAAGGGCCCTCCTTTTTCATGCCCTCTGAAGCTTGTCTTGATTTGTTCTTCATCCATCAGTTGCTATTCAGAATTTTCCATTCATTCTCTTTGCATCCTTTCCTCCATTTCCCACCTTTTTTTTCACTGTTTCTTTTTGTTCCCTCTTTTACTGACAGTTTCAGAATAGACCATCTGTTCTGACAGTGGCAAGTTCCTCAAGTGATCAGGTGGTGGGTACAGCAAGGTGGGAAATAAGGGAGGTGGGAAATAAGAGACCCCAGGGATGTGGGGAGATGTCAGAGATTCAGGATTAAAGCCTTCCATTTTAGCTTGGATCCTGCTCTGTGTGCGCTCTAGTAGCCATGGTTACAATTTTGTATCTGAAGAAACAAAATATTGTCGTGCTCAGGTACTGGAAGGGACTGATTTTTTTAATTTTTTTTTTGTGCAGGGGCCCCCAAGTCTGGTGGGGGAAACAGTGTATATCAAGCTTATCAGGGCACTGATTTAGTAGGAAACTGCTGCTGAGTCAGAGGATGTGAACTTAACTCTGGAAATGCCCTTGCTTTGCTCAAAAGGGGCTGCTTTGGCACTTCGAGAGACCCTTGAGTGAAGCTGAATCCTCTAATGTATTCCAGCTCTTGGCTGCTTAAAAGGCAGACTAGTTGTAGGTCCCATCGTATGTGTTGAGGAGTGTTTTAATACTGGTGTTGCTTGGGATCTTGCAGATGTTATCCAGAGAGATGTGAAGGAGGAAATACGATGTAAATGAGGTGGCGGTTATTTATAGCTAGCCCTGGGTTGGGTGTTAGCTGTAGGTACCCCAGGTTTGACTGTTAACTGTACCTTCAGAAAGGCAGTATCCCCCTCCCCTGTCAAGGGGACACTGTCCCCCGGAAAGCACTTGCAAAGCAGTAATGCCCCGTGCTGAAACAGGTAACTCGGATTGTGTAACGCTTTAGAGCTCCTACCAGCATGCTCTCTGTTAAAGATGTGCTGAGAAACTTCTCTGCAGTAGTCTTGAACTGGATTGATCTTGGCCATATTTTAGTAACTTTAGTTTCTGTGGACTTCCTGCTCTTTCATAGCGAGGCCACTGAGAACAGTCTGCTCAGTGTTGCTGGAAATTAATACTTCCCTATAAACCCCAGCAGGCATATATTGAGTCTGAAGCTACAGGTTAGCTGGGGCAGAACAGATGCTTTGTGTAGCTATGGATGCCCTGTAGCGTGTTTGTTTTTTCCTAAATAACGCGTACATCTGTTCTTACTGAGGAAGTTAATGTTGCAGAGAAGGTGAGGGAGATGAAATATGCTCACTAAGTGGGGCAGTTTGTCTGGATCCCTGAAACTGAGAGACTTCAGATCTGCTAAAACAAGATGCAAGTGACAGACCTTCACAAGTCTTAGCTTGGCTCCTGTTTGGGTTTCCTGCAGCTGGAATAAGGAAAAGACAAAGGGGAGATAACTGGTGGGAAGGAAAGGAGGAATGCCTGAGACAAAGGGAAATGAGACATGGTGACCCTCCAGGAAGAGTGGCAGTGGCTCACTGTGGCAAGCAGCTTTGCCTTAAAATCCAAAGCAGCTTTCCTTCAGGAAGAGATCACTTGATCCCTGGGGCGTTCCATCCGTTCATCTTGTTCTTGCCAGCTCACCATTTCACTGGCCCAGCTGCTCCTACCTCATTCCCCTTTGCCACTTCCATTTGCCTGTAGACTCTCCTGATACTTGGCAGTGCACAGGCCCCATAGCAATGCTCACCTGGTTCAGTAAGCTAATGGAATGAACCAAAATCTCACTTCTCATTTTGCCTTGTGTTTTCTCTCTTTTTCCCTTTTCCTTCCTTCTCTTTCCTCCTCCTTCCTGCTCTTTCTCTGCTTCGCTTTCTTCTTCCTCGTTGCTTCCTCCCACCCTGCCCCTGCCATGCAGAACGGGTCTCTTCACGCCTGACCTCGCTTTTGAAGCCATAGTGAAAAAGCAGGTGCAGAAGTTGAAGGAGCCGAGTCTGAAGTGTGTGGATATGGTAGTGAGTGAGCTCACATCCACCATCAGAAAGTGTAGCGAAAAGGTAAAGAAAACAAAAAATGCAAAGAAAGGTCAACGCCCACCCCCTTCCCACACACTTCCATGCTGTCTACACACACCTGCCAGGAACTCAGCAAAGCTAGTGAGAGAAAAGGGATATAAATAGGCATCTGAAGGAGAGCAGCAACCTGCAGTTTAAAAGCTGGCTGAGAAGTGGGCATCAGCTGATGGGCTCTTTAGCTGAGAAGTGAGCTGGGATCCAGTGGATCACTCTGACATACCCTTGTCCTCTGTCTGGCTCAGTGGCATTCACCTCAGTGTGGATCAAACTCTTTGCAAGCCCTGTTTGCTCTGCCACTGGAACTTAGGTGCTTTTGCTGGGATCCCCTTAAAAAAATCCAGATACCCTAGAAAAAGATAAAAAGCCAGAAAGAGACCTTGCACCCCCACAGCATGAGTTGTCTGCAGGTTTCATCTGCAGAGCTGTGTTGAGCATTAGCATGTACAAAACAACAATGAATTAAAAGTTTGGGGTGCAGTGTTCTGCAAGAGATACTCAGAGTCAACAGAAGATTACAGTCCCAAAAGGTTGGGGGGGGAAGCTTTTCCAGGCATTACACCCTCTGCATCATTCTTCTGCTGATCTTCTTGCTCCATGGACCATGTGCAGTGGGAGGTAGTGGGGATGCTTTCCTTGTGTGCTGTGAACCACAGGAGGTGAAGCCTCAGGCTAGCACAGGGCAGCAGCCGGTGGAGAGGGAAACTGCCCACAGTGACACCGAGTGACACGGAGTGTGTCAGATGCTGCTCGGAGCCTGGGGCAGGAGCAGGTTGGTGTCCCAGGCTGGTTTCTCCAGGAGGGGGCACCCACATGCCTCCTGAAAAAAAAAAAAGGCATCTGTGGCAATTGGTGTTAAACTTTCCAGAGAGGGGCCAGAAACACGTCTGTGGCAGAACAGAAGTATGTTCTGGGAACTGAGTTGGAAAGGGCTGTTTCATGAGTTATTTTAGGACTTGAAAATTACAATTCCCTTCTTACAGGGTTACAGCCAGACTTGCCAACACATACCCCTGAATTGGGAAGGAGGGGAAGATAAGAACTGGTACGAGTTCAGAGTGAAGGCAAGAGCTGAGCTAATGAGGTCTAGCTGTACGTAGGAATGCAGAGCTCACCTCTGCCTCTGCTAAGTAGATATTTTTGATATGCCCTGAACTCTGCCCAGGCTATTTCTTGCAGAGTCCTGCTGTTGCCAGATTGTGGGGACTGATGTGGCAATGCAGAGCAACTCCTTTCCAGCCTGTTTGTCGTGTGGATTTTTTTATTTTGATGGGTTTGATTGCTTCTTCTGGTTTCCTTAACTGGCTGGAGATGTCCCTTCTGGGTGGGGATGGAGAAGGATGATGAAAACCTCAAGGGTGTTGAATTCCAGTGTCTGTTGGATCATGCTGTTAGAGTAGCAGGGTACCCACTTGCTCGGTGGATTTTAATCCATGGCATAGCGGAGGACCCCATGAGGATGTTTCGAGGTGATGCAACCAAGATGTGTCCTGTAAAGGAAGTGATAGTAGCAGTGACATTGTAGGAGACTAATGTCTGTAATAAAAGCTGGGAAGACCAGGGAGGCAGGTGTTAGAGATGAGAAATAACTGCTTGAATGAAGATATCTAGCAATTGTACTGGAAAATAAAAGGAAAGTTTTAGTAATGCTTGAAGTCAAATGCCTACAGGTAGTGAGAACCTTGGTCTTGCCCGTATCTCCCTCTGAAAGACAATAGACCACTTCAGGATAGCAGCCAGCCTGAGATGGGTTCTGATGGCATAAGGCAGTAACAGCACAGCGGTATTAGTTAATTTGCAATCTTTATCTTGCATGTTATAGCCCTGACTGCTTGATGTGGACCAGAGCATGTGCTATTAGGGGAGGCATCTGGAAAAGGCTACTTTAGGACTGATGCTAATTGTAAGGTAATACCCAGCCCGCTGTGTTGTGGACTGATGCTGCCTTTCAGATGACAAAAACCTTTAAACTGAAAGGTTAGTTTACACTAAACACTAAAAGTTCTGTAAGGCTTCTTGAAAGGAAGACTGCTTGGGCTGACACCTCTTGAATTAGCTAAACAGTCCTGTAGCCTTGGTTTGTTGCTGTCCTGAGTATTGTGTTATTGTCTGTGTGCTGTCACAATTATTTCATTTCACTCTGGATGGTGAAGAAATCTTTGTGCAGTTGATAAAGTTGCATAGATGGAATAATGTGAGACTATTAATAAAGAACACAGAAGGAAACAAACCCATCTCTGTGTGCTATAGAAGTAGAGGTTTCCTGTATGAAGAGAGATTTGCAGTTGACTGTCTCTTGACTGTTGGAGTGGGGGGCTGAAGAGAAGGTAGCTGTTAAGAGCTGTTCTGACTGGCCTGGTTCTGAGCTTCTTCCAGCTGGTTAAATGGAGAGTAACTCCAAAATCAATATGAAAGCCGGTGTAAGCATGCAAGCCCTTACGTCTAGGACAGTGTTCTAGCGAGTGTTTTTCCAAAAGCAGAGCCTTCTGTGCCAGACTGCACTGCAGCATCTCACAAGTGCTGGAAGGTCTTGCAAGTCAGCAGCCTTCAGCTGAAAGGTGATCTTTGGTGTGCTGGCAAGGGCTCCTGGAGTCTTCAAAGAAAGGAACTAAGGAACATTGGGACAAATTTATTTTCAAAGAGGGCTGTGAGCTTGTATTTTGATTAAACAGGCAAATGCAGCTAAAACAGGGTTGGAAACCCACTTGAGCTGGGACATGATCCCAGGCTGACAGACTTAACCCCTTGGAGGGTCAGGTGCTCTCCTGTCTTTCAGAGTCATGGCATTTCTGGGTGCTGTTTGTACTGCTGGTGATAGCTCCTTGCCCCTCTATGACCTATTGCATGTTCCCTGGTGCTGTGACATCCTGTGGCTTGTCTGTGTCCTCTTTCCTTGCCCACTCTTGCTTCTCCTGTGCATGCTTGGGGTTGGAAGCTCCTGCACGGGGACTGATGCTGTTAGTTTATTTTTTGCACATGAATGTTGCTGGATGACCTGGGTTCTGAATAAACCACAACTTGTTTTGCATTTTGTGCATTTGTACTGGTTGGGAATGGGGTAGCGGGGGGAGGTTTGTGTTTTTTTTGGTTGACTGTTTGTTTTAATTTGAAGCAAAGAAGCTGAGACTTGCTTAGAGGTTTTCCAACTTCCTGTTTTTCTGTTTGACACAACTTGCCTACCTATCCTTTGCCAGCCCCCAAAGGAAACAGGAAGCTTTCCCTGTGTGTCTCTGAAGCAACCAGCTGCCTGAACTATAAAAAACATGGAGAACACCCAGTTTGTGCTTTTGCGACAAGGTGGTGGTGGGGAACGCCATCTGCCTCTGTAGGGTCACTGGCATTCAAAACAAACCACAAATTTGAAAATAGGCAGCGTCAAAGCTAATCCGCAATTTCAGTTCCAGGCTGTTGCAACTGCCTTGGCTGCAAGGGTGCTGAAAGGGTTTGAGACTGTTTGTAGTCAGATGTTAGGGATATTGTTGCTGGTTAGAGAAGGATCTGGCTTCCAGTAGTGATGCTGCACACTTGCAGCCAGTTCCTTCTTGCTTATGTTTACGGGACAAAAGGCCAAATCAGTTTAAGAAGCTCTCATGTAAATTGGAGGAAGAACACAAATGCAAATGAGATTTCTTTGTTTTATATACCCCCTTGAGGGGATACAAAAGACTGATATTAGGAAATGCTGTTTGTTACAGTCAAACTGGAGGTAATGTTTTTAAAAAATGGGGGAAAATATTTCACAGGGGATAGGTGAAGTAGGGAAGAAAGGGCTAGACCCTGGGTCTGGAGGATTAATTTGATTTGTGCTGGGCCTGACCTGAGGAGCATACAGTTACTGCTGTTGAAATCACTTGGGGCTTATGAATCCAGGCATGTAGGGAGGTGCTGTGTGAAACCCAGAGAGCCTCAAAGGTGCTCACTTTGGAAGGGTTCCTCATGTATGATTTCTGCAGGCTTTCTTCTTTTCAGCCACAGCTAGTAAAGTCCTTCTACTGTGAGCAGGAAAGGATTCCCTCCTCAGTCATGTGCCAAAAAATGTGGTGTAGGTGTAATGTAAATAACAGACCTCAACTGTGTGATCCTGCCCCAACACAGAGCAGGTAAAGCAGCTGGATGTGCAGAGCACAGTGTTTCTTGGAGACTTGTCCCCAGGTTGGTCAGATCCTGTCTGCCTGCAGATGTTGATGGAGAGGACCAGATGCTTTCACTTAGTGCTCAGCAAATGGGGGATTGAAATCCACTTTGCTTCCCAGGGAGACTTCCCCAGGATTTAGCAACAGGCCATAGCTTGTAGAACAGGTCATTCACCTACTTAGCCTACTACAGTGAGATGCTGAACGTGTAAAGAAATTGTTCAATGGGAAAAACACAACGAGCAGTAAGTAGTGTGTTTACGTCTGGGGTTTGTCAAGACCCTCATACCAGGAAGAATGTGGTGGGTTTGGAGCTGGTCTCCAGTCAGGCAGAAAGGTTGCTGCAGGAGTGAGAAGAGCTTTTCTCTGAAGCCCAAAGCAAGAGGGAATGAACTTTGCCCTCAGCAGATGTCCAGGAACTTGGAAAAATCTGTCTGCAAGTCCCAACTTTCTAGAGCTTCATTTGAAAATATCTGATTGCAGGGTGTATGTGTGCATGCATATGTGTGGGGGGCTTCTCCCCCCTTTATACCTCCCTTTCCCATGTGCACGTGCTTTCTCTCTCTTGCAGCTCAGCCAGTACCCTCATCTGCGTGAGGAAATGGAGAGGATTGTTACTACTCACATCCGTGAGAGAGAAGGCAGGACCAAAGATCAGGTAGGGGATCGGGAGTGTGTGTAAAAGGGGAAATTGGGGACGCCTTTGAAGGGACACTCTAGGCTAGAGTAGCCTGAGCTGAGGGGTGTCTGGCTGCAGAGCAATGATCAGATGTGCGATCAGAACGGGGCTCTGTCTGCCCCTGACTATTAGCAGCATCAGTCACTAACGTCTGTCTTGCTCTGTGTCTGTTTGGCAGGTCATGCTTCTAATAGACATCGAGCTGGCTTACATGAACACAAACCATGAGGACTTCATTGGCTTTGCCAAGTAAGCACCTACATCCTATTGCTTCCTCTTCCCTGCATGTGTTTCCTGTAGCTCTGTCCTACAGCTGCTCCAGTGAACGGGCTGCAGAGGCCCTGGTGCAGATGCTGTGATCCCAAAGGATGGTTCCGCACTCAGTACTGCTTGTTTTTCAGTGGCTCTCTATTGCACGGCTGGGGAGGAGAAAAAGGATGCGTAGAAGGGGGAGTTAGACTTTTAGGGTTGTGTCAGGGGGGAAAAAGCAGAAGCCGTGGAGGGTTAGTGACCCAAGTGTGGTTCAGCTGGGAGTGAGAAGATGAGTAGACCAGGCTGAGAGCACAGATGGAAACGGACTGGGTTGTCAAGGCTTAATAAACAGTGGTGAGAGGCATGAACTCACTGTAGCAGCTACCTGATGGGAGCAGGATTCAGGTGGTGAAGAAGAGCCTGAGGGGTTTTGAATGTCTCTGCTGTTGTTTGCAGTGCTCAGCAGAGGAGCAGCCAGATGAGCAAGAAGAAGGCAGCTGGCAACCAGGTAGGCCAAGTTCCATCTCCTTCACTGCTGCAAGAAGGACGTTTGCTACCTGGAAGCTACCAGGTGGTCAAGTGCTGGGCTGGATGCAGCAGTGCTCTAAGTCTTTTGGGATTTTTTATTTTACTTGTCAAACACTGTTTATACCTGGAAGAGGATAGTGTTTTAGGCTCACTGGAGTCAGGAAGAACTGAGCATGTAGCAGCAACAAAGTGAAAGTGTTGTAGAGGGAAATGGATCTTTGATAATCAAGATCTGGTCTTGCCTTTCTGGTGGAAATCCCTGCTAATGTTTTGTAAATCCCTGTTTTTTTCAGCCCCTTCACTAGCTATGCTAACTCTTACACTGAGGTGAAGGGTACAGAACACAACTGTTGCAATACAGAATTGTATTTTCTAGTTGTCTTTCCCATCAGTGGTATCTACTTTCTGGAAAGGGATTTCAAGAGAGTTCATGGACTCTCTTGTGGAAAACGTGACTGGAAATACTTGAACCTCTGTACAGGGAAACAAAGGGCAGTTATAGCTGTGGTTGCACTGGGTGTGTTAGGGAATGCACCCACGGGAAAGGCAGCAGTGGAGAGGAGGTGTTCCCTTTTCCTTTAGGAACTGTAAGGAGTGCGCATGCAATAAAAAATGGGCTAATGACAGTCTTCCCAGATTTGCTGGGGACATGGCAAGGCTCTCTAGGCTGGAAGACCTTGTAGAAACAAAGCCTTGAAACAGCTTCATAGAGAATGGAAGCAAATGCTTTTGTTCAGTCTTTTTAAAGACCTTCGCTCTTGACATCTATTCTCTGTGGTGTGTTTGACCACCCTTCCCTGCACGTGAACATGCAGCCTATTTCAGTGCTGTTGGCAGGCAGGTAGGTCAGTGGATTGGGCTGGCCAGCCAACCATCTCATGGGATCTTGGAGCAGCTGTAGGGAACCCCATCCTCTGCAGTGTACCTTGCTGAAGAGCTGAGGGTAGAAGAGTGCAAAGGGTAAGCTCTGGATCTACTGGTGAAGCGCTTTGGCTTTTCCCATTAGCAGACTTTATTTTGGGATGGGGGTTGCTCTTGTTAACACCTTGGGGTAAAAGATTTGGTACCAGCTTCCAGTTTGTTTTATTTTTGAGCCTCTCTTTTCCTGCTCCAGCTTTCCTAGTAACCATCTCTCCTCTCTTTGCTCCTCTCCTGCTCTCTGCTCTGCTGCTGTTGCTATGGTTCCCCTTTGCAGGATGAGATCCTGGTGAGTAGAAGGCCACTCAGCAGGGTGTGCTCGTGAACATTAATGTTGCATCTGGGAAGGCAAGAACAGTGCATAGACAAATTATTCCCTCTGCTGCTGGATGGGGAGAGGAGGGCAGCTGCCACTAGACACAGGTGAAGTAGAAATGAGGTGAAAAGGTAGTATGTTAGGGAAAAATTTAGAACTGCTGGTACATGTGAGTGAATGGAGATAAAAAGCAGTAATCCAAGGATGTGTGGTTCTGTTTCACTGCCCCCTCCTGTCTACAGAGAGAATAGGACTATCTTCAGTTTAACAGTAGGCATGAGATGAAGATCCAGTGTTCCTACGTTTACCTTTAGAGGGTAGATAAGGCAGGTAAAAGGATTGTGTACCTCCATGGGTAGGCTGCTTACACAGTGCAACTTGCTAATATGCAGTGCAGTCATGTTTTTTTAATGCCAGATCATTTTCAGTGAGCACGTTCATACAAGGTACACACACAGAATGCATGCAGATGTTTTCAGGTGTTGTCAGTGCAGTAGTACATACAAAAGCTAATGCATTTAGGCTGATGCATACTTACATTTGATTACTGCATGTGTGAGGCTCTAAACCAGCACGTGGTGAACTGGAGTTCCCTAGAGAGTAGTAGCCTGGGTTCTTTACAGACTAAACCTAAAGGAACTTGTTTTGCCCTAAACTAATGTGACTACTCAAATACCTGGGTATGCTGAAGTCCAGGGTACTAATTCCAGATGCACCATTTTGTTCTACTTAGTGTCTCCTTTTTACTAAACTCGATTCTTTCTGGGTTGCTTGCCCATCTCTCCTTGAACTGGTTCCCCCTACCCCTGAGCTGGGTCAAGCACTCTGCACATGCGGTGTGCTGGAAGGTGTGCTGCCGTCCTGGTTTTCTCTAAGCATGGCCTTTTCTGGGTGTGTTGCTGTGATCTGGTGCTTGTAGGTTGTGCCAGTGTCTGAGGCACTCTTGATGCAGTTCTTTCTGCATCTCTTTCCTCTTGGCAGAGGGTATAATGCACAGCACTGCCAGGTTCCTTCCTGCGTCCTTTTTGTACTATTCCTGGCCCTTTTGAGGCAAAGATCTTCACTGGCCAGTTGAGTGGGGGGCTCTTCTGGCAGCAGCAGAGAGCACGGTGTTCCTTGTCTTTCCATACAACTGTGCAGGGATACCCTCTGATCCTTCCTCTGTCACCTAAGGCTGGGCTTTTAAAGCCCCTGTTAATGCTCACTGCTTCTACCCCCTTAGGTCATCCGGAAGGGCTGGCTCACCATCAACAACATCGGGATCATGAAGGGTGGCTCCAAGGAGTATTGGTTTGTTCTGACAGCGGAGAACCTCTCCTGGTACAAGGATGACGAGGTGAGTAGCTCAACTCTGTGACTTGAGTCTCGGACATCTGATGAGGATAGGGCCTTCCATTCACAGGGTGTTCCAGGTGTATCTCTTGAGTACTGTCTGCAGCTTGTGACACAGCTGGAGCTATCCTTGGGCTGGGTTCCCTGTAGTCTCAGCAGTGCTGAGCATTTCTGAATTGATGTGAATGTGGCTTTTTTGATGCACAAGGAGGAACATCTATGCTTGAAGCCCTGGGTCAGCAAAGGTTGACAAACACTTGGAATGAATTTGGCCTTTATTTGTCTTGCTGTGATAGCTGTGATCAAGGGTGTGATGGGTTAGTCCCAAGACTTGGACTTGGGTATTTGTGGGGCAGCCATGATGAGTTTCCTGAAGGAGTACGGCAGAGGTTTTTGTGCATCTTTCCTCGTCACAAGGAAAAAAGTTGTCTCCTTGCTGAGCATAGCAACAGGAGCTTTGGACCTGAACCTGCAGCTCAGGTGCTGGCTCCTCCTGTCTTTGAGTAAATTGCTTAACCTCTCCAGGATCCAGTTGTTAAGACATTCTTGCTTTGTAGGTTTAATGCTTCTATATTGGACATACCAGTTAATGCGTTATTTGTAAAATTGTTTGAACTGTGAATGGTTAGATGTGTGGAATATCACTGATAGGAACATGGACCTATTCTGTAGAGCTGCTTGAGACTTGTGACTATTAGGAATTCTGGCAATGTGCTGTGATGTGTTTCTGCTTCAGTGGGAAATGATATAAGTGGACAGAATTGTCCTAGCTGAAGTTGTCATTGTCAACAGTGTGTTGCTTCTTGTGCGAGACAAAGGTAGATAATTGTCTTTTCTGATTACTTCGAAAAGAGAGAATAGCTGGATGGTTTTGGTAAGGACATGATCAAAAGGGTTAGCCCCACTCTGCTGGGGGATGACAATGCCTGGTATGATGCAGTCATGCATTCTGAGTTATCAGGGTTTCTGATTGCAAATAAAGAAGCTGCTCTGTCCCTTATTGTGGTTTGTGTCCCTCAGGTGTTCTGAGGCACACAGTAGTGTGCCTGGGAGCTGCAGCTAGGCTGGGCTTGTATAGTTCATATCAGTGTGCCTGTTTCATTCTTGGCAGGTGGAAATGATGATAAATACGGTGGTGAATCAGCCTCTAAATATCACTTTCTGCATGGAGATGGCTGCTGTGCTGCTATGGATGAGCAGGCAGCTCTTTCCTAATTAAAGAACCAGGCATTGAGATGGCTTTTGCTCAGTCAGTGTCTCTGGTATAAGACCGCTGCTCTTTGCCTTCAGAGGAAAGTGCAGCCTTCCCAAGCAACTCTAGGTTGCATGTGCAGGTCGAGTGGTTATAAACATCGAGTAGTGTAATCAAAGCCAGCTGCTCCATCTGTATTGCAGAGATGCTCAGAACTGCCTCTTCTTCCCCGGGGAGTGGGAGGGAGGGCTGCAGTGGGGATGTGCAAACTGTTGAGATATTCCAGTTGCTGGGATGGGGACTGGACCTCCCTTCCCTCCTGAGGAAGGGCTGCCTTGGGGGTCAGTAGCAACTGGAGGTCTGCACAGTTTCCCTTCTGCATAGCAAGAGGCAGAACTGCCTAATGAAAACAGCTGCCTGCCAGCCTCAGTCCCTTAGACACGGGAGAGCCAGTGCTGGTGTCTGAGCTGCCCGAGAAAGGAGCCTTTGTCTTCAGCTGAGTGGAGCAGGGGGGAAAGGGAAGCATCGTTTTATTTGCTTTCTCCCCAAGTTCAGCTCCTTGATCACTGGCTGTTGTGAGGGAGAAAAGAAGCAACATCCCCCTGGACTTCACAGTTGAGCCAGGCTAGAAGTTGGTGCACTTGAGGGGCAGCTTGGAAAGCCTTGAGCATGGGGATTCCCATCAAAACCTCAGACCTGCATGGAGCTGGCTCCATCCTGAGGAGCTGTCTGCAGCGCACAGTCCTCTGTCAGACAGGGTTATCTCTGCATGTCTGTCCCAGAGCTCTCCTTCACCAATTCAGGAGGACTCGTGTCCTCTACAGCCCCTAAAATGTTGGTCTGTTATTTTTTTTAAAGGCTGTAAACCATGATCTATCTTCCCTTCAGCTCTGGGAGGAAGTGGGCAGCTGTGTCTGCCCCACCCTGCGCTTCTGTGGGCTCTCTTGTCCCAGTTCCCTTGTGCTCTGGCAGCTTTCCAGTGGGAACGAGGATGGAGCCGAATCCACCTCGTTGTGGATGGGAGTGCTGGTGGCGGAGCTGTGGGTGACGATGGGGAAGGAGCAGGGTGAGGAGGTGTGTGCTGGGGTGAGGGTGAAGGCTAGGCTTGCGCCTCTGGAGCTGGGAGGAGTGGGGACACAGCCTCTCCCTGCCCTGTTTTGTAAGCCAGGACCCAGAGTCTGCGGAATGAAGACATCTGGACCCCATTAGTGAAATACCAGTCTTTCCGCAGTGCTGGCTTGTTTTTCCTCTGCCTCTGAAGAAAGGAACTGAAACTTAAAATGTCTTAAAGGGCCCAGCGTTACATGCTAGCAGGGATATACGGCTCATGATGCTCTGGAGGGGCCTGAAGGAGTGTGGGGAATGGGAGGGGAAGGAAAGAGCAGGCCAGGCGGGGGTGGAAAGTTGGCTCCCCACTTTGCCTTGCTGCCAAGAGCATGTGTGTGTGCTCCTGGGCTCTCTGCTTTTTCTTCCTGTCTCCTTTCAATGAGTCAAACACTGGCCCCATGGAGAGCAGCCCTGCAGAAAGCTGGCCTCCCAAGACCTGGAGACCCTCCTGAGGTATCTGCACCTCCTGAACCCTGTGGGACTGTGCTGCAGGCCAGCAGTGGGAGGGAGAGGTGGGGAGGAGCCTTCTCTGGTTGCTGGTGATGCAGAGTGATATTTTCTTGCTCAGGGAGGCCACAGTGTCCCAAGGGCTGGAGCAGCAGCACAGCAAGCACCATAGTGGACATAATACAATAGTCCTTCTGCCTGATCCCTTATGAAATGCACAGCACCCACGTCTCTGCAGGACTTTCCTGCCTGCTGGAAAGGAGTGTGAGCTGGGCCAGAGCTGCTGGCGATGGGGACCTTGCAGGCAAGATGCAATGAGCGCTGTGCTCAGTGGTTGCTGTTAAAGCTTACTGCTGCCTGCTGGAGAGGACCCCTGCGCTCCCCGCTCTGCGAGGGCGACTGTTTCTGCTGGAGTGCTGGTGTGCCCCTGTGTGCCGAGTGTTTGCACGGCTGGGTGGATGGATGTGTCTGCTCTTTCCTTTGGGGATTGGTGTGAGTGTACAATACAGATGGGACCTTCTGTCCTTACTCAGGTAAATTGTGTGCTAGAAATCTGCAGCTTGTAAGAGCAGGTGACCGCATGAGAAGAACGTGGACTTCTCTGCTTGTGTGAGGGTGTTCGTGTGTTGCATGCAGTGTCAGTGTGTTTGAGTCCTGAGTGTGCACAGGAGGGGTGGGCAGAGTTTTAGGTACTTCCAGGTGCATGGGGGGTGTTTCATGTTCTTTATGCATTGTGTTGATTCCTGCTGCATCAGTTGTGCTGGAGCTCTGTCTCCGTGACTACTTTTGCTTGCGGTACAAAGGTATTCTCTGCTGTCCTGGGGAAGATGGGACCTTACTGGCAGTCACTGGATAGCTGCTTATTCATACCTGTCAATATTTTGTACCCAATTCCAGTTTAAAGCAAACAACTTCCAGAGCATCCAAACCTCTGATTTTCTATAATTTTTATGGGCTTTTCTTTATATTAATGACCAGCATTCTTTACGATGTGGAATCCCCTTTCTCCAGTCACCTTTCTGCACCTGATTTTTGCCTTCTCAGGTAGCAAAGCCCAGTGCAGCTGTAACTCCGCCAGGCCCATGTGTCCATCTCTGTTTTATGGCAAAGTTTAGCATGCAAAACACAAGCCGTCCTGAACACAGCTACCCCTGGGGCCAAGTGCATGAAGCGCAAAGAAATAAGAAAGGGATGAGAGAGATGGAGGAGGAGTAAAAGGGTTGTGAGTAGGCTCGTAAAGAGACAGGCAAAAGTGACCATCAAGCATGGCTCCAAAGGGTTATACCCTCCCAGGCTGAGGAATGGGTGAACTTTGCATGCAGCTCTCCCCACAGCCCACCCTCCCCAAGCATGTCCCTCTGCCGTGCAGGTGTTGCCGTCCCCGTGCAGCACTGGCAGTGTGTGGTGTATCCCAGCACAGCCTAACCAATGTGCAGACTACTGTACAATCTCGTAGTCCTGAACAGGTAGTCTGAACACTGGGCAGACGGAGTGGAGCCTCTGTGATCTGCTCTCCGGCTATCAGCAGCTCATTAGTCCTTTCCCCTCCCTGCTTTTGGGATGGGGTTTTGGGGCAGAGATGGGGTGAAAGAAAGTCCAAGTCCTGATTGAAGAAAAATCCTCCTCTGGCAGCTGGGAAGAAGGGTTGGTTTCTCCATGTTTCCAATCTGGAGCAAGGTTCCAAGCTCCCTCCTCCTCCAGTGCTGATGTCAGGCAGGTACCTGGTTTCCACCTGAGGTATGCTGTACCTTTTTAGAAAGAGGAAAAAAAAAATCAATTACTGTTGTTAGAGGAGGAAACGTGGTGAAGTTTTGGCTGTCACCCAGATGTGCAGAACTTGTAGCTTCATTCAACTCCTTTTCTTCCCTATGGAGCTGTGTGGAATGATTCCCAGGCCCCACACACCCCTATCTCCTGCCCAGTTCTGTCCTGTAGATCAGCCCTTTGCCTGGGCTTTGGAGCAAAACTCAAAACAGGACCAACCTTTGCTTCCAAGTCCTCAAAAGTCCCTTGACCCACCTTGGCCAGTTGCCTTTGCAGCTCACCTCCGGCTACTGCAGGAGCAATCCGTATCCTATCTTTTTCTCCCCCCACTCTGTCTGGCACTGCTGAGCCTCCCTCCCTCCCTCCCTCTTCTGGTTTTTGCTCCCTCCCTTCTTGCTTCCCTCCTGTCCTTCTGCCTCAATTGACGTGGCACTGGAAAGCTAACTAGACTCGAGGGAGGAGCTTGCTGGCTGCTGGGAAGGCCGGAGGTTGGCAGGAAGCGAGCCGGCTGACGGATGGGGTTGCGCGGGGGGAAAGGAAGGTTCCCTAACCCGCATGGAAACTTGAGGAATGCTGTTGCTTTGTGGCGCTTGGCTCCCATGTAATGATTCCAGATGTTAGCCCAGCCTGTGTGGTTTGCTCCCTCGCTCCCTGGTGCTGCAGGGATAAAGTGAGCTCTGTGTATGCTGTGTGTCTGCCTTCCAGGATCCCCTTCTCTTCTGTGCATGCTGGTGGATCGTTAAGATTTGTGGCCAAAAATATGAACTCCCCGAACTCTCACTTAGGCTCTAACCATGTGCTGGGGAAGGGAAGCCAACCCTCTCCTTTTCCCAGGGGTGTGCAGCACTTTGCACAGGTGTTGCACTTTATCTCGTCAAAGCAAGTCAAATACCTGGGGACGGATCATCCCTGCCCTGGCATGGGGACAGGTGTAGGAAGAAATGTGGGCTTGTCCTTTGTAGTGGCTGGCGGGCATTGTTGTGACCTTAGAAAGGTCATGATAGTGCCCAAACTCCACTGCAGCCTCTCTTAAGCTGCTCAGTTTCTGTGTCTCTTGTATACCCTCTGATGGCTTCCTAGGGTTGTACTTAGCTGCGTGTTTAAATCCACACGGTATTTCAGCCGACGTAAATAAAAATTTTTACTTTTGTGCAAGTGAGTTGATTACCATTGCTGTGCTTACTAAGCCAACGGTAGTGGTTGTGATTAATCCCATGAGTCCAGGCCTAGTGTCTGCAGAGCTTTTGACCTAAATCAGCTTAAAATCTTAGGGTACACTGTTTGAGTTTGACCAGCGCTGCTTCCTGATGTAAACAAGCCATTGCAGCTGCCCTGCAGCTTGGAGCAGTGGTCGCAGTGTCCAGTAAATCATGCTCTGAGGATAAGTGATGCAGACTACGGCTTCCTGGAGGAATCACAGCATAGAAATTCAGCTCTTCTAATGTGCGTTTTCTTGCAAAGACAAGAAGCAGAAAGCAGTTGGCATGTCTTGTTTGGAGGGGTGGGATGGTAGTTCAACTTAAAATGCTCAGCTAGCTTGCTTTTGCGTACTCCAGACTTTCAGTGACTTTTTCCTAATCTTGTGCGCATGTATTCATGCAGTGTGTTTATTATCATTGTGATTAATGTTTTTCCAGTTGAATAGAGGTTTATTACAGGAGCTCCCCAAAATGCTGTGTGTATGTTTAACACAAATGATTTGACTGAAACCCCAGTATCTCTGGGGCAGACTTGTTCACCTGTAGTGTTTTATGTTTTACAAGAAGGAAAGGGGATTAAGAGGTTTAAGCAAGATTAATTTCTCCTAATTTCACCCAGTCACCAATTAAAACAATGACAGTGCTCTTTCTCCTGTATCCCAGATCCTTGCCTCTGTGCTAAAGGAGGTGTTTGTCATAACAGCTACAGGAAAACCTTTAATTAGTTTATTTGTGTTCCAAATTCAAACTGAGACCTAATAATTCTGCCAGTTACTTTCTTGTACTGTGAGTGCCAATTTCCAACCCTAGGGGAGCCCACACATGCATCTGTCAGCTTCATTTCACGTGTATCCAAGAGCAGGAAAATTTAACTTGCTGTTGAGGCAGTCCAGTTGAATGGAGGAAATGCTTTGAGTCAGGCTGGCTGCCTGCCTGCTGAATTTTGTGAACTTCTTGTGGGTTATTACCTACAGGATAGCAACAAGTAATTCAGATGATAATGCTGACCATTGGTGTCTCTGGCCAAAACCAATCTTTAGAGTTTAGCTACCGTAAGGAGGTGTGTAGCCACAATAAAGATGTTGCATCATCAGGCTGCAACTGCAGCATCCCTTTTTTCCTCCAGGTATTGTGTTTCACAGCCCACAACTGGAATGGATAATAGCTCCTGGCCCCTTTCCTGGCTGTGTGTATCTTCTGTCTTTTGATAGATGCAAAGAACAGACCCATATGGCTGTGTCTGTGCTACGTGGGGTGGGGGAGTAATCCTCTGGCACTCGCCCTGCCTGGGCAAGTAGCCTGCAGTCATCTCCTTCTGCAGCTCTCTGTGCGAGCAGCGTGACTCCCACGGGGAGCAGCAGCCCTGGTTAGGGGCCGCTAGCCCCATGTCTACACCATTCCCTAGCCAACGCTGAGCATCCGTGTTGTGTTTTGTACAGCCAGTCTGAGTGCTGCTGCCACTTCACCACCTCTCCTTGGCCTCATGGCTCTACAGATTAACTCGCAGCCAGTGTGCACATTTTACATAACACAAACTGGGCTGAGAGAGTTTTGCCTCATTATTTTTCTTCTTATAGATGAGGGGAGATCTCTTATGAGCAGCATAAGCCTCTGGGATCAGACTGAAAGCTTTGAATATAGTATTTCACAAATTACTTTCCCATTTTGATGTGTGCTGGCTATTCCTTTTCTTCCCCCCCTCCAAGTCTGGAAAGCTGGAGAGAGAAGCCCTTTTCCCCTCTCGGCCAGGATGCTATTCAGCCATCGCGCGTACTGCCAGATTGCTAACATATGGGCAGAGGGCTCAGCCAAAGTTGTCAGAGGCTCAGCCCTTGGCAGCTCATTCCACGCTTTCCTGTCTCTACATTCAGGAAATGAAGTCAGAGTATTGATATAAAACAGACGGGGCTGAAAACTGAGAAGCTGGAAAGGCTGAAGTGGGGGACGGGGAGGGGGAGATGTGGGGAGATGGAGGGTGGCGGGGGCTCGTCGCATTGTCCTGCGGCTTGTGTGGGTTGGGGGTTTCTTGCCTTGTGCCAGTGTCCTGTTAGGTTGCTCTTGCTACCCCAGAGTCAGAGGATGGATATTTTTATGCTGGCAGACATGTCTTTCCTCTGATGTATGGAAAGCTCAGTGTACAGAGCGTTGTCTTGGTCACGCAGCAGCATTTATGCAAGAGCTTGGAAGGGGTGAAAGTAGAAACTCTGGCAGAGAGTGTGTATTTCCATAGCTGGGACATGGGATTCCCTTACCTTTTGACTCTTTTCCTGAAGAGTGACTCCATCGCTAAATTTCTATGGAATGATGTGGTTCTAATGCAGAATTACTTTTCTCAGACAGCTTTAACATAAATTATTTTTGGACTAGTCCAGAGACTCTGTGGGATGAATTCACATAGTTCCAGCTAAGCGAGACTGCAGTGAGGTTGGTCTGTCTTGCCTAGGGACTTAACGCTTGATGTGCTTCACTTCTAGGTCACTGGTTCAACCTAACCCAGCACCATAACAACCAAAAGTCATAGAAAGCTGGAAGCCGTTTGTGGCTCACAGAACCTGAAGTGGTCTGTGTGGCTCTGAGACCAGTACCTAACTGACAGCTGTCCCATCACAGAAATGCTTGCCCTCCTCTAATCTAGACTGACCAGCACTGCTAAAAAATCCAGGGGAACTTGTTTGGAAGGGCTCTGCTGCTTTCATAGCCCGGCATCTTTGGTGGGGGAGAACAGAGAGTTTGGCAGCTACCCAAGTGATCTCTTGTTTTCCAGATGCTGGCTTCTGAGATACTGTTGTTGCATAAATTTTGTAACGGATGGTATAGTTTGATCTTTGGGGCATGTCTGGACTCTGTAGTGTATGATATCCTTAGCAAAGTCAAATCAATTTAAGTAAAGCTTAGAGGATGTTAGGCTGGACTTGCTATCCTCTCGGTGTCTGAGCTCAGCAGCTTTGTCATCCTTATCTGCTGCTCTGCCCTGCCCTGCCCCTCTCTTCTAGCTGGATCTTCAGGATTCTCTGCTCACTGACCATCTTTGTTTTCCATTCTTATTTCCCCTGAGAGCAATCATGTTTTGTTGTTTCCAGGCAAGAAAGGTCTGCAAATGAACAAGATGCTCACAAGGGGACAGTCACACTTGCATGCTTGTGCACAAAAATAGGCTGGTTCTGTTTCAGTCTTGGATAGCTGCGTTCTGCCTTTGGAGACCAGTGTGGTGGCTCCCTCTCTTGTTGTGTTGGGGTATAATACCCAGCTGGAACAGGATGTTCCAAACGCGGAATCATAGAATCATTCAGGTTGGAGAAGACCTCAAGGATCATCAAGTCCAACCGTCAGCCCACATATTTTGGAGATGCCATGAAAAGCAAGAGTGGAAAATTCTCATCAGTAAGCCTTAGACCAAACTCACTTCTGTTAATTTGCTGTAGATCTAGATATGAGACTACGCAGGGAGAATGATTGCTGACTTGGTTTCTGAATGTAAAAATTAAGACCAGGTTTGTTTTTAAAAGATGATACCCAGGGTCAAAACGTAGAGTTTGGTTTTTGGGTGCTTGCTCTGTGTTTAGCTGGAGGTGTCTCATAGGAACCAGACTGGAGGTTGTGGTTGCAGTTACTCTAAAAAGTGGGTTCCTTAAAGTTCTCCATGTCTGGTCACTGGAATTTCAGAGTCTTGATTTTAACATTCACCAAGCAGCAAAGTGCCCATGCTGCTTGAGCTTCTAATCATTCAGAGCATGAGATTTTCACTAATGAGCACAGTTAGTTGACATTTTTTCAACACAGGAGGGCTTTCAGTAGCCTTAGAGTAACCTGTATTTTAGCCAGATCTGCTCGTTGATCTTCTGATATATATTTATTATTGTTTAATTAATACTTCAGAAGGGTTTGCAGTACCCAAGAGCGTGTAGGACAGTGAGAAAGTCAGGTTTTTTGAGAGGTCAATTTACGTTGATGTAGTTCATAACTTCTGTGTCAAACCAGCTTCTCTGTCACATGTGGGGCTGTTCTTGGACCTGGATATAGGCTTGTAGTGATTAAAACACTGCTGTGGTGATGGTGGAGCTGAGGGGGCTGCAGTGTTTCCCCTGTAATGCCATCCTGAGAACAGAGGTGTGAGGAGCCTTTCCCAGGCAGACCTGCTCTGCTGGCCAGTGGCTGGTGAGGGTCTTGGTGCTGCCTGACCCCTTGCTGGGAAGAGTGAGGATGTCGATGCTGACTACAGCCTGGGGAACTGGGACAGTGCTGTGCTGCTGCCAGCTCCTGGAGGAGTTGATGGGCAGGGTTGTTGGGCTACACAACAGAAGCTGTCAGGAAGGACAAGCTCTGGTTTCTAGAGGGTCTCTCTCCTCATGGACTTGAGGGCCCAGAGGACTTGGGTTGAGAAGGTGGGGGCTGTACAGCTGGCTGGCTTCTCTGTGCTGGGGAAGTAGGGGCTTTGCCGGAGCAGTGAGTGACTTGTTACCAATCCCCTTTTCAGGAGAAGGAGAAGAAGTATATGTTACCAGTGGATAACCTGAAACTGCGAGATGTTGAGAAGGGATTCATGTCCAGCAAACACATCTTTGCTCTCTTCAACACTGAACAGAGGTATGCTCGCATCTCAACGTGCCCAGCTGTTGAAGCTGGGGCAGGCTGTATGTAGTACTAGATGGGAGGGAGTAGGGATGAGCGTCTAGGGATAGCTGTCCAAGAAAAATGTGCATATCGTTGAAGGGTAGCCATTTCTGGAGGAGACAAGAGACTTAAAAAAGTCTGACTTCATTCCTTCTGATCTTACAGATGTGTACTGTTTTCTTTCTTCACCAGTGCATGGGCTGCAGCATGACCTTAGCATTCAGCTGTTTGTGGTTACCTGGGTCTGGCTGCAGCTGGAGTATGTTTATAGTCAATGTTCTTTGAGTGCTAGGGAAAGCCACAGGAGATAAGGGACCCAGGTTTGCTGGAGAAATCCAGCAGTGAGCACAGTTGAAAAGGGAATGTCTTTCAGGCCCTGATGAAACAAACAAGTGATGTGGAGGCAATCAAACTTGCTCATAAAAACCCCTCATTTCCTTCCCCTCCTGCAGGGACATCATGAGGATACTAGCAAGGGACCAAGTGTCTCTGCCTTAAAATGATGGGAAGGTTCCCTGGTCATTGACAATTTTGTCAAATATGGGCAAATCTGATTTGCAATGGAGAAGAATAAAATCTTTGTCTTCCTCTCAGGAATGTTTACAAGGACTACCGGCAGCTAGAGCTGGCCTGTGAGACTCAAGAGGAGGTGGATAGCTGGAAGGCTTCTTTCCTTCGTGCAGGAGTCTACCCAGAGCGTGTTGGGGTAAGTTACAGCCATAATAATGGGATGGAACAGAACGCAGCATGTATCTTCAGGATAGCTGCATCCTCTTATGTTAAAAATAAGTCCATGAAGGTTTTGTCACTTTCCTGAGCTGAGAATATTTTGGAACAAAAATTAAGTTTTTGGTATGTCCCCAAAAGGGAGATAAAGTAGGCAAAGGCTGCCTTGATAAACCCTTCTAGTTCTCGTTTTGTGGGTATTAAATACCTAGTGTAAGGAGAACATTTAACTACCTGACTACTACTACTAAGGGGTATGTGTCTGCTGAGCAAAGGCACCGTTCCTCTTGAGTAACACTCAACTGCTTAGGAGCTTCCTGGCTTGTTAGTAGTTGTTCTCCTATTCCTTCCTCCATCCAATTAGGAAGGGATGTTCCTTGAATTTTCCTTTTGCTTGGTAGATACCTTAATATACTACTTTAGCAAGACCTCTATCTCTTCCCTTCTCCTTGTCCCACAACACTTGCTGTCAACATTAGTTCTGCTTTAAAAGTATGTTCTAGAGAATTGTCGTGCGTGTTCCTGTTCAAAGCCTTCCTGTTCCTCTGTGAGAGGAAGCTGCTATAAATAGTTTTCCTATTAGAAAAGTGATAATTGCTTATCTCTTAGCATTCATTGCTTCTGGTAGACTTCTTGCATTCATCTTTCCTGTTACACTTGGAAGATTGTGGGTTTTGCCTTAAAGCATTTCCTGGCAAACTGATGTGATATTAAAAAAAGAGGATTAGGGACTAGACCTTTAACAATGACATGACTGCAAATTGGGTTTCCAGCAGACTGGGCCTCTTAAACACATCCTGGTAAAGGTCATGTGCCACCTCTTGGTGTGCAGATAGTGGTTTGACATGGGAACACTGATGGCTAGGCTGGCTATCTCAACACCCCATGTAATGAATAACAAGTAGCCACTGTAGGTAAGGAAATTGTCCTTTGTTGCGAACAATAAGATTTCTTTTGCAGAGCATCCCATTTTGATTTTCAGTTTAGCTAAACAATTCACTTGTTCCTCTTCCAGGGTAATCTAAGTATTTATTTTTAGTGGGAGTGGTCTTTTGCTCATTAGGTGCTATTATGGGATCTCCAAATTCTGAGACAAACTAAAAGTCGTCTTTTACTTTTTTGTCCCTTTTTGTTTTATTTTTTCCACATATGCTCAAACTGGCCTGCCCAGGACAAGGACAAAGTAAGTCTGACCCTCTCTGCCTGTGTTGCCCCCTGGGGCTCTCACCAGATAGTTCTATTTTGTTTTTTCCTTTTGTCACAGTTTCCTGAGAGGCGTTTGCTTCTTCTCCCTCTTTGTACCTTTTGTTGGGTTGCTGCTGTTTGTTTCTGTTCTTGTTTTGAGTTTTCCTTTTTTCTTTTTATTTCTCCCTTTTTGTATGACTTCTGAATCTTGGTGCAAACTTATTTGGGGGTTTTTTGAGAATTTTTTTGAGTTGTCCTGTTTGATGTCCACTTCCTTTTGTTTCTCACTGAGACCTTGCATTCCTTAATTATGTAAGATCTTCCCAGGAAAAGTTCAAATGAACAAAAGAATTTGCCCTTTCTCATATATTTTGTTCCGCAAAACAAAAGATAAATGATTTCATACACTGCTGCAAATCCTTCAGACTGAGGTGGTTTAAAAGAGATTTTTCCTTATGAAATCAAGTTGTTTGTTTTTTTTAAATAAGCCTTGAGAAGACACCTGTCTTTCATATTTTGCTGCTTTGAAACTGATCCCAAACAGATGAGCATTGGCAATTGCTTGCTGTCAAACAGCACAGTCCAGATTTTACCTTACAGTGAGCTAAACAATGCATTTCAGGCAGGCAGGAACAGATTCATCTGCTTGTGTGAAAGAAAAGATAATTATGACTTACGATGCAGAATTTGCAGTTAAAATGATCAGGAAGGTTTTCCAGGTTATTCCATCTACTTGCAGTCTGACAGAAGGAGCAGTTACTTCACCTCTCTGCGTCTGTTCTGTCACTTGTATAATGAGGATGAAATGCAGTGTGTCAGAGTTGGTGAGGCTTAATTTATGGTGAGTGATTCTTAGATCTGAACTGAATCTGGGCTTGGAAAACCCAGCTCAGATGAAGAACCTTTCAGGAAGCTATAAACATTAAAAGCAAAAACACAGCTTCACTAGAGCTGTAACCTGTGAACGCTGGTCAGGAGTCCCTGTTGCCTTTCACCTTTGTGCAATAACTTTCCACTAAGAAAGCAGCTTTTTTGTGTAAAGCCCCTCAGATCTGAGCTGTGTGGTGACAATCACAGCTCAAAATGTAAGTTTAAGTTGTATTTACTGCATGTGCTTTGGGCATGTTCCCTTTTCTCTTAGGGCTCTCATGAAAAGCTAATTTTGTGTTATGTTAGAAGTACTAATCTGTGTCTCCTTTACCCTCCAGACCAGTGAAGCGGAAGAGAACGGCTCAGACAGTTTCATGCACTCCATGGACCCTCAGCTGGAGAGACAAGTGGAAACGATCAGGAACCTGGTGGATTCCTACATGGCAATTGTCAACAAAACCATCAGAGACCTCATGCCGAAGACAATCATGCACCTCATGATAAACAATGTACTTGTCACCTTGTGGCTGATGGAGCTGGGGAGAGACAAAGGGAGAAAATAGGGAGGAGAGAAAGAATTAAGAAAAAATAAAGGCAGCTTGGAAGGAGGAGGAGGTGGGGACAAAATGGAGTGTTTTGGGGAAGGCAGTGGAAATTGATTCACTCTTTCTGCTCCTTTACAGACCAAGGACTTTATCCATTCAGAGCTGCTGGCAAACCTGTACTCCTGCGGTGACCAGAACACGCTGATGGAGGAGTCGGCAGAGCAGGCCCAGCGCCGTGACGAAATGCTGCGCATGTACCATGCCCTGAAAGAAGCCCTCAACATCATCGGGGACATCAACACCAGCACCATCAGCACCCCTATGCCCCCACCGGTGGACGACTCTTGGCTGCAGGTGCAGAGCGTACCGTCCGGACGCAGGTACCAGAGGCTCAGGGGGAGAGCCCCGCAGCCCTGCCTGACGCCCGTTGGTGGCTAGCTGGGGCCTCCTGCCAAGACAGGGAGTCCTGCCCTTGCCCTCTTCTCCCTCCGGATGGAGAGTTCTGGGCACTTGTGTTGGGAGGCTCCTAGGTCTGCAAAGTAGGGCTGCTGTGCCTCAACAGAGGACGTGGAGGCTTCTAAACCCTTCGGTTAGATGGGGCCTGAAGTAGCTTTGAAGGCAACCTGAAGCCTGATGTGGCCCTCGAAAGCCAAAGGGTGGTGTGTAAGGTGGAAGGAACACTGAAGTCACCATTAGGTCTCCCTATGCTGCCACAGAGGGATCCCAGGCCTGTTGTTGCAGTTGAATTTCTCTGTTTCTTTGCTAGGTCTCCAACGTCCAGCCCCACGCCGCAGAGGAGAGCTCCCGCTGTCCCACCCGCCAGACCTGGGTCTCGAGGTCCGGCTCCTGGACCACCTCCTGCTGGTGGGTCCACCCTGGGTGGTGCCCCCCCTGTGCCCTCCAGGCCGGGTGCCTCTCCTGATCCCTTTGGGCCCCCACCTCAGGTTCCTTCTCGGCCTAATCGTGCTCCTCCTGGTGTTCCCAGGTAAGTCCTGACACACTGTCTGTGCAGCTGGGGTATGTCCAATTTTTGGGTGGTGGCCTGGACAGCACTCAGCCCACCGGGGCCGTAGGAGGAGAATGGAGTGCACGGTGTGGGTACAGTCTTTGCATGTTTGAACTGGGTCTGTAGAGAGGAGCCTTCTTGTCCACTGGTGTTTCATGGCAGAGATGAGGCAGTGCCAAGGCAGCTCTTGGAAGAGAGGGGCGGCCTCTTCTCTGTAGAACCTCTGCAAAGCTTGGGGGAAGAGGACTTTGCACCTGAGGCCTTTATTGAGGCAATCATACCAACACCTCTGATCACAAGTGGGAGGTGGTCCCCAGAAAATCCCAGGACCGGAGCGACAGTTCCCCTCACAAGGCAGTTCCCCTCTGCGTAGGGTTCCCTAAAGTCTGAAGTTTTCTCCTGGCCCAGAGTTCTTCAAGATGACATGAGGAAACCTGCGTCTAAGCTGTTCAGATGCTTTTTGGCTGGGAGAATGTTGCAGTATCACTGGCAGGGAAGTGGATACTTTTAGGCATTTTGTTGTAGGCATTTTTGTTGCTTCTGTAATCACCTTGAACACTTTCCAGTCCAGAGGGTTCAAATCACACTGCTTTGCTTTCCCATTAGGAAACTCCAGTTTCTTTACTGTTCATTCACTTCAAACACATTTTGACACAGTAACAAGGGATTTTCCCCTGTGCAGCTGAGCACATGTTCCTCTACGGGACTTAGGGAGGCCGTCTGCAGCCAGGAATGCTTTTGGGTACTTGGCCTCCCTGTGAGGAAAAGGGAATTGCAGAGCAAAGAATGAATATAACCAGAAACTCCCTGATGTTATGTCCAGAAAGATTATAGACTAGTTTCTGACTCTGGTGTGTGCAAATGCTTTTACTTTCTTGGTGCCTCTGCCCCAGTCCTCCCCATACACCTTGATGCAGGTCCCACAGTAACTTGTCCACACGTGCCTCAGTGTTGCCCCAGGGACTGCAGTCCTGCTGGTGGCACCGACGGATGTCAGCATGCTTCTGCTGTGTGTTTTGGCTCTTGCGTTTTGTGACCCTGCTTTTCCATAATCTGTCACTTTGTGGTTTTGGTTTTAGTATAGTTATGCTTCTTTCTGTTTGTTGTCTTTCATTCAGTTTCATTTCTTCACTCATGAAAAATATTCTATATACCTGATCATCATGCTAGGATTCCCCAAATGGGCTGAAATGAATTGGCCGTTTTTGAAGAAATCTGCCATAGCCTATCTTAATGGCTTTGCTGCCTTTTGCATGGGACAGAAGGGTTTAGGGGAAGGTAGCAAACAGGACTGGAGTGGAGGAAGAAAGTGTTTCGTATTTAACTGAGCAAGCCCTTGCTTTAGGAGAGATGGTAGGTTGGATTGCATGCTACAGACTGCCCTGATCTGGAGTTGAGAATGTAATTCCAGAAGCTGTGAAGTGATGCTCATTCCCTGATCCCCCTTTCTGATTCTTCCAGTTGTTCATAGACTCCTCTGGATCCTACCAGCTTGTCATTTGAGCTCACTGATGACTGGAGAATTTCCAATGACAAGGGACTCTCTCTTCCTCTCCTGTATATAGAATAAGAATGTTCCCTGCTAGCACTTGGACTCGGGTCCTTCTGCCATGGGTGAACGAATGCCATCTCCATTGTTGCTTTTTTTTAATACCCATCTTTTCCCTTGCTAACCAAGCTGCACTATTTTGTGTGTGTGAGGAAGGAACAAAGCTTTTGTGCGTGGCATGAGTGGGCTTTGCTGTAGGAGGTGGTGTTGTGTAGGGAACTGGAAGTGCGTGGTTGGTGACTGGATGTACACTGTGTGTGTGTGCACACTGATGCCAGTGGAGAGGTTTGGAGTATGTTTGTGCTTCCAGGTTGTGTGAGCACCTATTTATGGATTATGAACTCAGACAAGCGTTGCTCCCCTTCTTTCTCATAAACGTAATTGTATAGACACATGGCTTCACGTATAAACACCACGTGGTCAGTTTTCTTACGCAGGAAGGTTTTTCCTACATATAATTAAGTACACTTAAAACAAGACTTGCTTACTAGCCTGCCTCTGTACTTAGCATTTATTCAGTTTACTATGGAAGTCTGTTGCCAAATCCATTCCTTTGGGAGATGAAAGTTACAAACAATATAAGCTCCTTTGCTGTGCAGTGAAGGACTGCATTCAGTCTACATGCCTATTGGAGCCATGCGGGAGGATTTGCCCTGGGAAAGAAAACCATGAAGATACATCTCCAGGTATTTAGGCTCTTCAGTTTAAAGTTTGAAAAACTGTAGGTGAAAGAGCTTAGGCAAGCTCAAAGGAGAAATAAGTTTGAGAATGGTTTAACCATTAAAAAAATTTGTTGAAGGGATTAATGAGTTCTCCGTTCTTTGGTACATCTGAGGACAAAGATGCAAGTGATCAGCATCACTGTGAGCATAACTGCACACAGCTTTGACTTGAATAAAAGGAGGTCAGAGTAGCTGATCTCATGATTTGTGGCCTTCAAAATATGTCTTCACCTGCTGCTTCTCTTTTTGGGCAGTGCTCTCCCTCTTTCCTGAGCTGTTTGCTTCCCCTCTAGCATTTAATATGGTCAGAAGATAGGAATCCTCAGGGAGAGACTGGGCAAGCCCCCTGTGCCCAGCAGTAGCCACGCTGCTGGTTCCGCAGGTACGAATGTCAGCCTGGATGTGAGAGTGGACGTGGTGGGTGGGTGAGTGAGCCGCAGCCAGCAGGTGTGTGCAAAGATGTGACTCTGTGTGAAGTCCTGCAGGGCAGAGGGGAGCCCTCCCCAGCAGTGCACACCCAGCCGTGTTCTGGAGGGGGTGTGTGAATGTGTGTCCGTATGAGCACGTGTGTCTCTGTTCCACCTTCCTGACAGTCTGTGTGGCCTCTGCCTTGAACTGTCTGAACTGCCATGTTGATTTCATGTTGTCTTTCAGAATCACTATCAGTGACCCCTGAGGACTGGCAGCCACGGTACGTTTTGCACTCTCCCTGCGGTGCATGAGTCGTTGTGTCCCCATCCTCCATCACTTCGCTCTGCAGCCCACCTCTGCTGCCTAGTTTTTGTGTTAGTAACAGAGTCCCTTGTCCAATGAACCACCTCTGCCAGGATCTCATGAAGGGAGGAGTCTTGAACAGAAACTGGCTGATCAGAGGCAGAGCAGCTGCTTGAGCTGCAGGAGCTGGGAAAGCCTCGGTACCTGGCTGAAGGTTACTAGAGGACCCTTTCTCTGCTTCCAGACAGGAGGTGGGATGGGGGAATGAGCTCTGCCAACAAGGTGTAAACCATGTGTGTCTTTCATTGGCTTGTATCCACACTGGCTGGGAGATCAGCTGAGTGAGCCCTGTTTTGATGTGGTTTGTCAGCTCTGTTAGGGTCAAGATAGAGACTTGGGGAGCTGTTAGTTCAGACTCCTCTTCTTGTTCTGATGTCTGGCTGGAGAGGTGCTGCTGTCCTTGCTGTGTCCCTAGTGCTCAGGGAAGGCAGGAGGAGTTTGGGTCGTTAGTAGCAGGACTTCCATGCCTGAGTGCAGGGTAACTGACCTTGAATGTTCCCCGTTCTGCTTGTGTTTCCCTGTTAGAAGCTCCCTTTGCTTGTTCTCCACTTAACCCTTCACCTCTTAGGTTACTCTTCTGCTTTCATTCAAACTGCCTTTGCTTGTCTGCCTTCTGCCCCTGCGAGAGGAAGGGTTTAGTGATCCATATCCCCTCCAAATTCTCTGAGCTCCCGCCTGTTTCCCTTTCCTGTCTCTCCCTGCATTTTGCAGCATTGTCCTTGTTCAGTGCAGGAGCAGGGTACTGGGGCAGGCTCAGGTGCACTGTGCTGGCCCAGCAACTCCTCCCTGTCCTGTTAATGCTGAGGGTGGGGGTGTGGAGAGGGAGATCTGGCAAATTCTCCTGAGTCTCTTTTTCCTGGGAGCCTGCATCCTTTATTGTCAAAGGGGTAGACAGGACAGGGCAGGCATGGTTGTTTTGGGCCCTTTATGGATGTTGTTTCTTGAAGTGAAAGGACTGACTGAGGAGTGGAGCAGCAGCTCCTGTCAATTCCCTTGCTGCTGGTGATGGTGCAGAGAGCTGGGGAGTGTGTGCTGAAGTGTGAGTTCAAGCCCCAGTTCCAGGGCAGGAGGGTTCACAGCTGGCCCCCAGCTTGCCGCAGATGGTGTCTGTTCCTGCTGCATGTAACCGCAGTTAGAGCCGAGGTGTCACATCAAACCAGTGCAGGGGTGGTTCAGTGACTGACATCTTTGAGGACATCATCCGTCAGAGGTGTTGGAGCAATCGGCAGCTTCCTCCAATACTCTGCCTGCTGCAGACATCCCTGGCAGCCCTGGAAACGTGCATCCTGGTGAACGACTTCAGGAAAGAGGCTCGGTGTTGTCTGTACCTTGTTCTGGGACTCGCTGTTATGGGGCATTCTGTTCTTAATCTGGCATAAAGAGCACCAAGGAAATAAAAATTAAACTAAAACAACACCAAAAAACAACCCAGAAACCCCACCCCAAACCTTTTGTAGCCCAAGGGAATAAATGTAATATTTTACCATCTCTCTCAGGTCCTTAGCAGCAGAACTCTGGCCCTTTGGTTCCTAGATAGGATTAGCTCAGTGTTCTGTCTGCATCTGGCTTGAAAGACTGACATCGAGGGACACGACAGTCTGTAACTGGTCCCCTCGGGCTCCTGCCAGGACTTGGGCCTTACTTCCCATGTACTGGAGACTGCCACAGGCTTCCCCTTGAGAAAAACTGTTCCTTGTCCTGACAGAGGAGTGTGACTGTTCAGTGATGTAAAAGGGCTTGGCTAGCAGTGTGGTGAGACAGACTGGAGCAGCATTTCGGGGGTAAATGCTGCTTGAGAGATGCTCTGTCCCTGTTTGTGCTGGGAAGCAGCTTTCAGCCTTTTGTACCTTACCAGGCAGATTCTGCAAGTGTTTCCAGAAAACCTGAGCAGAGACAAAACCTGTAACTTTAAAAAGTGACAGCTCCTCCCCCTAAAATGCTCTGAGTGCTGAGAGAAATAAGTGAAAATTAGAGTACATTACAAAAAAGCCACCTATCTCCGTGCAAATGATTTCTGCTCCTTTCAGCACTGTTTGTTCTGGTGGGGTCAAGTGGCCCCTCTTGCCAGAACACGTTACACAGTGACATGGTGCCGCAACTTCAAGCATCCTTTTCTTGCAAATCCACAGAGGCTGTTAGGACAACCTGTCCAAGCTCCTGAAATGCAAAAAGTCCTTCAAGCTTCTCAAAAATAAAAAAAAAGCCTTCTAACACATGTGACAGTGCAGCAGCATCTCCCTGGAGGCTGAGCTGAAGTTTTGTAGGGTTTTCAAGTGCTGTTAGTGTTCCAGTGGCAGCAGGAGCCCTCGAGTGCTTGGTACAGCTGCATTTACCCCACGAGCACCCTTTAGAGACAGCGCACAGATCCCATTGTTGTGAAGCTCAGGCTTGCAGATTCCCCAGCTGTAACATCTCATTGCAAGTTTTCCTTCTGGGAGACTGTATTATTTCAGCATCCTTCCAGGGTGGCTGTAGTTGCCAGGTTAGCTCAGTCCCATCATTATTGGTTGTGCAGGAGCAGTAACTTGATTGGCATGCTGACAACGGGCTCGTGCAGTCCCCACTGACACTTTCAGACAAGGAAATAACATTGGGAAGTGTTTTAGTGTCTGAAGCTTTTAATGTATCATTTCCCAAGGTAACCAACAAGGGGTTGTAATTGTTTTGAGATCTGGGGCTTAATAGATACGGAGCAATAAATTCTGCTGAGGTCTAATAACCAGGACTGTGGAGCTGCTCTGGTTTGTTTGCTGGGACGAGGGAGCTTGTCCCAGTTTATGGGACTATGGCTCCTCTGGTACCAGCGTGATTATAGACTTGCAGTCGGAGCAAAATAAAAGCCTTCCTTGTCCTCAGAGTGTATAGTGCAAATATCCCCCTCTGCCCTTCTTCCCTTCCTCCCCTCCCTTTCTTCACCCTGTTAGGGGAGGGCTTTCATTTCCAGCAGTTGGTTGATTCTCTGTGATCTAAATTAAAGCTTGTCAGGGTGGAATTGTTCAGGCATTAATTCTGCGACGCCTGGTTCTCTGTGATCTGTGCAAATGCTGCTGCTCTCGTTAGTCTACATCCTTTGGGTTTGCTCTTTGCGTTTCAGGCAGTTTGGACTGTAAAACTACTCTGGCTTGGTACTGAACAATGTAATTAAAATTATACACCATCGTGATGGTGCTTAGCTTGCAGACCCTGCAGGGAGCATGCTTTAAAGGAAAAATGTAGATTAGACTCACTGACTTACAGAACGCTTTTATCTGTAGAGTTCTTAAAGCCTGCAGTCAGTCTGAAGTGGGCTTTCAAGTAATGAGTTGAGGGAGACAGCAGGGGTGTTGTCTTGTATTTTCTGGGCTTTTACTTTTCCCCAGTCCCTTACAGGATGGAGATCCTAGAACACATAATCCATGCAGACAGCAAACGCGGGGTGCTGCCCGCTCCCTTAGCTAAAGTATTGGCACAAGAGCTGGAACAGAACGGAGCAGCAATGGCCAGAGTTCCTTTTGAAGCTGCATTTGCTGAGCACCAGAACTAGAGAACTGAGAGCAGCAGAGGGACATCAAAGATGAGTGTGGTGTATTGGAACAGGGGATCTTGGGGCTTTGCAGTAGGCTCAAGGGCAGGGGAAGGTGTTCCTCCAAACCAGCCGAGACCCTCTGACAGCAGCGCATCTCAGAGGACCCCATCCATGCTGTGTGACTGTCATGTGCTTGATACAGGAGCTCACTGTTGTCCATGCTTCTCAACGCTCATTCCAGAGCCACTGCACTCACCGGCAATAGATCTCTGCACTTCCAAATTCCAGAGGGAGAGCAAAGCTGGCTGTCCAGCAGGTTGCTTTCGGGGTGGTCCGTGCTGTGCAGAAGGGCCGGTGCGAGGCCAGATCCAACCCCGCGCGTCCCCTTTGCGGAGCTGCGCTCTGGGCGTTTGTGCCTCATGTTTTATTCTCTTGCTGGCTCCGGCGAGGTGGAGAAGCATGTGTGACTGTGACTGCGATTGCTGTGCTAACCATGGTGTGTGTTCTCTTGTTTTTTGTTTTCTGCTTTTTCACAGCAGAAGGGGCCCCGCCTCACCTACTCGACCTACCATAATCCGACCGGCTGAACCGTCCCTCTTAGATTTATAACTCGAGGCTGTAGACAGCTGGCAACGAACGCCGTGCTGGCGGCTTCCCCATTCCACCCTCCCTCCCACAGCCACAGTCACTCCTCTCATCCATCCCACCTCTCTGCCTCCTGCCACCCCTTCCCGGTGTGTTGTAACGCACTAGCCTAGTGATCGAGCTCTTCGTCCTCACCCGTGCGTCCTGTATTGCTTTGTGAGTGTAGAGTAGCCTTCACCCAGTGGCGTGGATCCCTGACGTACACGGGCTCCTTGGAGAGATCAGCCGCAGGGACGTCCTTAGGTCCAGGCGGTGGCTGTCTGTCCACCCGGGTATTTCATCGGCCGGGTCCAGCCGGGATATGTCCTGCCCGCATCCGTTAGCTGTAGCACCTGGGGCTGAGCTGTAGCTGTTTTCTTTTCTTGTAGTTAAGATGACAAAATTGTGACTTCGGAAAAAAAAATACTGTCAAAACATGACACCGTTAGGAACAGATTAAATGTCCTGTGTATTAGTTTGACTTCTAAGGTGCAAAAATTCATGTTGGGAACAGTGCAATCAACTTTATCTCAAAGTGAGGCAGGGAGCTGGAAAGGGGGGAACTCGAGGGATCGGTACAGTCCTGCTAGAGTGAAGGCTGAGATAGCGCACACACCTCCGCGTGCAGGGAGCTCACGGACCTGCTCGCGTTCACCTCCCCAAAAGAGCTGGGGACATCCTGCTGGGGACGCACGGGCTCGTGCCAGCGGTTGTCTCGCATCCTCATTTTTGGCTGAATTCCCTGAACCCGGCAGGGAGAGGGGAATAGATACGCTGCTCCCCCCTTGCAAACGGACAACCAAATGTTTTCAGGGAGTTTGCTGTGTAATGTTTTGTTAAAACTATTTCTGTGTTGAATAAGCACATCTTCAGTGTGTTTTGGGTACCGTGGTGACTTCCTCCGTAGCCTTTTCTTCTTGCATGTGAATGGTACGTGTTTGGGGAAACTTGTAACCCTTGTTGATCACAACTCATCTTCTTAAGGTTTGGTTTTTACTTTTCATGCTACATGTATTAAAAAAAAAAAAGACTTGAGAATTAAAAGTGTACCAACCCTGTACATCTCGGCTGTCATGTCTCTACCAGAGCTCCACGAGCCGCCTGTGTTGCAGGCTTTCAGCCAGGCTTGACTCAGGTTTAAATTCTCTTATTTCCATGCTATTGCTCTTCAGTTCTGTTGTGAATCCTCTATTGTTCTGATGCCAATTCCTTTCTGTATTTTAACTATTGTTTTATTACTTCTCCTTTTCCTTCCCTTTTCCCGTTTTTCTTGTCTCTGAACTCCAGCCGGCCGGGTAAGGCCAGTCCCTCCCGCCCGGAGAGCCCAAAGCCACCATTTGACATGTAGGCCTGCTCCCTCTGAGACTCTTTGCCTGCTCTTAGCTGTTCTGTCCTGGAATGGTCTGACTCCAGTCTCACACTTGGCTTGTTTTGTTTGTATTTTGTGACACACACATATCGGATGTGACTGTAGTGAAACTGTTTTTGTTGGGGTTTTTTTTTTTTCTTCTCAGCTGCTTAAAGGAGTTAAACAAGTATATTGTAGTAATGAGAAACATATCTTTACTGTTATAAATATATATAAATATATATATAAGATGAAAAATCTATCTATGTCCAGGTGTTTAAAGCCATTTGTGCTTCCATGTGGATTTTAGGAAATACTTAAGTAGGGAAAGAATATCTATATACATATATATACACCCACGTCCCCAGAGGTAACCAAACGCTGATGTTGAGTTTTGGAGCTGATGTTAAATTCTCTGCTGTGTGCAGTTGGGCTGTTGTTACCCCAGAGCTGTGGGTGAGCTGTCTCAGTGCCGGTAGTAGCTGTGATGCAGTTTGTGATCTACCTGTCACTCTTGTTTATTGGATGAAATAAACGATCATTTCTGTATAATGAAGGTCTCCATGACTAGAATAAAACCATCTCTCTTGTTATTTCTCTGGGTGATTTTCAGCCTGTTGTTTAATTATGACCTGATCTTTTCATCCCATAGAGCTTAAAACGCTAGCCCTGCGAGCGGGTGCTGTCACTGGTAGGGGAGGTGGAGCAGCTGGGCAGCAGCAGCGGTGGCCAGGAGCTGCTGTAGAGCACAACAGCTCGTCGTGTGCGGACCTTAACTCCCCTGCTCCATTGTAAAGGAAAATGCATGGAGGTGGCGCAGTGACTGGACAGACAGAAGGTGGGAGTTCTGCACACACAGTTTCTTGGTTCTTGAAAAGGTGTTTGTGCCTGGGCCGCTTGTGGAACACCAGGAGCAGGGGTTGGGCTGTAGTTTCTCTGTCCAGTGGTGTCTTCGGGCCCATAGCCGAAGCACAGTCTAACCACAGCCTGACACACGGGGGCAGCTCTGCTTGGGGGCTGCTTTTAGGCTGAAGTGGGATTTGTCCCCTGGTGTAAACAGGGTGAACCTGCTCCTGCTCTCTCTGTGCCAAAACAGTGGCTGCTACGGGTCTGGGACCATGGTTGCTGCTTCTCACTGTGACAACCCCGTTAGCACTGTCACCCCAGGGATTGCAGTGGATTTCCCCTCACTGGAACTGTTCCATCTATGCCTGGTGTCATATATATTATATATAGGGTTGATCTTACAGTTTTGCCTTCAAAAATATAAAATCCTTTCTATTTATTCAAGTAAATATCAGAGCTTTATTTTGCAAAACTGGAACCCCCCAGTGTGCTGGTGATCAAGGGTTAAGGATGCTCTGATGAGAACACCAGCTCCCCTGCCCAGGCCAGAGAAACTCCTGTCCACCAGTGTCCCCTTCCCGGTGTCACAGCTGTTCCCTGGGGTTTGGTGCTCATGCTTTAAGAAGCATTTTTCTCTCTCCGCTCCCATCAGAGGCAGCTCAGTTGCTCCAGTGGTTCTGCCTGAGTGTCTGCTCTTCCCTTGCTCCGAGTACAGGTGGGGTCAGGGAAACACTCCTCCAGGGAACGGAGTGAAAAATGAATCTGAAGGTGGCTCTGGCTGGGAAATGCTAGCCAAGAGAAATGCCTCGGCCGTGTCAGCAGTCTGCCTCCAGGCAAACAGTCATGAAAGCCAAGGGGAAAGGGCAGTGAGGCCAGGGCAGGTGTTTCCAGAGTTGGGCCAGCTTTTTTTAATAAAGAATTCATTCTTTTTTTTTCTGGCCAGATTTCAGGGTGACCTCAACAGAAGAAATACATCTAGTCCATGCCTATCTGAATAAGTTTATTCAGAAAGCAAATTTGTAACAGGATTTAGTCACCTTTGCAACAGCTTGCAGCTCCTCTTCACTCTTCTTGTCTCCTTCACAGTGCTGGAGTAAACACCCAATAACTATTTATTCCATTTTTAATAATGCTCTGCATTAAATCCCAGCCTGCCCCCAGCAGTTACACAGATTTATGAACAGCCTGAGCACCAGGCTTTGTCTGTCTTCAGGAGTATCCAGCATTTTAGGGAGGTGGTGTGTGCTTGAGGCACCAGCACAGGCCCTGGTGTCTGGGTCACACACTCTGCCAGGTCCCTTAACCCTCCCCTGCTGAGGCTGACCCTCCTGGGAGCAGGCACGGCTTGTCTGAAAGGGAAACTGCAAAATATCCACCTGCAGCTCCCTTCACAGCTGCACCCCCCAGGGCTTGGCTTTGCTGCTGCTTCTGGGGACACTCTCTTCCCCCCAGGTTTTGTTTTCTCATTCGAGTCAGGGCTAGAGCTTCCCGGCAGTGCCAGGTGCTGCCTCTGCTGCTGCTGTGTGTCCCCAGAGCTTCACCAGGGGCCACAGGATCTTGGATTCCACCCCTCCAACACACTCCTCACCCAACTGGGAGAAGAGGAAATTCAAGTGATGGAGAACTGGAACCCCTAGAGACCAGAAATTCAAAACAAAGTATGTTTATTAAGTGGTTTCCTTTTACTTTTCTCCCATTTTTTAAAATAAATAAAACCTTCAGACACATACAAGTGAAACATCCTTCAAAGTGCAGTTACATTTCCACCCCACTCCCAAGAATCACATAAAGCTTTGTCAAGTAACCAAAAAGACTCAAAAGGCCACCCTCGGTCCCCTCCCCTAGCTGAGAGTAAATGGGGCTGTTGTGCCACCAGCCTGTCCCTGCTGGCTGCCCGAGGCTGACAAGGCTGGTTGGGGCACGGCTACAAGAGGCAGGCTGCAGAAGGAAGTGGGAAGTTTGAGATACAGAGTATGAAACAAACCCAACCTGTTCAGAGAGTTCATCAGCAGAATAAGTTAGTTGCTTTGGGAGGCCTGGAAGGAACTAGGCCTGTGACAGTCACGAGTGACAGATCAGAACCGTTGCTCAGTCGCTGCTGTGACACTGGTGGCACTCTGGGATAAGGGATTAAGTCATTTTGCCAAAGTCATGGAATCCTCTTCCCCCAGGTGAAGCACCAGCTGCCTCCCAGGGTTAGTCTGAGTCTGCCTGTGCGCCAAGCACAGCAAGTAACAGAAGGAAGAGAAAGGGAGGATGAGGTCAGATGCTCGAGCTCTGTCGGATGCAATCCCTCTTTCCTGACGTCTTTAAAGCAGATACCTGTTCTGGCCAAGGGCGCTGAGCACAGCTCTCAGTTAAGTCCTTTCAGGCCCATAGAAAATTGTTGTAATTTAGCGCCTCTTAAACTACCATGATTTTGACCTCATCGTTCTCGTCAGCACGGTAGAAGAAGGGAATGCAGGGGTTTTCCAGAGGGGAGCCCAGCCTCTCCTGAGGGTTCTGGATTTCTCTGAGAAGCTGCATTATTTGCTGTGCTGTGGGGTCCTGGCTGGGCTGAGCAGCTTTACTGTCACTGGGGGAGAAACCGGAGTGGTGAAGAGCAGCAGCCTCCTGTTCTGCTTCCTCTGACAGACTCACTTCTCGTAGCCCTGTGAGGAGCACAGACAAGCAGGCGGGTAACTTCCCATCCATGCACAACAGCGAGACCTTGGGTTATTCCACGTTACAGAACGTGTCCTGGCTGCAGCTTACCTTCTCCGTCAGTAGCGTTCAGTTCAATGCGCCTCTCCACGGGAAGTACGCTTTCACTCTGGCTTGCCAACAACTCTGGGTTCTGAGCAGCTGCTACGTACTTGCCGTACCATTCGTTCCGTTCCCTGACCAGGCGCATCACTAACTCCTGGAGTTCCAGTAGTTTTATCTGCACCAAAGTAAAGGAAACCTATGAAACGCGCACACCCCCGTGGCCACAAACACTGCACTACAGTTTGCAGTCCTGCCTCTGTCACAAAATTACCAATTTCAAGCTTAAAGCTAGCTGAAGGGCAGGGGAGGGTTTGGACTGTGCGAGTGCTCCCAGGCCTGCCCTGCCTGGAGCAGTACGACAGAAAAGATTCCTTGCCTTCATCTCCTCCTTATCCTGAGCCAGCCTGCTGATGTACTCCTCCTTCTCCTGGTGCCGCTGTTTGAGGATGGCCCTCTGACTCTGGTACAACGCTATGTACTCCCCTGGAACACGAGAGAAGCGTAAGGAGTGTTAGATGGGGGTACAAGCCCCACGGTGAGCACAGAACACTGTGGTGGGAGGATCCAGCAGATCCAGCCCGGGAGTGGCGATCAGCCTGGGCAGGCAGCAGGACGAGACCTGAGCTGCGTGGCAGTTGGAGACCTCCAGCTCCAAAAGCTGTTGGGGACCTTCTGTTCCCCACATCAATAACGCACTGAGCACACTTCAGCTTGTGCTGGTGTTGCCTGAACGTACCGATGGTGTCTGTCTCCCCAGACAGCTGTATGCAGCGGTGTTCCAACTCCTCTAGCCGCTCCTTCAGGTCAGCTTTCTCACGCATCAGCTCTGTGAAACGGGACTGAACACAAAAACGGGGATCAATCACCCGAGCTGCTCGCGTACACAGAACACCTGCAGTAAAGCCAACACCCTCCCTTCACACGGGTCTGAGCCTAGGGAACAAATCTTGCTGCCTTTGCAGCTTCTCTCCAATTTGATGCTGAAAAGGAACAGAGAGGAGAAGGCGCAACAAAGCATCTCTCATTTTGGGAAGCAGAAGGGCTGATGAAACAGAGTTCCTTTTGACCTTCTCAGTGCTGGGACAGCACAACTCTGCTCGTACGTGGCTCCAAGGCTGCAGACCACCTGCTTCATCCCAGCAGGGTGAAGACACCCAGTCTGTTTTTCAGCAATTTCTTTAGAAAAAGACCACAGCTGAGTGTTAGGCCCTTGTACTCACAACCTTTAAGGGGGGTGGGAGTTACTGTGGCAAGCTCTCCTGTGCTGAGACAAGCAGCAATAAGCCTTGTAGGAAGTAGCTTATTATTATGGGACATAAGCTGCTTATTCCCCTGCAGTGTGTGTGTGCTGTTAACAGTCTGACACGGGTGAAAGTCCAGCAGAGCAGGGTGGTGGGGCTGAAAGAGGAGGAGATTCCTTGCTCACCTGTAGTTTCTCCATGGCTGTTTTCAAAGCCTCATGAACCTCCACCGGAACAGTATCCATAGGGGAACCTGAGGGGACAGGTGTGATTTACAGTTCCCCCTTGGACACGATGCACTCACACAACCTGTAGAGCTGTTTCACAGGGGCCAGGGCCAGCTGGCCGAGGCATGCTGTTTGTCCCCCAACACCACAAAGTTTTTACCTCCACCCAGCAGGATGTTCTGTTGCTGTTCCTGCCTCAGAGCCGCTATTTGCTGCAGGAGGCTCCTGCACTGCTGCTTCTGAGCAGCCAGCTGCTGCCTCATGTCTTCCCGCTCCTTCTCCACTTGGGACATGGCAGAGGTCACGAAAGCGACCTAGGAAGAATTCCAGAGTATGCAGATGAGTGCTTCCCCTGTGCATCTCAGGACAAAGAGAGTAACGGTTTACCCTGTTTCATTTCGGGGTTTGAAACCAAAGTACTAAGTGACTGCCCTGGAACTAAGCCAGGCAGCTGCCACTGCATCTCATCTCGTTCCCAAGTAGTACGAATACGCAGGTGAAATACTAGCTCCCATGATAGCTGTTTGATCGCAGTATTCCCAATTATGACTGTACTTACAGAAAAATCTAGTAGATATTCGGTACCATTCCAATTGCCTTCCAAACTACAGAGAACATCACTGTAATTAGAGAGCTACTCTGCCAGCTGAGTTGTCTTCATAATTAAAGCCACTGCCAGACTATCTCGCAAGGATGCTGCAGAAGTCACTCGAATTATTCTAAGTCTTGTTTTTCTGCTGCTGTGCACAAGGAACTCTGACACTTTCCTCATTACTGTGCCTCAGCTGATAGGGATCAGAGCTGAAAACAGCCTGCTCCATGTACCCACTGGAACCTCTCGGTTTAAGCTGCCCCCTTTTCTAGATGTTTGCTTAGAACTCAAACCAAAGACTCACCATTTCTTCATGGCTCTCAAACTTCTCTGGGATCACAAATGAAGATTTTTGGATTTCTTCTGTCATTCCTTCACTTTCATCTTCATCTCCTGTAAAAGGCGGAAGGTGAACAAAGAGGTAATACCCCAGAGAGCCCAGCTCTGCCTCTTCCCTGAACACCAGCTGCAGCCACTCACCATCCAGTCGCTGCAAAATCCTCCCATCCAGGTCTGCTGCTAACTGACTGATCTGGGCCTGCAGCTCTTTGTTCTCCTTAGCTACAGCTTCCAGACTTTCCTGCAAGAGAGAAGCAGAAGATCACTGAAACCTGCACAAGGCAGACTGCAGTCACAACATCTTCAGGCAGCAGCACCACGCACACAGAAAGCAGTGCTTCTGCTCCAGACAGTATCGTTCACCGGTATGGCACAGGGTGTAATCATGGAATCACAGAACAGCCCAGGCTGGAAGGGACTGCAGAAGATCCAACCTTTTGCTTAATTAATATTTAATGCAGTTAAGCACCTTTCCTTCCATCTTTCCACTTGCCCCTTTTCGCTGTTACCTTGGTCTGCTGCAGCTCTTTCAGGTGCATTTCCACCGTCACCTTCCCCTGCACCTCCTCATGCTGGAGCCGATCCATGAGCTGTGTCTGCAGCAGGTACTGTTTGTGCAGTTCCTCCTTCTCGGCAGCCAGCTGCTGGTACGCCACCGTGTACTGCTGCAGGTGGGTGTAGTACTGGTCCCGCTGCTCCTGCAGACCCTGCGCCTCCTGTGTTTTCAGCTCCAGCTAACACAACAAGATCAAACCGTCACATCAAACCATTTCTGCCAGAAAAGCTGGTCCCTGTGACATGATCCAAACTGTCAACGTTGCCCCAAAGCCACCAACTAGGCAGGCAGCCACCATCTGCCCCCACATGCTGGTCCCCCACATCAGACAGCAGATGATGGGGGAAGGCTCCCAGCTTGATCCTTACAATACCAATTTCCATCCTTCCATCAAAGTCTGGAGAGTTGCCAGCAGTTTGCATAAACCGCTGCGTACCTGCCCTGCCATCCCCCGGCTGTTGCTTACCGTCTCTTTGAGCTCCCCCAGGTTCTCCTGCAGCTGCCCAAGCTTCTTGGCCAGCTCCTTCTTGACGTGTTGCTCTGAATGTAGGGCGCTTGTAACCTCCATGTTTTCATTTGTCTGCGAGACAAACACCACCGGGTAAGGAGACTGCCCCAACCAACGTAAACACATGCTCCCAACAAACCACATTCATTCCCCACACAACAGGGTACCACCCCTCTTGTTATTCTGGCCTGGAACTAAGGGCCATACATTGACTGTTCAGGGCAGTAAATAACTTAAAGGGTTTAGAAGATGGGAGAAGAGGAAGGAAAGAGCCGGGGGAATCGGTGCTGGGACAGTGCCAAGAAGAGGCCTGGCACGTCACACAGCCTGTCAGCTCCACAGCAGATGGGTGGTACGAATATCCCAAACAGAGCCACAGACATTCAAAAAAAACAAGAAGAGGAGTTCAGAAAGGACTAAAGAAAAATCAGCAGCTAGACCATGTGTCAGTTTGCCAGGGCCCCAAAGGGGAAGCTGTTACACTGGAGGAAAGAAGAGTAAGGATTCAGCTCCAGGACGGGTAAGCATGACAGCAGCAGGAGAGAGAACTGCTGAGAACTTCTTTCTCACGGGCAAATACAGGGAATGGAAAACTAGTGTCTTCAAGGGTAAAAGGGCAGGAGGAATACTCAGGGAAAGAAATAGTGTGACTGCCAGGGGATGAGAGGGAAAAGGAAACTGCTCTGGAACAGATATTGGTTCATCAGCCAGAGCACCTGAGGGAGTACGGGATTACAGGGAACCTCTTGGCGTGGGAATACATCTCGCAGAAGATGGAGTATCCACAGCTCCAGAGGACAAGAGACAGATAAGGCTTCTGCCAGTTTTTTACATCTGTGCTACAAAAGGACTGCACCAGTGAGGGAAGCATTGGGAAAAGAAGCACGAAAGAGACATACCAGTTTGACAAACCCATTCTGCAGCTCAGCCAGCTGCTCCTTCAGCTCCCGATTTTGGCTGAGTGCCCTACTGATTGTGGCCTTGTCACTCTGCATGTCCTCCAGAATCTGCTGTCTGTCCACAGACTCCTCATTGTAGCGCTGCACAGCCTTCTCGAGCTCCAGCAGCCGCTCCTCCTGCTCCCGGTTGAGGTGGCTCAGCTGCTCGTTGTCCCGGACCTGGGCCTGGTACTGCCCGTGCAGTGCCTCCTTCTCTTGCTGCAGCCGTTGGATCTCCTCCTGCAGACTCAGCTCAGCTGCCGTGGGCTCTGCTGGTGAGGAAGGCTCGATATCCATGGGCTTCACCGCTGAGGAAATGGAATCAAAAGCAGCTCAAAGGGCTGAATGACTGTGTAATACACATCACTATTACGTACGCAAAGCATACCCCAGAAGGTATCACCAGCTGCAGTATCCAGTCCTCACTGCAGGGCACTGAGAGGAATGAAGGAGTAAAATGACCCCAAACCCAAGCCCAGCACCCTGCTGCTGCTGCTGAGTCCTTCACAGCCCCAGCAAGAGCATCCTGCCTTCCCAAACTCCAGTGCCAGAGAGGATGACAGGATAGTGAGGTGGATATGGAAGACGTGAACAGGCTGCTGGTCAGTTAGTGGCAGTAGTTCACTTGCTGTTTGCTGGGATGAAAGGTTCCCCAGTGTCACCAGGACTACAGCTGCCTTCATGGCTTCAGAGCATGAGCCCTGCCTGCACCTCATGTGCAGAAGCTCCTGCACAGCAAGGACAGAGTTAACCAGCTGGCAGTGTGCAGTGTGCAGCCCCACTCTGGAAGCCCTACCTGATTTGCTCAGCAGCTCTGTAACATTGGCTTCCAGCTCCCGAATTTGGGCCATGTACTGCTCCTTCTCCTCTGCCACTATGCGGACCTGCAGGGCCACACAAGTGGAAGGTAAAACAATGTTCATGGTGCATTTACTCCTGCCTGTGTTACTCAAAAGCAGCTCTGATGCTGTCCCTGACGTTACCTGCTCAGAGAGCTGCTCTACCCGCTGCTGCCAGATGCTCCGCTCCTCCTTCAGTTTCTCTACGTACTGATCCCTTTCTGCCTGCAGCTGGTGAAGTGACTCTGAGAGCTGTTAAAAATAAAACAAAGAAAATCATATTGGCTGAATAAATTTGTCAGTGACTGCTTAAGGGATAAAGCTGGAAGGAACGAGTTAATGCAAAGCTCGGGCTGCATTCTTCTGCCACACAAGTTTCTTTTACAGAAGTCAAGATTTGGATGATACTTCAGACAACTTCTTACCTGAGCAACCTGGACTTCCAGGCTCGCCTTCTGCTCCAGTGCCATCTGCAACTGCTGGTTGGCATCCAGACTCCCTGCCTGATTTGAGAACTGCCAACAAAAATCAAAAAGTTATGGAAAATGTTAATGTTCAATTTCTGTGTAGCCTTTCCCCGATAGTAACCTGCCACACGATCCACACTGTAACCTTCTATAGTTCTTTAAAGTGCTCCAACTCACAGTGAAGTTCAATGAAAAAAAAAGCTGAGATTTTAACCCTGTAACACAGGCTGAACTGGGCAGCTCCTCCCTACCAATTTTATATTACTTTTTTTTTAAATTAAGAAAATGTGCTTTAACCAAATTATTTCACTCAGAAACTCTCTGCATTCCCAGAGTCTGTATTATACATTTATCAGATGCTATAAAAGCTTGCAACCTTAATAGTTGTCAAATATGTGGGGAATTTAAAGCCAGTGTCTGGAACATGTCAGTGGGCTAAGCAGCAGGGCTGGTTCAGTTGAGACACGCTCCTTTTCCCAGAAGAGTAGCAGTTGCCTTTATTTCAAGGGTAACTTAAGCCACTGTCTGGGGGTAAAAAAAAAAACCAGGGAAAAAAGCCATTTCTTCCCTCACAGGCTCACCTTAACACCAAGGTGAACTCTCTGAACCGCCAGCAGCTGGGTTCGTGCATTCCCTTCCTAACTGGCTGCTTGTCTTAACTTTCCCCAGCCCACCCTCAGGTTGCCCTTGTCCAATTCACCTCCCTCTGCCAGGGTGGGTACAAACACCACCCCTGCTCAACTGGTTTCTCAGTGAGACTGCACAGCAACTGAGTAACCAAAATGCTGAACAGACCCAAGCAAGAAAAGTCACCGTTATTTTCACACTTGGTACATTCAGTCACCCTCTCGTATTGTGTAACATTCTTTTAGCAGACCAATGTCACAGTGATTTTCAATCTACTGCTCCAGCTCCTTGGAACACAGAGGATGTCTTGATGAGACTTTGTGCCTTCCTTTAAAAACAGCCTTGCCCCCACTGTCCAAAGCGGTGTCTTTCAATGACCAGTGTGATCTACCCTCACATCTCAGAAGCGTTACAGTTACCTGTTGAACCATCAGTTCAGCCATTTCCAGTTTCTTATGCAAATCCTCTATATCCAGCTGCATAGCTGAGTTCTTGGAAACCAGGGAGTGGACCTTTTCTGACAGCTCCGAATTCTGCTGCTTTATTTCCTCACTACTTTTGCTGAAACAAACAAAAAATTGGAGTGGCATCACTATGTTTACTGTGTTTTGCTGATGTCCATGTCAAATTTACAATCCAGTTCTTCATGGCAGCTAGAATCACAAGACATCAGATCTAGTGACTTTTTTCTTTTTTTTTTAATTAAATTGAATATCCAACTGCCCAATTCACCACCTGTGATCTGTGCCCCTTGCCATGTTTTGTGGCTCTACTGAGAACAGCAGTGTTTCTCTGCGGTAACAAGCAGAATGGACTTACCTTTGTTTGTACAGTTCCAGTTTCAGGTTGTCTCGCTCCTTCACTAACTCTTTATTATGCTGGAGAAAAAGGAAATTCTTAATTCATCTACATTTAGCCAAACAAATAAGATGTTCAATAAACACTTCATTTCACCTTTAGCAGATCAGCTAAGTGGAAAAGGTCAGAACAGTGGCAGAAATCCTCAGGACAGGTTTGCTTAGAACCTTCTGAATTTGCCAGGAATAAGTCTGCTCAGTCTTTTCAGGTGTGATGCTACTAACTGAACATGAGGTTATTTCTGCAAAATTCTGGATTAATATCAATACTGAAGTGTCTGTTTGATGGAGACCCTCCTGGGACACGTCTCAGTGAGGCTTCTGTTGTGCCGAGCTGGCAACACTAATGAAGTCAGGTGCCAGATCTGAAGACAGCAACTGGACCATATGGTTAGTGGTCACAGAAATCTGAATGAAGTTTGCCTTGATCATGGAGAATACAGGGCTTTACAAGGTTAATTAAAAATTAACAAGGTTAATTTCTGCCTCTTCTCTAAGCAGGGACTACAGACTTTGCAGTACTGTAGTGACAAGCGAATAGCCAAAGGCAGAGCTGCTGGTTAAGCATACACAGAAGTGACTCACCTTCTCTGACTGTTTTTGCTGCATAGAGATGGAGGACAAAGTACGTTCTAGCTCTGTTACCCTCTGGCGGGATGAATGTAAACGAGCAGCGAGGTTTTCAGCTTCTCCTAAACAAGTCAGAGCAGAGTCAGTGGAGGCCAGACCACAAAGAGCTTTTTGGAACTGGCTGAACAGCACTTTCTGCTTTGTCAACAAGCTCTAAAAGCACCACAGAGCTTTGTAGATCAGTAGACCTGGTTCCACTCCTGCCTCTACAGGTGAATCATTACCAACGCTGGGCGGTGACGCTCTCTAGCTACAGTCCTCACTTTTAGAGGGAGATGATGAAAGTTCCTTTGCAGAACAATTGACAACATGTTGTTTGGGTTTTTTTTCCTAATAGAATAAGTTCCTCAAATTTATTTCAGAATGAAAGGCTTGGGTAAAACCTACATTAAAATGACAGCTGTGTGGGAGAGAGGGCGGAGAAAAGGGAACAAAGTTTTAAAAGAATCAGAAGAAAGTCAGAAAGGAACAGTCTGGGGTAGTCACCAGGCCCAAACAGGGCTGACAAGGCTTTAGTGATGCACAAAGAACCTCAACTGCCATGGGATCAACATGCTCCCCTTTGGGGGCAGCTATGATGACAGAAGCAGTGACAGTGCCAAGTGTTGCTCATTAAGGAGTCAGGGAGTGTTGGGAGCTGGCTGCCAGCAACTATCATGCCTGGGACTTGAAATCCACAGTTCAACTGACAGCTTGAGCTGGAGCACTCACACTCACCTGATTTCTGCCGTGCAGCTTGCTGAGTGTGTCCAAGGGCCGTCTGCAACTCAGACTTCTCAGAAACGAGAATTCCAATAGTCTGGATATGAACCTTTGGGAAATGAAAATCAGCTCAGTGCAAAACCTCTTTGCTTGTAACTGCAACATCACTGTTGCCACAAAAGGATAATTCAGTGGAGGTGAAGAGCTCTCGCAGTTAGGAACAGTCTGGCTGACTGACTCTCCCAGTTCTCCTGAAGGAATGGACTCACATGGCTTCCAGGATGAAGACTGTGAGCAGTCAATAATCCAGCAAACAGCAGAAGCCAGGTGATGTTACTGCAGTGGAGGCTCTGCCTTACCTGTAGCTGTTCCCTCAGTGCTGCTTGCTCTTTAGAAAATTTCTGTTCAAACTCCTTCTTCTCCTGTGTAAACAAATGATGCCTATTCAGCACAAAAATGTACATAGTTAACCCTTGTTTTATGTCAAACTGAAAAAGCAGTGTTTCACTGGTAGTACTTCCAGCATCTAAATGATACCACTATTTTAAAGACATACTTCAGTCTTCCATTATTTGAACTACTTCATTGTTTATCCATCCTAGAATGGCAGTGACGGCACAGCGCAATCACGACTAGCATAAACGTGGCAGTGTTTGGAATGCAAACTGCTGGCAAGGGCTTAAAACTGTCATCTTCTGCCTCCACTGCACTCCTCCAATACCTGAGCATTTAAATATTAGCTTTTGTCAAAGTAAGAACGCTGCCTGCCAGGCCCAACTCATGAACTCAAAATATTCAACCTTGTGCTACAAATGAAACTGAATCTAACGTAAGACGAGATCAGATATGCCTGTGCGACAGTCCACTAAGCTTTCTAGTCCTCAAAGAACAGATCCCTATTTCTGCATCTATCCAAAAATAGGACACACCTTACCTTCTCCAGCTGATTCACTGCTTCTTGGTTCTGCTGCTTCTGTGGAAGAAAATTGATGTGCCAGTATTAAGAGAAAATACTCTGATACTGCTGAAACTCATTTTCACTTTAACAAAGATACAAGTGAATACACACAGAATTTCCATTATCCTTTCTGTAGAAGTCTAGGAAGTTTGTCTTAGCTATTAAAAATAACAGATTTGGGGCTCCCTTCACTAATATACTTTATATGCCAGGTATGTTTTTCATTGCTCAGTACATTACCACAGTTCTTCCCAAATACCACTCCTGAAACCCCTGTGTATTTGTATCTGAGCATCCACCAGCATCAGTTAAACTTGTATCCCACATCCATGCAATTAATAATCCTGCTGTATTAGGGTCATCAACAAAAATGCTTTAAAAAACCACAAACAAATCCCACAAAACCCACAGTCTTTTCCTTTAACTGAGACCTTAGGCCCCTGTCCCACTTAACAACTGGCCTTTAGGTCCCGCAGAGCCGCACTGACCGCAGGCTTCTGCAGAAGGTGGTATGAGAAAGAGCTGAAGCGAAGAACAGGGATAATTCTGTCCTAGCCGATTGCAATCTTATGGGTGAAATATTTGGAGACCTGTTGACTGTACATGGTGCATCTTTAGATACGGGGTGAAGGAGCCACAAGTGGCAGCCACACAAACCCTGCTGCTGTGTCTGCCATTTGCTGCTGTTGTCCCCCAGCAGTGTTCTCACAGATGTCTCATAATTAACTCTGCAATTAGTACTTTTTCCCATTCCCAAAGAATGGATATTGGCCAGGCTGTTCCTTTACTGCTGCTACTTCAATGCATTTTGAAACACGACTACAGATGGAAGGGTGACGAGTCAGAGGTTTTGATTCTAGCCATGCCAGTGCACAACATAACCAGGAAAAGCAAAGGCGCGACACAGCTGCAGGCAAACAGAAAAGCAGGCAAAGGAGGAGACTCCTGGGCGGGCAGTGCGCTATACCAGATACCTCTGCAGCCCAGCTAAAAGACAGAAAGAAACAGAATGGAACAAAAATAACCCAAAACAAAAACTAAACAAGAGGGGTCATGGGGTACACTGGGAAATGCAAAACTTTGGGAAAAGTTGGAGAGAGGAACAAATTAGGGAAAAGTATTTCACACAAGAAAGGCTCTTTTCAGACTGAAGCCAGTCCACTTAGCTGCACTGCTTGCAGTGTTAAAGCTGAAAAGCAGCAGCAGGAATCCATGCAGGCCACAGGACAAAGCAGTTCATTCACTGTGCCGAGAGAAGCCGAGGATGTGATCAGAAACCAGCCCCAGGCTCTCTCTTAGAGCTATTGCTCCCACTCTGCTGATATATTTAGAACAGCATCATCACCTGCAGAAACAGGTTTTCACACTGCTGCCAGCACCAGAATTCTGTACTTCACAGATTCAGACCAGCAGCAGAAATAGCTGTTTTATCAGGATGCTTCTCATCCAGGGAAAGCACGATGAGACCACCAGAGCACACTTAAATGGAAACAACAAAACTCTGTTTCTTGTTCCTCAGATGAGCCAATATATTCACAGGTGGCCTTAGACTTTGATCCTCTGAACAGGTTTTCCATACAGCCCATTTTGTTTTTCACAAAGTGCTGTGTGAGCAGCCTTTCTTGTGGCACTAGGAGAGAACCCATAACCTTGCAGACACCCAGAGAGCATGGAGGAGCAGCAAAGAATGTCAAACTGGTTGGTTGGATTTTTTTCTTACCAATTCCTCTATCTTTGTAACGAGCTGTTTGTTAGTTAGATTGCTGGAATCCAGGGCTACTGCCAGCTCCTGGTAACGTGTCTGATGGGCACATGCAGACAGGAGAAAAAGGAAGGAGCAGAAGAGGAGGAGGGGAGGAAAAAAGTAATAATTAAAAAGAACAGAAAAATAAATCATTATCACAGTTTGATATAATCAGGTTCTCCAAACAAAACAAAACCTATGGATTCAACAAAAGCAGCTGGGACATCAACATATTTTATCCATTCTGCCAAGGCTTCATTTTGACATAGAAGTGAATCAGAAATAAGAACTGCAGTTGCATGGAAGCCAGACTATCCCCACTCCCCAAACCAGGAACACCTCTGATACCTGCTGTTGGCCACAACTACCTGATTACAGCACAAGACGACACCAGACAGCGATGTACATGAACTGTGCATTCAATTAGGACTCATTAGCACTGCTGTAAGCACAGAGTCCCAAGAAATGATCAACAGCAGCAAATGAGAAAGAAAAGAAAAAAATTATAGACTGACAACTTACTTCCATTTCCTTAATATTTGTGGAAGAAACAGCACTTTCGCCATTCACATACGATGTAGACTAGAAATAAACCAGTCAAGTAAGTCAGTGTTATTATCCAAGGCAACAAATCACCATTAAGTAAGAACCGACTTTCATCATAATACTTCTTACAGCACCTTTCCCTTCAAAGTACCGCACACAGGCACAGAAAATACACTTTTCTCGCTAAGGACAGATGCAGACTCCCCCTTGACAAGCTGCTGTGAATTATGCAGAATGACTCCAGATTCGTTTCCACTTGATCAAGAATACATCTTTCCATGAATACATGCTGTTCATTCATCCCACTCTGCCTTTCTTCCTACTGCTGAAATTTTACATTCCTAAACCAGGAGTTTTCACTTCTCAGCGCTTAAATATTTCATTGTTTAGCAGGATGACTGCAGACACCTCTGAGACTGAAGTGTGTTTTCTTGAGCTGACTGCTTAAAGCTCCACATCAAATATCAAGAGAATTAATAGGATCAAAACAAGGCCGTACCTGAGAAACCAGGCCATTGAGTTGTTCAGACAACTGGCGGAGACCTTCTGTTGACGAGAAAGACCTGGGAACAAAGGCAGACCTTGCAATGAGAATTTCTCCCAAAGAACTGGCCAAATCAGAACAGCACTGGGAAGGAATAAAACCTTAATTTGTTCAACACTTTGGAATCATGTTGCAAAGCTGTTTGATAAACAAACACAGACACTCACCTGTTCTCATCCAAAGCATGTTTATGATCCTCAGCTTCATGAATCTGTGGATTGAAACACAAAAATTTACAAGCCTGTAAAAGAAGACAGGGGTCACATTTGTGAATGTTTCACTAAGATTTGATTACATCTGGGCTCAGGTTCCGCAGAACCTGTAGTTACTGCTACTTAAACCACCAGCTTACTCCTGGCTTACACATAATTTCTGAGTGGTGTGAGCCTGGGTTTCTCAGAATGGAGAAACTTAAGTGTTACAGGCTCTATGTTTGCTGTTACTATTTATCAATATAATCAACATTTTGCTTTGCTGGGAAAAACTTCAACTGACTCTCTAAGTAGTGGAAGGCAATGCAGGCTGATCTGACCAGAGACCTTCAGTTGTATTAAGGGCGCTTTCTGCTAATGAAATAGAGGAGGGGAAGGAAAATAGCACCTTTGGGAAATGCAGGGGCACGTGCACAGTGGTACTCTCTCTGCTCTCACAGACAGATGATGACTAGGTGGAGAGTGGAGAATGTATTTTTAACAGGAGAAAATCTGAACTAGTCATGTCATGCTTATGAAGATCATCTTTCTCAGAAAAAAAATGTGGTATCGCTAACCAATAATCAATGCTTCAATGGCGGTATTCATGATGATTCACAAACCTGTGTCAGCTGCATGCTCCCTGGAGCAGGCAGAACAGAACCACAGCTAGGCAGACTGTTGCTGTTAGATAGCACAGGGACATCGGCAGCAAGCTGTTCAGCATTATGCGTGGCAACATCACTGTCAAAGTACGCCTGTCACAAAACACATCACAAGAATTACAGCCTTCATGCACAATGAAAGAAAACACGTGAACACATCACCTTGTGATCTGCCTGTGAAAATCAGACAGATGTGAACAATCAATCATTTAGAAACATGTGGAAGGGAATCTGTGTTCTCCCCAGAGCAAACAGGTGACGGCATCAGCCCACAAACAGTCACCATCCCAGACCTGCGCCTTCTCAGAGCCAGTCTGAAGAATCAGTGTCCCATTGTCAAACTTGCTTCTTTAACATGGGGCAATAAATGTCACCCAGCTCTAAGTTCACACAGCAGAATTGCTGGAGAGGATTAGCCAAAAAGCACGCGAGGGCAAAGCCAGATGGTAGTCACTCTGCTTTGAAAAGCACCACCTTCGAGATGTGTCTGGGGAAAACACAGATCACTGTATGCAAATGAAGATGGAAAAGAACAGGTGACTACTTGAAAACTGGGTTAGTCAAACTCAATTGCTCTAAAACTCAGGGAAGCTTGTGGCATGCCACGGACCACAAGTTTAGAAACAGGACATTTATGAACAGGCCAAACTGAGCGTGGCTGGGAGCAGGTGCCTGTGGCCCTGCTGGAGCTGTGAATCCCGTGACTAGAAGAATTTAAATGGAAAAGAGAAGGGCCAAAAAACTATTTCTGGACAGCGATGCAAGTTCTCATCCAGCTTTCGTGGGAGGATGAATAGCATCTGATGGCACCTCTACCAAGCCACAGTGACCTGGACAATTTAATCTATCCTGTACAGCATCAGAGAGCTCTGTGTGTTTAGTGTTTTATGGCAATTTGGTTTATTTCATCATCCAGCTCCAGTAAGTCATCATTTGACAACACTACAAAACGAATGAGATAATCTTTCACCATTCAACCCCAACAACACATTGCAAGCCTCTGCTATTCCATCTGAAAGAAAAGTTCCCTCTTACTGCGGTCCCTTCCTTCTTGGCACTTCACAGGAAACAAGGAACCTCTCTTGGCACGCCCTGTGTACCTGTTCAGCACTTCATGAATCAAGCAGCAAGGAGAACACAGTGACAGTGACGAGAGATTTAATGAAAGCAATAGGCTGGAAGACTGCAGAGGGAAACAAATAGAATTTTCTCAATTTCTTTTTAGCAGGACAGATAGTTGTGCTCTGAAGGAGCAATGTATGTCAGGTGCTTATAGGAAGGTCAAGAATTCCCTTATGTCTCCAGCTACAGGTCACTTCATCTTTATTGGTTCAGACACACATCGATACGGAACATCAGATGGACACAAGGAATACCTTCCCCACTACCTCTCAAAAATGGTTCCTAAATTGTTTCTGAACAGGACATTCTCTTTGCTTAATATTTCAAGATTGAAAAAACAGTAACATGCCTTAACCACAACAACTCCTTCCTTCTTCCTCCACTATAAGCAGTTTTGAAATACATTTAAAACACCCCAAAAACTATTTGAACAGCTGAATTTGTTGGAAACAGAAAGATTTAGGAGCAACGCTTATCTGGAAATTATGTATTGTGAGGTTCTAATAATGTAAAATAAAAAGTTAGTAATTCTGCTCAGCGTAGCATATAGTAGGATCTATTTGCTTTCACACAAAGGCTCCTATTTTGTTGGATTTTCTGTGTTTCACAGCCAAGAAAGCTGAAGAGGGTGAGATGGGAGGGGTCTGCCTCACACTAAGGCACCAATGGCAGCAGCAGCTCCGATGCTAACAATCAGCTTTTCTGCCCTATTAGCGTCAAGTGAGTTTCTGAACAGCATTTTCCTGACTCAGGATTTTTACAAGTCAGCAACTGGAAAGAGAAATGTTTCTTTCATTACATATTGCAATTAAATATTAGTTTCCAAATTATTCCTAAAAGCCCAGACACAATAATCCACAAATTCCGTAATAGCCCATCAGATCAAAATGTATCTCCCCATGCTAAGGAAAGAGAGGGAAAAAAAATGAAAACAAGAATGAATAGAAGTAATAAATTCCCCATTTTCAGAACAGGACTAAAACTGTAGACACAGGCAGGCCTTCAGTGCAAGACCAAATACCATCTCAGCAGCAGCACTGGACCACCCATCTTCATTGCGCCCTCCAATGTGAAACAAGCCTCCTTCTCCGAGATCTGTCTCATACCCCTGGTGATTACGATAGTTCTATTTATTGCTGGAGACCCGGGAATATGCAGTTAATGAAATAATGAGATACATTATGACAACTAGATTGAACCAGTGGTAGGGAAATAAGCTACTGCAATGATGCAATGCAATGAAATGAAAAGCAGGGCTTTGGTACAACAAAATTGGAAAAAAAATCTGGGCTATAAAATTTTACTTCCCTGAGTTTCTATCACAATTTGAGCCTTATTTAAATAAACTGCCTGAAATAAATTTTTTAAAAAGGTGGTTTGTTTACATTTGCTCCTGAACACATTCCTATTGCTTATTGGCATGCTTCCTGCCCTTGCCTCTTCAGAAGCTTGGGAACGAGAAGACCCTAAAGACTGTAAATGCTTCACCTAGGAGTCATTTGCTCTCAGTGAAGGGCAAGGATTTGAAATGTATCTGTCAAGACCATCAGGAAGGGGGGGAAAGGCTGCAGAAATCTTAAATGTGCCACTAGCTAATATGTGTCTTCATACAAACATCAAGTGAGCTAGAACCATAAAGCGAGCTAGAACGTGCTCTAGAACCATAAAGCCAGCTGGAAACTGTTCTAGAACCACCTCCCTGCCAAAAGCCCAACTCCAGCATTCATACATTCTCTAACTGCACCAGCACTGCCCCAGCTCTGCAAACACCGGACTGTAAAGGACTCGCTGCCTGTCAAAGGCCCTGAGAAGGGAAGGCCTCGGGATGTCTCCAACATCTTGGTTGTACAAAGGCAACAGGCAAGAATCCTCTTCCTTGCTGATACGGAGAAGCGAAGGACGCACCAAAGGCTTTACTCTCCTCACTAACCAAGGACAAACTTTTGCTTAACAAGGTCGGCGCCCCCAGCTCCAAGGCACCAACAAGGGGTTCAAGAAACGTGTAGATGCGGTGCTTTGGGACATGGTTCAGTGGGTTAGGTGGTGTTGGGCTGACAGTTGGACTTGATGATCCTTGAGGTCTTTTCCAACCTCGATGATCTATGCTCTGACTTCCTGCCTAAACATATTTAAATCCATACTACTTGCCAGACTGTACATCACCTGTGCAAGTTTCATCGCCTGTCATAAAACGGGCTGGCTGGAGTAACTAGACAGCTTACTCAGGGCAGCTGCTTGCCTGCAGATGAGCAGAAACATGCCCTTCAGAAACGAGACTCTAGGAAATAAAGCAATGACACGCAGAACAGGAGAAATACAGACTGAAAAAAACCTCTCTTCTTAGTGCAGTTGTCCTCAGCATTTAAGTCAGCTTATTGCCTCACCTCAAATTCCTGGTTGATGGCTCGACCATCTCAAGGAAGAGTTTTTGACAAGGTTCACTTTTTCATATGTTCAGTTTGACACAAACCAGAAGGAAACAAGCACTTACGAGCAATGGTAACACATGGTAACAAACAGCTTCATGTTAATGAAAACAGCAACAAAACTCAAGCAACTGATGGTGGATATGTCAGGACAAGGCTTCACCCGAAAAACTGCGGTCAGTGTAAGCAGAACCCGAAGCATGCAGTAGGGAGAGCAAGTCACTGCGAGGGACACGAGCACTGCCTCACCTTCCTCTTGTCCAATGAGGGTATGGCTACCCCATTGGAGCGGTTAAGGTCTGACACCAGCACCTTCAGAATGTTCTGAATCTAAAGGAGGCGAAAGAAAAGGGGAAAGAGAAACGGCTCAGAAAAGGACAGAGAGAAAATGTCAATCAAAGGCAGCCAAAGAAACCGGCATCCTCCAGCTCATGAGGAGCACGCACCTCAGAAGAGCAGCTCTGGACACACCCAGGGTTGTGCTATACGATCAGCTACTGCTTCAGCACACACCCTGACTCTAGCGTGCACCTTCCAGCAGAGGTAGTTGCTAACTGTTGTAGCACGCTTCGTACACTGGCGATACAGGCATCTACATCATTCATGTGTTGTACCGGCATAACCAGCTCACGGTTCTAGTCATGTTGTTCAGGAAACCAAAGAACAGGAGGTGGCCAATGATTTGGGAGAAATAATGAGACACTCACATTCTCTGGAGACTGCCGGTCATCGTTGGTGGGAGTCTCGGGCCTACTGTCTTCTTTAGTTTTGCGTTTTTTCTTAGTTCCTGCAGTTGCTCCAGGGCTATTCTTCTGCTGATATTCCTTCAGCTGTGAAAAAAGAGTAATCTGAAGTCCGAACAAAAAATGTCTTCTACGAGTATAATGTCAACCCCCCCCTCCCAACTCCACTAGGTAAAAAGACTGATAAAGTATAAGGACAAGAGAAACACCCTTCAATGAGTGTGTCCCTCTGAGGAAAAAAAAAAAAAGTCAAAACAAGTCCAGAGAAGTCTAAAGTAAGAACTCATGTGATGGGTTTATGACAAGAGGCTTAGAGTTGTAAACGTTCAACTTTTGTATACAGCTAATGATATTCTTGGGAAATAATTTGGTACTCCATATTGCAACTAAAAGGAGATTAAAATAAATATCTGGGTGTTCTTTTAGGCTTATAACTTAGAGCAATAAGGAAAAATTAATAAAGGGCAATTAATCCTGAATGCAAAGTGAAAAAGCAGTGCCTGATAGTAACATCTTCCACTCTGTGAAAGATTTTAAGGAAAATGACAGTCCCCACAGATAACATAATAACTTGAACTAAGGGGAGAAGCAATCTACAATTCATTTTTAAATCATATCCACTTTACCCAAGAAAAGATAGTGTGATAAACTGTGACTTGAATCCTGATATGTCTTTGTGTATGTTATTCAACACCCAAGCCCCAAACCAAGGAGTCCCAGGCAGTTCTGTAAATTACTCGCTTCCACCAGCCCCCAATCAGCCATCTCAGCCAAAACATCCCCTGGCCCCCCGCGGCGCCAATCACCGGGCAGGCAGGGCACGGCTGCGGTGCGGTTTGGAGTCAAGGTGAGGAAAAAAAATAGGAAGAAGGATCCCAGTATTCGGAGGATTTCAAAATGGAAGGCTGAACTGCTCCAGGACACTTTCCCACTCCTTTGACTTTGACACAGAGGCGCATCCCGCCGGGACACAAGGGGCCGAGCCGCCCCGCAGAAAAAAAATAAGGAAAAAATTAAGGGGGGGGGAAATAAATGGGGGGGAGGTGACACAACCGAACCGAAGCAGGCGGCCCGCACAGCACCGCGCCAGCCCAGGCCCGGCTTCTCCCCGGCCGCCTCCCCCGGGCCGGGGCGGCCACCAGCCGGGAAGGCCCTGCCGCAGCGCTGGACACCGGGGGGCTCCGGGCGGCCCCCGCCGCAGCCCTGCCCGGAGCGAGGGGGGCGGTGGCGGGCGGGCCTGGCCCGCGCCCTTCGGGGGAGACCGCGCTCGGCTCGGCCCGGCCCGGCGGCTCCCATCCGCGCGGGGCCGTGGAGCCCGGCCGCCGCCCGTCCCGTCCCGTCCCCCCGGCCCCTCACCTTCTTCTTGGCCGCCGCCAGCCTGCTCTGCCTGCTGCCGTCCGCCATGTCCGCCCCGCGCCCGGGCCACGTCAGCCGCAGCGGGGAGCGGCGGCGGCGGCCGCCAGGCTCCGCCCCGGCCCGGCCTGCGCTGCCGGCGGGGCGGCCCGGCCCCTTGCCGAGCCCAACGAGCGCTCCCCGGACCCCGGATCTGCCTCGGAGCCGGCCCCGCGGCCAGCGTGTGACACCCTGCGCTGTCCCTCTCCTCCTGCGTGACACCCTGCGCTGCCCCGCTCCTCCTGTGTGACACCCTGCGCTGCCCCGCTCCTCCTTTGTGACGCCCTGCCCCACGTTCCTCTCTTGACTCAATTCCCCAAATACCAGCTAGGAACCAGCCTGGGGAGCCGGGCAGGCTTCCCTCGCCCTGTGCAGGGCACGTCCTACGACATAGCTTTCTATTTCGTGCGCGTTGCTTTGATGTTTGAGCTCTGCCTTTGAAGCCGCGGTTGGCGCAGGCGGGTGGGTTTTGCTGCTCTGTGATCCTGTTCCCAAGTCCTTTGACCTTCCAAAGCGTGGCCACAGCACAGTCTGGCTCGTGTGGGCAGCCCAGGGAAGGAGACACGGCTGCTGCCAGCACCTGGCACTGCCCGGGGATGCATTTACCTTTGCCAGCCAGGCCAGAAGGCTGTGTGTGGAAGGAGGTTTTCTCTGCGCTGCTCCAGGAAGCTGTGCTGGTTTGCGTGGCCAGGTTTCAGTACCAGGGTCCGGGGCCCTCGCAGGGAATGGCCGCACACCCCGGAGCTGCGCTGCCTGTCAGCGAGTGCTTCTCAGGCCAGGAAAGACACGTAGGACAGGCGGCAGCGCGGGCAGAGGCAGCTTTTCACCTACAAAAATAACAACTGTGTGAGCGACCCTGCAGGGGCCCGGAGCTCTGCCTGAGACCTCATCCCGGCCACAGCCCCGGGGTGAGGCGTCTCTGAGGCATTTTCTGGAAGGCGCTGGGTGTCACGGCCTTGGCTGTAGCAATTGGGATAATTCTGTCCTGCCCCACCTCAGTGCCACCTTTATCTTCCCACGGGAAGGTTTGTTCCCGCGCTGTCGGGCGCGGATATCTCAGCCGGGCCCTGTCAGGGGATAAACTACCCTTCCCGGCGTGCCCCGCGGCGGCTGAGAGACTACAACTCCCGGCATGCCCCGGGGCGGCGGAAACACTACAATTCCCGGCGTGCCCCGCGGCAGCCGGCCTGCACCTCCCGTGGTGCCCCGCGGCGCAGCCCGCGCTGGTGAGAGCGGCAGCCGCAGCCCTGGCCGAGGGGGTCCCGCCGAGCGCAGGCCGCACCCCGCCGCCCCCGCCGCGGGCCCTGTCCAGGAGGTAGGAGCCGGTTCCCCGCGGCCCCCTCCCCTCCCTCGCTGCGCCGTGGGCCGTGCTGCCGCTGAGGCGACTCGGCCCGGCCCCTGACGCGCTGCCCTCTGCTTTGCCAGGGCCCCCGGTGGCGGCCGGCGGAGCGGCGCTGCTGCCTTCACGTCCCCGGTGAGTCCCCGCCCGGGCTGGGGGAGGTGGGCCCTGCTCGGCGGCTCCCCCGGGCCGGCCTCGGCCCTCTCCCGGCGGGGTGGGGGGGGGTCGGTAGCCCCTCGGAGCACAGCGCTGCATCGCGCGGGGAGCTGCTCGGAAAAGCCAAATTGGGATTTTTGTTTTTTATTTTCACTTTATGCTGTAGATGGACAAAATGCTGTAGGATCTGATACGGAGCAGCCTAACGTGACATGAACTGATAAATGTTTTACCTGAGCATCCCCCCCTCCCTGCCCAGAAGATATTTTCTTTTTTCTCCTTTTTTATATAGTGACACATGGGATATTTTCTGGTCAGTGCCCGCCAGCGCTGTAGTATCTTGTCCGGTCCTGAGTTACCGAGCATTAAATGTGTTCCGTGCTCTACAGATCCCGTCTCCAAGGACCTGCCAACCTAATGGAGGCAACGAAGAAGCCCTGCGGCGTGAAATTGAAGAGCTGAAACAGAAAGACCTTGCCCTGGACCAGGAAATTGCACAATTATTGTCTGAGTATGTCCTTGGCAAGTTCAGTGTTCCATGTCATGCCTCAGTTATTTTTTGTTTTGAAACAAAATGTGGTCTAGGAATTAGATTTAAAAGCTGCCCCCTATGATGCCATTTTTATCATGGTGCTGTACAATGTTGATGTTGTTTTGAGCTATGGGACCTGTTAAAGACAAGAGGGAATTCTTTCTAGTTTATTTGGTAAAGCTAAACAAGTTTTACTAGGAGCTTGGACAAGGGGATTTTAACTTTACTCCAGATGTTGCTGAGGTAATTAGGTGTAAACTGGGAATGAATAACTTTAACCATCAGGATACTGCAATACCTCATGCTACCAGAAGAGCTTGTTCATGTGAGAATGGAGATCATGACTTGTATGACCTGCCAAATTCAGTCCCAGATAAAACTTTTATTTTTTGTTCTATCTTGATGAAGTGTTCACTTGCTTTGTGTCTGAGGTGAGTAGGTTTAACCTTTGTGTTCCAGAAGCGGAGATATTTTCCAGGCAGGCGAGTGGCCCATAGAGTACTTTGGCAGGAAGGATGCCACTTACGGGGCAGTTTGATTGTGGTTTCTTATGACACATGTGGCAGCTGCTTATTAGCAACTGTTCTGAGATAAAATTGCTGTTTGATTTTTAAAGAGAAGGCATCTCTGTGAGCTATGCGTTGTGAGGGAGTGTTATTTGCTAAGATAATGTGTAGTGCATAGAACAGAAATGGTAGAACAACGAAGGCTGTTCCAAAGCTTTTTTTTGTTTGTTTTATCTTCAAGGATAGATAGACCTTTTAAATTTTTTTCCCTAGCTGCGGATTAGAGATACATATAAATTGAATTCACCGCAGCCTATTCCTTCTTCTACTTGATTCTGAGAATTTGGGTGGATTGGGTTTTTTTGATAAGTCTTCATGTGGCAAAAAAAAAACCCTTAAAATGAAGATCTGTTCATTTGTAGCTTTCATGTTGATGACTCACAGCAATTTTACTTGCTGCCTTCAGTTTCTGCTTTTGATCTGCCAGGCTTGGGTATCACAAATGTCCTTGCTGTGCTTGGTCGGTAGTGGCAGCACTTGCTGTGCAGCAGCAGCAACCCCTCTGTGTCGTTTTTGACCTTTCTGGTTTTATTGGTCCAGAGGCTACAACCTGGAGGAACTGGAGAAGCACATCTCTCTGCTCCATGAGTATAACGATATTAAAGATGCTGGACAGATGCTGCTGGGCAAGCTGGGTAAGGAAGGGGAAAGCTGTTGAAGAATTTGTTAGACTGTTTTCATATAGACAGAGAGAGAGAAGTTCCTGCGCCATGAAGGCAGAGCTTGTTTTAAAGATTTTTCAGTTCTAGGCTTATATTACCCAACCACTTCTGCAACCACAAACACTTCTGTCGTTATTTTCTTGGGATTTTTTTAGAACTGAACATGTGAAATAATTGTCACTTACTGGTAGTTTAGTCTGTGTTAAGGATTACCAAAATTGGATATGCCTTAGTAATTTTTGTCAGTTTTGTTCTTCATATGCTTAAAAAAAGTGTTGAGACAAGTGGGCAGCATAGCTGCACTATGTAGGAAGCTGTGGGAAGTTCTGTAGGATAGTTAGAGGCTACTGGGAGGAAAACACAACTTTTCTGACTCATCTGAGCTTTGTTTAATGAAAGCAATGGTATTTCTTTCTTTTCTAGCTGTTATCAGAGGGGTTACTACAAAGCAGCTCTACCCTGAATACGATCTGGAGCTTAGCGACTAGTATTGAACCTGACGGCTGCCACGTCCTGCAAAATGACTCTTACCGGGCCATTGTGTTTTGGTGTCGTTTTGGTTTAGGGCTGACATAAGGTGGCCTCGGAAGTACGCACATAGCATTGCAACAGAGCGTGGGTTAACAGCCTTATTTCTAAGAAGCTTTGGAACATGGGAGTTGTTCAATCTATCAACTGTTTCCTGCTTGTGGGAAAGCGATGTAGGACTTTGCATTATTTCGTTTACTACCTGATCAACAGTATTTTTATTTTTTTTAATGGAAAAGTTGTAATTCAGGTTGATGTTAAGAGTCTTCCTGTGGAGCCTTTGCTTCCCTACAACATCCAGGGGCTATTTGGGTACTGAATGGATGGAGGAAGTGAGGGCATATAAACGTGCAATGTACTAGCTGCTTTGAAAGAAAAGAAAAAACACTCAGAAGCAGGGAGGGAAGAAGGCTGAAGTTGTGGGAGGTTGGGGGTTTTGTTTTGCTTTATGATCAAATCTGGGTAAGTCTGGATGTTCTGCGTTTTTGTACTTAACTGCTCTGGTATCTAGAGGTTTTGTATCATTTCTGTAGTAAATGGCAAAATGTGAAGTTGTGTTGAACAGTCGGAATAAAGCAGCTATCACATTTCTCACTAATTCACTCCAAGAGCCTGTAAAACATTGTGTGAACCTGGGAACAAGTTCTTAAAACTATATTCTGAGACAGCTGTGGCATCTATTATTCAAATGATTTCTGGGGACTCTTAATGGAGACAGTGAGGCAGCAGCACCCAGTACTGGGCAGGTGCAGAATTACCTTTCCTCTCTAAATGCAGAGTCACGGTGGAAGCGAGCGGTGTCCTAAACACAAATTACATTGAGAGCGTCAGTGTTTCAACGGCAGGTGTTAGGATTGAGGGTGACTGCACGGACTAAATTTGGCTGCTTTGGGCAGTTCTGAGTGATAAAGTGCTCTGCTGACTGCGGATCCATTGTCCCTTTTTCACTCAAGCTTGATGTCCTTCTGCCTGTTTCTGCTTCTAACGCTGCCTTCTTGCCAGGAAGTTTCCCGCCCCAGTCTCCAGTGACACCCATGCTGCGGTCTGCTCATTATTTCCAAATTTGAATCAAATGAATCTGTCTTCATAGTGCTGGGAAACCAGAAAACGGTCACAAGGCTGCTGCTGAGAACAGATAATTGGTTTTGCTCTCTCAGTTCTGGACATGGCACGGAAGCATCACTAGTAAATACCTTGTTACAAAAGCCATGGGGAGGGGTCTAAACAGGGGGACAGGCAAAGCCTGTGTCCTGTGATTCACTCGAGCGTGTCTCTGCTGATGTGCAGCTGTGCCTCTCTGGAGAGTATTTACTGTGCCCGTGTGAGAATGGGCTCTAGTGGTATGGTTACAGGTATATCCTCCCCGCCATCAACCCCTCTTGCCAACTGTGGAAAACTCTTGTGTTTTGGAGTAGTTTTAAGAGGAGGAAAAAAGTCCCAAGAAGGCTAAACTGGGAAATGCTGACTTAGTTCTCAAAGTCCACGTTGCTGTTCTGGCTGGTATTTTCTGTGTGGAAGAACTGGTTTAGCCTGGAGCATTCCAACCAAAATACTAACTCTGGCAATGGCACAAGCAACTGGAAATGTTTTTTGCAATGGGAAGCACGTACAGAAATTCCTTTAGGTGTAAGCCATGGGGGATGAAGTATACGCCGTTACCAAAGCTACTGCAGGTTACTTAAGGACTGAGAAGTCCACATCTTCTTCCCTTCCTTGTAGGAGCGCTGGGATTAAAACTTGCAGCTGTAGCTGTGCAAGCGTTCTGCCCGGCTCCAGAGCTCGTGCTCGCCTGGTTGCCTTTCAGTTGGCACAAGGCCGCTGTCTGTGGAAGGTGCCCTGACCCCAGTCCCTTGTCCCCAGAGGCTGAACGCACTCGGACCCAAGCAGGCCAGGTAAGAGCAAACTGTCCCCGGAGTCCCTGCGGCTCTGCAGCTGGCACGGTGACGTGCCACACGGTGGCAGCTGTGCTCTGCTGTTCTGCTCTGTGCAGCGCAGGGAAACCCAGAACTGACAGCTTCCAGGGTCTGAGGTAGGGGCTCCTGGGGTGTGACAGGACAAGACTGACTCTGCCACTTAGGGACTTCATCACGGCCCCTCATACTGCTCCCCGCAGCGTCCCTTCTTGTTCCTGTATGGCTGTCATCTCAAGGATGAAACACTCTGGCCTTTGTCCAAATCCAGAAGAGAAACAGAACAAATCTCTTCTCTTTCTGTAAGTAAATCTCCAAACTCACTAGCTAAGTGTCTAGCTGGAAAAACAGAGCACAACAATGGTAACTGTAACTTCAGATTTTTTTATTTAAATTTAGAAAGTGTATTTCTGCTAAGTCAGACCCAGCTACAATGAGCTAACAGAGAACAAAGGGTATTGCAGAGCTACGGAGTCTCACTGAAGGGCAGCACATGCTGTCTGCACGCTGCTGCTGCAGAGCACGATACCGCAGACCCCACCAGACCATTAGTTCCTCAGGAAAAAAAAAAAGCAGCAGGCTTATTTTTAATGAGATGGTGTACTTGTGGATGAGTACTGAGCCAAGAACCACTCTCTTCCCCTTTAGGTCACTTTCAGTTTTATTTCTGATGTACCTTACACATCAATCCCTATTACAAGCCCGTTCCCTCGCCACACGCCTCCTCTGGATAGAACCGTTTCCCTGCATTGCTTTGTGTAAGCTCAGCTTCCTCCTGCACATCCCTCTTCTGGTCTGATTTTGAGCTCTTATGCGTCTGAAAGCAGGACTAATGGAAGGAAAATACTCCAGGACAACAGAGGGAAAATAAAATCCATATAGCAGATAAGTTACGCTGCCATTAGCAAGGAACAAATCTGTGCAATCAAGGGAATACAGCTCTGTAAGAGACTGTTTCCTGCTGGTAAACAATTTGGGGATGGGTTATTCTTTCCCTTAGCAACCTAATGCTCCCGAAGTCCAACAGGAATTTTGGCACAGCTAACTCCTGTTAATGAACTGTTTGTGATGCTTTAAAAAAAAATGTACAGCCTGTCACTGAAAGAAAAAGGCCTCTCTGATTAAAGTCATCTCAAGGAAAGGGTGGAAGTGAACTGCAATTAACCTCTTTCCTTCTGCTGTCCATCATGCTGTCAGCATGGAGCTGCGTTACTGTGCGACGGAGGGAACGTCCACAAGCACACTCAGCTGTCTGCAGCGTTTGCCATCTCCGCGTCCATCTTATGAAGAAGATCCTGATGGCCTATTGTTTTCTCTATCTCTGTTTTCACTCTCAGCTGACAGTCCCCAATTGCATTCTGTATGCTCTGCAGGTTCCACTGGGTTCTCGGGAGAGCATCCTCCAGCGTGAAAACACCATCGCGTATTCTTCGCACTTGTGTGCACACAGCAGACGATTTCAGCTCCAGCCCGATCTCATGAACGATTTTTCGGAGGTACTGCTGCGTCTCGTGCAAGCAATGGATTTCTAGAAGGACAGAGAAATTCCTTCAGAAGCAGCAAAGCCCTGACACAAATCCAGACCCTGTCCGTAAATCCAGGCGTCACTCACAGTTATGCCGAAAGAACCGGTTTGGTAGAAGGGACTATTTAAGCTACAGCACAGGTGGATTATGATTTTCTGGAATCCTGCAAGGTGTTGTAGCCCCTCCCAAAGTGAATGTTTTAGAAAACAAACTCATAGGTATAGCAGAGTAATGCAGAAATTCAGGTATTTCAAATTGGGTGAGAAAAGGAACCTCTTTAATAAGACAGTTTGTGAGGAGACTGGCTGCAGGAAAGCAAACCATGCTTTAAAAAAAAACCCAACAAAACACTGAACTGCATTACACCGAAACACGGGGATACGGAATTTTCTTGCTTCAGTCTAAGATCTGGAACTGGCAGGGAAACACCTGTGAGCTAGGTGCACAGCTGGCCTGATTTATAAAGCAGCTTTGGCATTGTGAGGGGTCCAGATCTTGCACCACCCAAAAGTCTTTCCACTGCACTAAAGAGTTCATCTACCACGGAGATGCTTTTGTGACTCTGGAAACTACAAAACATTAAATTTTCTGCGGAGATTACCAGTTACACGTTGATACAAACTTCCCACCAACTCACCATTGTGCATTAAATCACAAACAAAAACCTGAAGTTTACCGACTTATTTGCCATAATATATACCCAGACTTCCCCCATAGGTTTTGTACCAGTCCTACCCAGCTGGAATTCTGGAAGGGTGAACTGGAGGCACCGGATGGCTGTGATTATCGGAGGGCTCTTTCCCATGGGGCGAATCAACCCTTTGACAGCCAGCTCGTACGCCTCTTGTGTTCTCATGTCAATGTTAGAATGCCTGGAAAAAGAAAAGAGGGAGTAGATGCTCAGTACTTCTCTTCCATGGGATTCAAACTATCTCCACCCCCAACAAAGCAGAGCTGCAATTTTTATTCCTAGAACCGTGTTGAGTCTCGGCATACATTTTAATGTGCACTTTCATATTTTTGTAGGCCCTGATGTAGCTAATAGGTACTAAAATAGCTGGAGATGGCAGGATACAGAAAGGACACTTAGGTGCAACCTCTCACCGGAGTGCAGAGCGCTCAGAGTAACTTCTCTCTGTTCCTGCCTAGCACTCCACCCTTATAAGAGTTGGATTATGACAAACAAAACCATCTCATCTGGTGTAAAGACCAGCAAATGGCAGTCGGATCAGGTCAGCGGCGTTTCCCCGCTGGATACGTACAGCAGCAGGGCTTTGTGATTTGTTCCTTGAATGACAGCGAGAATCCGCTCCAGCTTCTCCCTTGTGATATGATCTGCAAATATTAAGGTAGAAACAAAGCCTCAATTATCCATCCAGAAACTGGAAAGAGACAGCAGTCTGAGATGTGCCATCAGGGTATTGCTGTCCCTTTGGCAGGCAGTCACATCGAAACGGGCTGACGAGAACCGCCGAGAGGTGGCTTTAGCAGAGTCACTGCTCTCTAATGCACAGAGCAGCACGGCGCTGGACTACAAAGGGAAGGATCATTTTGCTTAATTGATTTCAGGACGTTGGCTCCAGGTTCTTTTATCGGGTGTTTGAAGAGTTTCAGTCAATGGAAGCTGCTAACCGCTATCTCCAGGTACGAGAGATCTGGTCCCACCCAAGCCAGCAGCAACCGCTGCGATCAGGACTCGTACTGGTTTTCTGTATGTTGCGGTTGTGTTTCGAACACTACAATGTCAGGATAGCACGTGGGCTGCAGGTGAAAGTAACGACTAGAAGGCCTGCAAGGCGTACCCTTTACCACTGCGCACCTCCCTGGTTAAAGCTTTACCGTTAGCACGCTGCTTGCTCGGTGTTCTGGTTTGGGGTTTTTTTTAAGACAACAATTCAGTTTCTTACCAAATGTTGTCTTCTCTACCAGCTTCCCCGTGTCTGAGAAGTCATCAGTGGCTTTACCAAATAGCCCACCAACAGTGTAAACCTTGAAGAAGGGCAAAGAGTGCAATTTATCAAAAGAATACTCCAACTGAGCAGCAATATTCTGCTGTGCGGCTGCTGGGCAGCGCAGGCTCTGGCGATGTTGCACAAAAACCCTACAGCAGCCTCTGCTCGCACGGCCACGTGTGGATGCTCACGCGAAGGATAAATTCTGGACCCTGAGCAGCTCTTGGAAGCATTGGTGGGTTCCAGACCCAAAAGCAGAATCACCGCCACGAGGCCAGGCCGGGCACCGGGGCAGGAATCAGGCGTGAGGTTGTGCTCAGATGGTCCCAGGCCGTTCAGAGCTGTCACCTACCTTGGTCAGGTGGCAGTTGTACAGATCCGTGAGGAGCTTGTTCCCATGGCCGATGCCGAGCACTGAAACACAGGAGATGGGGAACCTGTTATTCAGCCACACGGAACGTTACTGACACGTGTTCACACAGCGCTGCACGCTCGCGATGCTTTTCTTCCCCCAAACTGGGGGAACTAATGCAGTTAGACCCCAAATTACCACCTGTCATTAAAACTATGGAAAGCCCGTAACAAAGTGCAGTTCTGGGATCACCCCTGGGTACCGGGCTGAGCGTTCACCGCTTCTTCCCCACACGGACACCCATCACCTGGCAGCTGGGGGGGGGGACATGGTGCCACTCTGCAACCCACCAAAGACTCCGGACGACTTCACGTCCAGCCGGTGACCCGCTCCCAGCTTCAGCCGCCGGAACCGGGGGCCTCGGACTGCAACGGAGACCAAGTGTTGGGACCGGTCCCCAGTGCCCGCCTGGGGCTCCCCTCACCCCGGGGATCCCATCACCGTGGAGATCCCCTCTTTTCGGGGGGCTCCCATCACCCTCGGGGATCCCATCACCCCGGGGATCCCATAACCTCGGGGATCCCATCACCCCCGGGGCTCCCATCACCTTGGGGATCCCCTCACCCCAGAGATCCCATCACCCTGGGGATCCCATCACCTCGGGGATCCCCTCACCCCCGGGATCCCCTCACCCCCGGGGATCCCATCACCTCGGGGATCCCCTCACCTCGGGGATCCCATCGCCCCCGGGGATCCCATCACCTCGGGGATCCCCTCACCTCGGGGATCCCCTCACCCTCGGGGATCCCCTCACCCCGGGGATCCCATCACCCCGGGGATCCCATCACCCCCGGGGTCCCATCGCTCCCCCCAGCCCTTGTCCCCGCTGTAGCCCTTACCGAGGGGGTGGTCGGCCAGCACCGGCACCCTCGTGGCCACCAGCTCGGTGGCCCCCCCGTCGCCCGGGGCCGGCAGGAAGCGGACCTGCTGCCGGGGGGCGCGGCCCGGCGCCGCGTTCAGCTCTGCAACAGAACCGGGGGGGGGTCAGGGGCGGCCGGCAGCCCCCCAAGGTGGGGGTGTGGGGAGGGGGTGTCCCCCCGCTGGTCCCCCCCGCTCACCGCGCAGCAGCCGCGTCTCCAGCGCCTCCCGGACGCGGCCCCACGCCACCCCCGCCGGCTTGTACACGGCGAACAGCCCCCGCGGCACCGCCGCCATGTCTCACCGCCCCCCCGCTCCGCCCCGCCGCGTGTTTCCGGGGCCGGCAGCGGTGTGGGGGGGGATGCTGCCGGTGCTGCTGCCGGTGCTGCGGCGGGCGGGGGTCCTGCTGCTGCGGGGGGGTCCCGCTTCCCCAGGCAAGTGCCCTCCCCGTCCCCGTCCCCGTCCTCCGCG
>WKFP01015057.1:68801-112889 GCA_011057875.1 Pterocles orientalis | reverse complement strand
CCCGTTCCGTGCCCCCCCCCCGGGGCCGGTTGCTGACCCCCCTCCCCACAGGCCGATCCTGGCTGAGCCTTGCCCAGCCGCGGGCCCGGGATGGACCGGAGGAGGAGGAGGAGGAGGAGGATGAAGGCTGCTTCCCGCTGTACCCCGGGCACATCCCCACCAGCCCGCTGCAGAAGGCGCTGCTGGCTGCCGGCTCGGCGGCCATGGCTCTCTATGACCCCTACAGACACGGTAAGGGGGGGTCCACCCAGGGTCTGTATTGACGCCCAGAAGATTCTGCCCCGTTTCCTGGGAGTTCCTTGGGGGAATTTATTTCTCCTCCCGTTGGGGAGATGTTTAGTAATGGGGTGAGTGCAGGGCTGAGAGCTGGCTCAGGGCAAGAGGCTGTGGAAGGTGGGGGTGAGGAACCCCAAAGACCCCCCGGGGATGCTGGAGCACCTCCCCTGTGAGGACAGGCTCAGAGGGTTGGGGTGGGTCAGCCTGGAGGAGAGAAGGCTCCGGGGGGACCCGATTGTGGCTTTTCAGTACCTAAAGGGGGCTTGTAAGCAAGATGAGGGTAAAGTTTTTCACAGAGCCTGTAGCAATGGTTTTAAACTAAAAGAGGAGCAGTTTAGACTAAATGTAAGGAAAAAATATTTTATGCTGAAGGTGGTGGAACACTGCACAGGTTGCCCAGCGAGGTGGTAGATGGCCCATCCCTGGAAACATTCAAGGCCAGGCTGGATGGCTCTGGGCAACCTGGGCTAGTGGAAGGTGTCCCTGCTCCCTGCAGGGGGTTGGACCAGATGACCCCCATGGTCTCTTCCAACTCAAACCATTCTATGATTCAATGTCCTCAGGACCCCCTGTGATGCCCTCTGGTTCCATCTCATTCCTCCTCGGTCCCCCAGGTCCCACTCCTGCTCCTACATCCCTTCCCGTGGGTGTCACCGGGGCAGAGCAGCCCCGGGGCTGAAGATCTGGGGTTTGTGGGGTCCCTGCGTTGCCACAAGCTTCCTGCACGCTCCAAGGGGTTCGTTGCCCCATTTCCTCACCTGCCAACCCAGGACAGCTGAGCATTGCAAAAACCACTTATGGGTCACCGTCTGGTCTCTCTTTCAGACATGGTGGCAGTCCTCGGGGAGACCACGGGCTGCCTTGCCCTGCCCAAACTGCGAGACAAGATGAAACACCACCCCGAAGGTTACCGCATCCTCCAGTGCGTCCCTCCGCATCCCTCCATCGCCACGGGGTTTGTGGTGGGGAGGGAGACACAAAGCCAAGCGCATTCCTTGCACCCCATGAAAGGAGAACCCTGCGCTCCCCAGCTTGAAAATGGCATTTTGTTAACTCTAACCCTCCAGGTGGTTTTTATTTTTTTTTTTTTTTTATGATCGCAAGAGCCCCGCAGCAAGTCAAAGCTGCTGGGTCCAGCCCTATTTCAAGCGCTGCCGTGTCTGCTCTGCTTCGCTGCTGGAGCTGGCAGACGTGGCAGCAGGGGAGAAATCCGGGGACGTGGTGGGTTTTCGCCCATCGCTGAACAGCGATGGGCGAAAACCCACCACGTCCCCGGATTTCTCCCCTGCTGCTGCATCTCCACTGCTCTGCCTCCTCCTTGGGCATCTCCGTGTTTTCTTTCCCAGCGCCCAGGCTGTGAAATGAGGCCACTTCTCATCTCCCTTGTTAAGACTCGATCACTTTTGCTTCCGTGCTTGCAGGGACTTGAGCACAGCAAGGCTGAGGACCAGGAGGGACTTTCTGAGTCTCTTTTTACTTATTGACTTGCCTTCTCCCTGTATCGCTTGGGTTGCACGACGTAGGGGCTGGGGAAAAGCTGCCTTTTGCCGTATGTTTGTGCGGAGCAGCCTGATCCTGGCTCTGGATGCTGACCCAGCAAAACCCACGGAGCACCAGGATGGGGCTGAGACCCAGAGGAACTGCCCAGGGAGAGGGGACAGCAAAAGCACTGAGAGCTGGGGAGAGATGTCCCAACCTGCTCCTTGCTCCGTGGTGGTGCGGGGATTTGCAGTGGTCCGATTTGCACGCACAAGTCTCTTCTTTTTTTAATCTGCCAAGATGCTGAAGTCCCTTCATCTGCGGCTGGGGTAAAGCTGGTGCAGGTCCTGCTTATGTCCCTGAGACCCCCTGAGCAGCTCCTGGACCCACTGCAGGGCTTTTATCATGGGAAGAATTTATCCTGTGCATGGAGATAAAAGGGCTTTTGTTTAGTTCAGGGCTGCGGCACGCCTGTTTGCCAACAACCTGGAGAGGAGACCTTGCCATGCACGGCTGCCACTGGTGAAAGCCTGAGCAGGAGAGAAGTCACACCTGTGTTTAGAACAAATTCCCTGCCCTTTTTCAGGTTGTTCTTTTGAAGCTCTGTCTGCTTTGCAGGGATGCTGAAGCGCTGTGCTCCCCCAGGGCTGGCCGTGGCGGGGGGCTGTGCCTGGCTGGCACCCCTGCAGCAGCGTTTCGGTGCAGAGGACACTGTTTTTTTCCAACCAGAGCTGCTACAGGGGCACAAGATGGGAGTTCATTTATTGCCAAGGCTTCAGGTAGATCCTTTAAGCAATTTGCATCCCAGCCTGAGCAACAGAAATAAGGACGATGCTGTCCCTGCAGCGAGCAGTCAGGTTCCGCGCAAGGAAAATGCCCGGGAAGGGCAGAGGCAGGGGATGGGGGGTCCCAGGGGCTCCTTTTCGCCAGGACCCCCAGCGGTGGGTTGTGCTGGGAGACTCGCTGACCTGTGCTTTGCTTCCAGGGAACGGCCTCGCATCCGTCTCTCCACCCTGGACATGGCTGGGCTGCGGGGGCTGCCGGACGGCTCGCTGGGCCGAGAGTACGTGCGGTTCCTGGAGGACAACGTGAGTGCAGGGCTTCCCGGGGCGCGAGCGGCTGCAGTCGGTCCCTGAGGTGATTCAGAGGGAGGTTGGAGCCATGGGGAAACCTGGGGGGAACCCTCCAGGAATGAGAGGGATTCGGGGGGATAGGAGGAGATGCTGGGGGTTGGACAGTGCTGGATGTGTCACCAGTGCTGTGTGGTCCTTGGTTTTCATCTGTGTAAATGGTACTGACCCCCATCATTGCAGGCTGGGAGATGTGCTGATGGAGGCCACCACGTATTGCTGTGCATTAAAAACCAAAGCCAGAAACTTTAGGTTTGGAGGGGGCTGAATTGAGCCTCTTTGGATTTGCAGAAAGTTTCTCCGGACACCCGGATGCCGGCCAAGTTTGTTGATGATGAAGAGCTGGCGTATGTGATCCAGCGGTACCGAGAAGTCCACGACCTGATGCACACCCTCCTGGGCATGCCGACCAACATGCTGGGTGAGCGGCCGCGGGCTCCCAGGGCTGTGCTGCCAAACCGCTGGCGGTGCTTGGCTGCCTCTCCGGGGAATGGAACAGGCTGGGCCGGTTGGGCTTCCCAGTCCTCAGCCTGGGGAGGTGTGCGGGGACGTTTCCATCATCGCTAGCTCTGCAGTGACCCAGAGCCCGCAGGATGTCGCCTTTCCCCTGCTGGGAGATGCTCTGCCCGAGCCCTGGGTGCAGGCGGGCAGGCGGGTGGGTGCTGGCTGCCCGGCAGGGAGGGTGGCACCGAGGGAGGGCGGCACCAAGGGAGGGATGTTTCGCAAGCTCCGAGCGAAGGCAGAGGTGCAGGGTTCCCGCTTGCTCCTTATCTGCGCGTCCCCATGTCCTTTGCCCTCGTTTAGCGTGTGACTCAATGGCAAGTCACAAGTCTTGCTGGGAACCGGCACGTCAGGTCTCCCACGCAGGCTTGGGCTGGGTCCCGGCAGCGTTTGTCAAAGGTGCCGAGGGACGGGGAGAGCCGCGCAGGGGATGAGGTGTTGGCAGTTGTGTTGCTAAAGATCTGCAGGGAGCCGGCCGGCCCTGGAGGTGTTTCCCAAGCTTGTGGGGCATTGACTGTGGGGTGCTGCTCCCCGGGGGCCCCAGGTTGCCCTCTCAAGTGGGTGGGTCACGATGAGTCTTGTCCTGGCATGGGACGAGACCACGACCGGGCTTGGGAAGAGTTCCCGAGTCCTGCTGCGGAGGCAGAGGGGAAGGGTGCGTAGCCGCCCTCGGGAAGGGGCAGATCATGCAGCCGGTGTTGCGGGACTGCCTTGACCTGGGTGCCCTGCCCGCTCACAGCCTCCCTGCTCCCTCCCAGGCGAGGTCGTGGTGAAGTGGTTCGAAGCCATCCAGACCGGACTGCCCATGTGTGTCCTGGGAGCAGCGTTTGGCCCCGTCCGTCTCAGCACACGGTAGGTGCTGGCCAGCGATGAGGGAGTCTCTGCTGTGGGGATGTGCCAGGCTGGGTGATGCTCGCCAGGGTCCTCTGGGGACACAGAGGGGACACATCTAGTTTGCTGGGGGGAGTGAGACAGGGATGCCTCATGCGGACTGCCTGCTCTGCCCCCATGGCCCAGGGCAGTGGTGATGGCAGGAGGCATGGCTTTGCCTGGCGCTGAAACAGAAACTGATGCTTCATCTGCTTCCAGCACTGGCTCCCCTGTGCCAGGCGGGAGGAGCGACGCCCAGGCCTGGCCGCCCTTGGCTGGGCGCATGATGGGAGCCAGCAGGACCCTCAGCACTCTGCCGGCCGTTCCCTGTCCCGGCACATCTGGTTTGGTGGCCCAGCACAGTTTGGGGAGCGCAGAACCTGAGGACTGGTCTTAGGTCTGCTGACTGTAACCTTCCCAGCACACTGTCCTCTTCTGTGCCTCAGTTTCCCTTGTGAGAGAAGCAGGAGGGATGCTAGAAGGGTGGAGGGGTACATGGGACACATGGGTTTGGCATCTACCTGCAATGGGGACTTGGAAGTCAAAAAAACCCTATGGAAATTAAACCCGTCAACTCCTGTATCGTTTGTTCCAGAAAGCTGCGGGTCCTGGCCACCGAGCTGGTCCCCTGGGCAATCCGGAGCGGGCGCAACGCCAGCTGTATCCTGAATGTTTACTACGAGCAGCGCTGGGAGCAGCCCGTGGAGTCCCTGCGGGAGGAGATCGGCATCTTCCCTCCCCCGGCTGTCCGCGTGTGAGAGCCCAGGCACCGGGAGGGGACAGGGGCTGGCGCCACTCCATCTCCTTCTGCCCGGGAGCAGCACGGCTCTGTCACCGGCCACCACAGACCCAGGGGCTGAGTTTTCTCCTGCCCAGAGCTGGCACCCTCCTGTTGGTAGAGGTCAATGGCACCTCCCTGTGCTGTGAAAAATCTTGACCCTTTTCGCTGTTCGTGCCTCTGGAGGGATGCTGAGGCCCGTGTGCCTTTGCCAGCTGAGGCTGGCTGCTCTGGTCCCCTGGCAGCAGTGCTCCAGTACCGATGCTCCGAAATGCTGGGATGGGGAGGGAGCAGAGCTGGTTTACGACATGCTGCAGCAAACCGCCGCCTTGGCTCCTGCAGCTCAGGACTGTGTGGGTGCATCCCTCCTCCCACCCTCCTGGGCAAGATCAAGGCTTAAAGTCTTGGGATGCACTTGACTGGAGCTAAACTGGTGATTTACGGAGCAGCCCAGGGGCAGTTTTGGTGTGTGCAACAGTGAAATCCCATCCTGTACTGGTGCTAACTGGTCTCTTGATGGGAGAATGTGGGATGTGCCTCACGCCTTCAAGCTCAGGCGGTGCGTGATTGCACGCCCACGGGAATGTGAGGAAATACCTCTGGATATTATCCCGGCTGGATTGGCTGTTCGAGAGCTGATCCCAGGCTGCCGTGGCTCCTGGGTGTCCCTCGCCATCAAAACTGCTGAAATCTGTGCGAGTGCGCTGGGTGTTCGATAGGAATCATCCCCTCCTGGGGCAACAAAACCATGCGATGGGGAATAAGGGGCTGAATCCTGGGAGTGCAGAAGCCACGGCTGCTTGCACGGTGCCCGGGAGCTGATTGCTCTCAGGGTTAATTAAACAGGGCTCCAGACGGCCAGTGGCTGGAGCGCAGAGCTGTTGGGCGTGAGGGCAGAGAGCCACGAGGTTGGGGATTCTTTGTGCGTGTGGGTTTGCTGTTGAAATTCCTTCTTGCTTAATAAAATCCTTGGTGGAGCTTGTGGTTCGTTACCCTGCTCTTTCCGCCCCATCTCCCCTTCTGGGGGAGATCTGATGGGAAACCTCGCCCCCCTTCGGCTCCAGCAGGTCAGCTGTTCGTTGTCTGTGGTGGTTGGTGACGGCAGGGCACACGTGTGGCTGCAGATCCCAGGGGACCAGGGCACAAAATGGGTGGTGGAGCCTTGTTTTTCCAGCTGGGATTTGGGGGTGCTGGGCTGTTGAGCAGCTCCTTGTGGTGGTTGTTGCAGAAAGTCCCAGACAGGTGAAGATGAGGGTGCAGAGCAGGAGGGGGGCAAGGCTGGGGCCTTCTTACAGTGGTGCTGGTTCCCTGGGGAAGGAGGGGATGCTCTGAATGGGGTCCTTTGGTGGTCCTAGGGGGTAGTTGTGGAGCTGGGGGACATGGCATTGTCCTGCCGTGACCTTCACTGTCCCTGTCCTAATCTCCCCCGGGATGTTAGAGTGGAGGGGCAGGAGCAGGGGCTGATGGTGTGGCCAGGGGTTGGAGTTGTTCTGTCCTGGGAGGCTGAGGAGGGGCAACACTCGTGGGTTTTGGGCTACATTCAGGAGAGAACACCGGGGCTGAGGGACCAGCTTCCTTCCAGCTTCCCCTGCAGCTTCTCCCTCCCACCAGCCAGACCTCGAGTTTTCCTCCCAAACCAGGCTCATGCCTCCCCTTGGCCTCCGGAGTTATTTCAAGCAGATCATAGAGGGTATCATATAAATGCATCCTCCAGCTGCCGTAAAACACACACAGTGGGCGTTGTCCTATTGCACCGGTGAGATGAAAGAATTGTTTGGCCCTAAAACGACCCGGAAATGTGCTTTTCTGCATCGGAAATGTGTCGGAGCTTTGGGGCGGTTAAACCGAAAGGATGCGAAAGTCGCCGCTTCCAGAAGCTGTGAGCAGCATCCAGGGAGCTGCAGGAAATGATGGTCGGGAGGGAGGGTTTCGCTGCACTTGGGTTATTTAACGTGTCTGTGCAGCGCTTGGGCTCTTGTGCCGCCCTTGCACAGCCGCGTGTCGCTCGGTGGGCTGGTGCCAGCGCTACGGCTGTGGCACGTAACGTAATTTTAAACTGCATCTGCTCCAGCGGATCGCTTAATGGCCACCGCGGATCCTGTTCGCCGCAGCCGCCACTTGTCAAGTCAGCAGAGAAGGACGGCAGGCAGGCAGGGTGGCGGAGGGGGGATGATTTTGGCAGGTCAGACACAAGCCATGTGAAGACATTTTTTTTCAGGGGACATATATGCTGGGGACAAATGGCAGCTCTGCCATCGCCAGCAGCAGTGCTGCGGGGGCTGCTTTGGGGGTGCGATAGCAATGATCATCGAAGGAGGTGACGCTGCTGCGGAACCACGCACAGAGCCGCTGGGATCGAGGCGCCTTTATTAATGGTTCCCGGCTGGGCCGTGTCCTGGAGCTCCTGTCCCCTCGTCCCGAGTACTGCTGCGGAAACGGGGCTCCACACCCCGCCGCGGACTCCCGAGGGCAGCCGGGCTCCTACGCGGCGGCAGCGGCCGGGGGGTGGCGGCTCCCCCCGGGCCCGTTGCGGCCGCGGAACCCCCGAGAGCGATTTCCACGCCCCGGCGGCAAAATGCGACTCTGGTGGGACTCGAACCCACAACCTTTGAATGACTCCCGTCACCACTCGCGCTAGAAGTCCAATGCGCTATCCATTGCGCCACAGAGCCCTCGCTCTGCCGCGCCGCCCTCACCGCCTCTTCCCGCCGCGCCGCCCTCCGCCCCGCCCCAAGCCCCGCCGCTGCCCGGGACCGCACCCGCCGCCGCGGGGCTGGACCGGTGGAGCCGGGCGGGACTACAACTCCCGGCGGGCCGCGCTGCGTGCCCCGCCCTGCCCCGTGCCGCAGCGGCGGGCGGGCCCCGCTCCCGGCCCCGCTCCCGGTGCAGGTGGCCGGGCCGCAACGGACGCCTCGGAGCCCGGTAAGAGCGCGGCACCGTTCTCCCCTTTCCGTCACCTCCCGGCGCCGCTCTGCTCCGCCGCAGCAGCCTCCCCGCGAGTGGCCGGGTGGGGCCGCCGAGGCCCACGGTCTCCTCGAGAGGCGCCGCGGCCCTGCGGGCGGTGCCGGGGTCCCTCAGCCCCCGGTCTCCCCTCACGAGGTCTCTCAGGTCCCCGTTCTTCTCATGCGGTACCGGCTCTGCTCAGCCCCCAGTCTCCTCACGAGGCGCCGCCGCCTTTTTCCTCAGGGGCCTGCGGGGCTCCCCCCGCGGGTACCGGCTCTCCCCGGGCAGTGCCGGGGCCTGGCCGCGGTTGGGGAAGGAGGGTCCCGGCTGCAGCGCCGGTGTGAGGCCCATCCCGGTCCGTCCGCCCCCTCAGATGGGGCTGGGGCTGCGCTGCTCGGCCTCCCTGCTGGGGGTGGGCCTGCCGGCCCCGGGGTCCCCCCGTTTCACTCTCCCTGTCCTGCCCCGGGGCCGGCTCATCCTCGGCTGGTCCTCGTCACCCTGCCCAGGCGCAGGTCGGGGGGACAGGTGTCTCCCCAGCTGCTCGTGCTGGAGAGGTGCCTCTGGGGATGTCCCAGCCCCTGGAGCTTCACCGTTAGTGCTGGAGCTTCTGGAGCCCGCTCACCCGCCTGTCGTCCCTCCTGGAACCTGTTCCCCAGGCTGGTCCCTCTCCCCAGCCCTGCTCAGGTCTCTGTGCCCCTGGGTGATGGATCTCTGTGGTTTGCCTTTGTGCCCGCTGGCTGTGGAGCTACCGGCAGGTCTTAATTCTCCCTGTGCTGATGCAGCCAGACAAGACCTGAATCTTTAACGGAAGGGCTGGAGGTCTCTGGCAGTAATGCACTGGTTATCTCTCGGCAATCGCTCACTGGTGTGAGGCTGAGATGCGAGCGGAGGAGAACAGGGGCCTGTCTGGGCCTGTCCTGCCTTCCAGTGGGAGATGAAGCACCTTGCTGCCCACACAGAGCGTGGCTCCCCCGCCGCTGGCTCCCCGTGCCTGTGTGATGTGAGCGCGTAGCAAAGGGTCCAGGTCTTGGCCGAGGTGTAGTAGGTTGATGGTGATCCAAGAGCTGCCCTGTTTACCTGCAGAGAGAAGCTGCTGGGCAGAAACGCAGTGTGTGCTGTCCTGATGAAAGGCCGAGGGACTGTGTTGTGGGACCTCAGGCCTGGGAGGTGTTTGGTGGAGGATGCTCCGAGGTGGAGGTCTCTGGGCAGGGGCTGTGGACGGGAGGATGTCCCCAGGCCCTTACCAGCAGCGGCATCCTGCGCTCTGGTGCGTCCTTGCCTGCTGCCGGTGGCAGGGCTCAGAGGTGAGACAGCCTGCGTGACACGCCAGGGCACGGTGACCATGTGGCGCTGCCTTGGCTCCCACCCTGCCAGCATCTCATACCAAATCCGTAGAGGCTTCCCGGAACTGGGGGAACTGCACAGAGCAGGGGGAAAGCCACAGGTGGGGCTCCTGGCCCCACCGGCTATGGCAGAGCCCACCCAGAGATGCCAGCTTCAAGAGGAAAAGGGAAATGACATGAACATTTCCTTCCTCTTCAGCCTGCGTCCATGCCAGGAAGGAGCAGTTTTATCTAAGAGCCCTCTACCTGTGAGGGTCACGTCGCTGCCACTTTCCTCTCCCCGATGCTGTCACCTGAAAAGAGCCTTTGCTAGATGTCAGTCTCCTGCGAGTCTCAGAGCTGTATCTGGGGTGTGTTTGGGATGGGGACAGGGGTGCTGCTGTTGGGGGACAAGTACGAGAGGCTGAGTTGCTGTTCACAGGGAATGGGGTAGGGGTCTGGGTGCTCCCAGCAGCAGCGACAGCCTGGCCAGGACATGCCTGTGCCTGGCCTTGTCCCTGACCTGTTCTGCAAGTGGCTCCAGCAGAGCCAGGCCAGGAAACTGCCCACCGGCCCAAGAGTTTGCAAACACGAGCAGAGCTCAAAGGACTGAGTTTCCTGTCTCTATTCCTGTCTGAGCCATGTCAGGGCGTGTGTGAAGCTGTGCTCTCCCACCAGCAGTGCTGGCTGCCCTGGAGCCAGGCATGGAGAAGAGCTGGGTTATTGGGACGGAGGGATCCTGGGGGTAGGGAGGAATTTGGAGCTGGGCTTTGTCAGGCTGGAGGTGAGGGGCTGAGGCAGCACTGCCGGGCATCGCCCTGATGCCTGCCAAACATCTGTACAAGGTCTCATGGCATGACTCTGCTCCCAAACTGGTGAAGTGACCTTATCCTGCATCTCATGCTGCTGGAGCGCGGCCGTGCCCCTGGCTGGAGTGCAGGATGTGGCTCCCCAGGTGGGAATAGCCTTGCTGTCAGCTGGCACTAAGCAGTGCCGCGCTGGTGGCTTAATTGGAGGCCATCTCTGAGGTCCAGTAAAATTATATCTGTGGAAGCTCTGGGCTGCTGGGTTAAGTCCTTGCTGCCAGGAGGAGTGACTCAGGGACCTCATCCAGGAAACTGGGGGCTGCTAACGCATCCCCGCCCACGGGTTCATTATCACCCAGTCCAGTGTGCATGGGTTGATGGCCATGGTTTCTCTTTCTCCGTAGGCCACGATGCTGCGTCTGGCTGCTTTAGCAGCGCTGCTGCTGTTCTTCAGGGTCAGTCTGGAGCTGGCCTGGGCCCAGGCTATCCCTGCTCTCTTCATCTTCTACCTGGGATCTGGCGGATGGGACTTCTTCCTCATATTCATCAAGACAATACGAAGGGATGTCACGTAAGTGTCCCGGCTGGGATGGGCCGACCATCCACCCTCCCCGTGGCCCTCTGCTCTGCCCTGGTGTGTGTGTGAGCGCAGCCCCTGGCTCCTTGCACAACCCTGGACTTCTGCTGGCACCTGGCCCATCTGGAAGAGGATCTCCCTCTACCGCGGCAGGGTGGCTCCAAATTCTCGGGCAAAGTTTTCACAGGAAAGATAAATTTCAGCTGAGCTCTGAAGTCTAGTGACTGTCCTTGTACTTCGCCCTGTCCCTAAAGCTGCTGGCATGACACCAGATGCGTGTGCAGGGTTGGTTCTGAGCTGGTACCAGGCTGTGCAAGCTCCTGGCAAGGATTTGTGGGGAGGGAGTGGTGGCACCTCTTGGAGAGCACCTGACACTCAAAGATGACCCTTTGACTGGGGACATCCCTGTCTGCAGCCTTCTAAAACATACCTCTCCCCGGCCTCCATCAGTTCCCAGCTCTAAGCATATTTGCAGAAGACTCCTGCCTATGTCCACACAGCTCAGGGGAGCGCCCAGAGCTGCTGCTGACCTGGAGCAGGGCCTGGAGTGGTGCTGGGCTATTGCACCTCCCATCATGGTCCTCATGTTGTGCCGGCTGTGTTGGAGGAAGTGGTTTTGCAGGGGTCACTTAGCAGCTGCCCTCTTTCCTTCCTTTGGCAGTACGGGGCTGGTCCTGTTGCGGGTGAAGTGGCAGGTATGGAGACACGTGAAGGAGAAGAACACAATTGCCAAGATCTTCCAGAAGACCGCGAGCAAGTATCCAGAGAAGACTGCACTGATCTTCCAAGGCACGGGTGAGAGCTGGACCTTCCGGCAGCTGGATGAGTACTCCAACCGCGTGGCCAATTTTTTCTACGACCAAGGCTTCCGCTCTGGTGACGTGGTGGCTCTTTTCATGGAGTCCCGCAATCAGTACGTGGGGCTGTGGCTTGGCTTGGCGAAGATTGGGGTGGAGACTGCCCTCGTGAATTCCCACCTGCGCATGGAGGCCTTACTGCACTGCATCACCATCTCCAACTCCAAGGCTGTGGTTTTTGGGGTGGAGATGATGGAAGGTGAGGGGCAGGAAGATGCGTCAGGACTGCTCTGGACTGGGAGAGGTGTGGGGGGGGTGGGGGGCATGTCTGTGGATTTAGTGCTCCCTTCCTGCCTACCACAGAGCAGGAATCTGGAAAAGAGTGGACAGCTGAATTATCCAGGAATTGGATGTTTTTTTTCTTATTGGTCTCTGGCCACTGGGCAGGATGTGGAGATGGGCAGGATCAGTAGCTCTGTGCTGGGTCAGCACGGCCAGCCTGGGTGTGAGGATCCTTCCTCGTGCCTCTCAGCTCCATGCGGAGCCCTGGGCTGAGCCTCCCCCGCTGCACAGGCCGAGCCTCCCCTTGCTCTCTGCGGCCGTCAGTCACATCCCTGCAGCACCTCGGCTCTGGGTTCTCATGTGTTTCAACCCACGCCTCTGAGGTGGATGGTGTCAACAGTCCTCTTGGCACCAAAGAGGTTTTGGCTGGGGAGAGGCAGAGAACAGGATCTTCTAGTCCCTGAAGAGGCCTGGGCTGTGGCCCCAGTGTATGTTAATCGTGGGAACAACATCTGCCTGGGATGGTTGTCAGCCTTTTGGGGACTGTGCCGAGCACAGTGAGGGTACTGCTACCTGGGGCAGTGTCTTCCTGAGAATGTGTGGGAGGGCAGGGTGTCTCTGCTGTAACCACCCTGCGGTCTTTCTCCATCTCCCCTCTTTACTGTCTCAGCAATGCAGGAAGTGCAGCCCTCCCTGGAGAAATCTGTCCATCTCTTCTGGTCCGGGGAAGGAAGCCCTGAGTCTGCGCTTCCTGGTGCAAAACACCTGGACCCCCTCCTGCAGATGGCCCAGAAGCACCAGCCAACACCCCCTGATAAGGGCTTTCTTGGTACGTGGTCAGCTCCTGGGGGCCAGCCTCGTGGTGGTGTTTCTGTGGGTCTGCTGGTTACAACATTGGCAAGAATGTCTGCTCGGGGTGCTGATGGCAGATGTCTGCAGCAGGGGCTGGGTTGTTTGGGATGGGTCTTATGCTGGTGTCTGAAGCCCGGCCCTGTGTGGAGCAGTGTCCTGTCGCGCCCTCTGTGTGTCCAACAGACCTGATCTGCCCAGGGTGAACCCAGCACATTCTTGGTGCTGCCACATAACAAAGTTTTGGCTCAGCTGGCATGAGCTGAGCATATAAATTTGACTTGTCCTCTTCTCCCAGTTCAGCCAGCTCCTAGATTGAGTATGTGACCTTCTCTCCTCATTTCTCCCCAGATAAACTCTTCTACATCTACACCTCTGGCACAACGGGGCTGCCCAAGGCTGCCATTGTGGTGAACTGCCGGTAAGGCTGTGAGCAGGGGCTCGGGGAGGACGGTGCTGAGCTGTGCCCTGTCCTAGCACAGCACCTCTGGCTCTGCTGCTGACATGCTTCTTCCCCCTCCTGCTCCAGGTACTTCCGCATGTCCAGCTTAGTTTTTTATGGTTTTCGCATGAGGCCCGATGATGTGATGTACGACTGCCTCCCGCTCTACCACGCTGCAGGTAACGTGTGCCGAACGGAGCCCTGTGTGCCGGGAGTGTCTCTTCCCTCAGCCAAGCCCAGGGCTCAGGTTGGAGGCTGGTGCAGCAGCTGATCTCCATGTCAAGGAGCTGGCTGCTGCTGGCAGTGTCTGACCGAGGCTTTCCACTTTTTCCCTGGGAGCTAAGAATCGATCTGGCTGACCTTTGGAGTGGGCAGTGTGTGTGTGTGAGGGGAGGATTATCCCACCTCCTAGCTTGGCTTTGGAATAGCTGCAGCTTATTGCTGCTCCACATGCAAAGTCCAGGGGAAGGGGAAGCGGAAGCGGTGCCCACCTGGCTGGCTGAGACATGCTGGCACATCTAGGTGCTGTCCCAGATCTCCCTGCCACATGTCTCCTCCCTGGTGCTTGTGGTCCTGGGGGCTTTGCATGAACCCAGCGCGTGGCACCCCCCTTGCCCTGCCAGGCCTCTCCCTGCGCAGGCTGGGCTGGAGGTGTCTGGGGACTCAGGGCTCCCCTGGCTGCCTCTCTACAGGGAACATCGTGGGGGTCGGGCAGTGCCTGCTGCAGGGCATGACGATTGTCATCCGCAAGAAGTTCTCAGCTTCGCACTTTTGGGAGGACTGCGTGAAATACAACTGCACGGTAAGGCTGAAGCAAGGGGCCAGCTGGGAGTGGGAAGCGGAGCCTGGGGATCTGTGCCATGCTGGGAAGAGCCCAGCTTCTGGAAGAGGGGGTCTGCCTGTCCATCCCAAACTGCCTTCTGAGGTGGTGGGGCTGTGTCCTTCCCACCTAGGGTGGTAACTCCAAGTGTCCAAACCCCTCCTGTGCTCCAGTATTAGCCAGGAGGTCATGGATAGGTTCCATGCCCTGGAGGGGTGGTTAACCAGGGAAGGGCAGGCATTGATGAGCTGGCAGGATGCCTAGGTTTTACTGCGGCCTCTTTAGGGGACCTTGGGCGTGTTGTGCCACTTCTACCTGCCCTGAAGAAACCCCAAACACCCCGGGGCCTGGTGGAAAGGTCCTAGTGAGTCTCTCTTCTCAATCCCTCCCAGATTGTGCAGTACATTGGGGAAATCTGCCGCTACCTGCTGAACCAGCCGTACCAAGAGGTGGAGCGGCAGCACCGGGTGCGCATGGCGCTGGGCAACGGGCTGCGTGCCTCCATCTGGCGGGAGTTCATGGCCCGCTTCGGCATCGCCCAGGTGGCCGAGTTCTATGGGGCAACGGAGTGCAACTGCAGCCTGGGAAACTTCGACAATAATGTAAGACCCCACCACCCTCCCCGTGTCCCAGAGGGTGCTGCTGGCCCACGCAGGGTTGGGAACCCAGACAAGCTGCTCCTGGTTTCTTGCTCCAAGAAGCTTGGCATGGGTTGCTCTCTGCCTGGAGGGGTTTTGGTGGTTGTTGTGTGGTGCCAGCTCTCTGGTATCCTGGATGTGCGTGGGCAGCAGTCTCGGGGTGGGAGAGATGTCCCTGCTACCCACAGCTCTGAGCTCTTTCTGTCCTAGGTTGGGTCGTGTGGCTTCAACAGCAGGATCCTGCCAGATGTGTACCCCATCGGCTTGGTGCGGGTGGATGAAGACACCATGGAGCTGATCCGAGGGCCGGATGGTGTCTGTATCCGCTGCAAACCAGGTGAGGGCAGCCACAGGGATAAGTCTTCTCAGCCCTGTGCAAGTCTTTCCTGATACTTCAAGATAATTTACCAAGGTTTGAGTCTGCTCAGTTAAATCCCACCAACCCCATTAGACGCCCTTTTAGCTTGGGTGCAGTGATTGCTTCCCCCCTTCACCCCCTCTTTTCTCCCTGCAGGGGAGCCTGGGCAGCTGGTGGGCCGCATTATCAAGAGCAACCCCTTGCAGCACTTTGATGGCTACCTGAATCAGTCAGCCACCAGCAAGAAAATCGCCAGGGATGTGTTTACAAAAGGGGACGCTGCCTATCTCACAGGTGAGGCAAGCAGGGCCCTTCCATCCACTGAGCACAGAGGAAAAGGGTACCTGGGTGGGTGCGGGGGCTGTCCCAGGCTAGTGGCACTGCCCTGAGATGCTCCAGGGTTGCTCCTCACCCCTCTGACACTTATTTTTTTGCCTATTCCTCACTTTCCTGTAGGAGATGTCCTAGTGATGGACAAATACGGCTATATGTACTTCCGGGACCGCACTGGGGACACGTTCCGCTGGAAGGGGGAGAACGTCTCCACCACAGAGGTGGAGGGGACGCTGAGCCGCATCCTCAACCTGACGGACGTGGTGGTTTATGGCGTGGAGATCCCAGGTAGCTGAGTGGGGAGAGAACAATCAGGGGAGGCAGGCGAGTGTGTCCTGCACGTCTGGATTGACGTGTCCTCTTGCAAGAGGCTGGACTGAGGCTTCTCATGGGAGAGCTGGGAAGAGGCCACCAGGGATGTGTCTATTGGGAACCAGAGGGTTTCCTCCCTCTTTCAAGCTTTGGTTTGATTCTGGCTGGTTTGGAAGGACCCTGAGTCCTTTCTGGACAGGTTGCAAGTGCTTCCTCTAAAAGAAGGTAACTGTGACCGCAGGGTGTCGCTGGTAGCCTTAGCTGCAGGGTGGTGACACAGCCGGTGACACAGCTGGATGCACCAGTGCTTCAGTACAAAGCGGGATCTGTGCCAGAGGCCTTGTAGGTGTGGGGCAGAGGGAGGTGATGCCACAGGGACAGTGTCTGAGTGCTCTCCCTTCTTTGCCTTTTAGGGATTGAAGGGAAGGCAGGAATGGCAGCCATCGCCGACCCAGAAAACTCCTGTGACCTGGAAGGTTTTGCCCGTGAACTGAAAAAGGCCCTGCCGCTGTACGCACGGCCTGTCTTCCTGCGGTTCCTGGATGAAGTCTCCAAGACAAGTGAGCCTTGGCGTGCACACTTACGATGAGTGTGGAACTGATTGGAGGACACCTGGTTATAGAGGCAGATCTGCAGGAGGGTCAGGATGGAGCCCCTCTGCCCCCTAGAGACGCCCTGCCCCACAGAGCTCTGAGCTAGTGGTTGGGAGGTGTGGGGGTGCACGGCTGGGTCTGGGGCAGCGGAGATGGGAGTGTGTGCAGCCGGTGACCCCTCATTCCTCCTTCTCTCTCTGCTCCAGGCACTTACAAGTTCCAGAAGGTGGAGCTGCGGAAGCAGGGCTTCAACCCGGCGCTGGTGAAGGACAGGTTGTACTTCCTGGACTCCAAGCAAGGCTGCTACCTGCCGTTGGACCAGGCAGCATTCGACAGGATCCAGTCAGGAGAGCAGAAGCTGTAACTGGTGGGGCTCCAGCAAGGCATCTCCCTGAATCCTGTTGGGGAGAGGGGAGCAAGGCAGGCACTGGGGAAGAAAAGGTTCAAGGAGCAATATAAAGGCACGCTAGAGATTTTATTTGACGAGTTTTACAGATAATGGTTTGGGGGGAACACAGAGGGGACCGAGGGGAGGGGGATGGTTACATACCAAAGCATAGACTCATTATGGCTTTATTTTCTACTTGGTACAGCGGTGGTGGTCCCGTGCCATGGGAGGGGCAGGGCCCCGGCCAGTTAAGGAGGGGTGGGGTGCCCCTGCCATTCCACTTTGCTTTTCCTGTCTTTTCCTCCCTTTTCCTGCCTGCAGCAACCCTTCCTTGTGAAGGCCATGAAGGGACCAGTGCTGGGCTCTTTCCCCACTCCTCCACCAAGCAGCCAGCTCCTCCTTGGCACAGGACCCCCCAGCAGAGGGAAGCTGGGTGCCAGGCACAGCCCCTGCCCTCTGCGTGGCCCTGCTCCGGGGAGCGGGGTAGCGCTGGGCTGGGGACAGGGATGTGTTTCTGCCATGCCTTGCTCTCTCCTGGGGGTGACATTTCTATTTTTCACAATCACATGAACATTATATTCTATATATATATATATATTATACACGCTGACTTTTTTTTTTTAATTCTAATTTATTGTCTGTACTTTTGAATGTGTCCCGGGTTTGTGCAGTAGCTGGAGGAGCAGCCCAGACCTGTCCTCTCTTGGAGAACCCTTTTCTCTCACAGGGAGACAGGACACGCATCTGGGACCGATTCTCCCCCTCCAGTGTGGGTGCAGCCGTGTATGTCCTTGTGGCCTTGCTCCATGGTGAAGGACATGAGCAAACCCTGCTGTCTTGTGGACACTTTTCTGGGTGTCTTATTTCCACCTTTCATGGGTGCAGCTTTGTTTCGTGCACGTTCTTGAGGAGAGTGGGAATGAAGGGCCCGGTTTGCCTTTGCTTACACATACTCAGCACCACAGAGCACCTCTCCGGGCTTTCCTGCTGCAATGTCTGTGCCCTGAACACAGGAGGCAACTTGTCCAGGGGAGAGAAAGTCCTCCGGAGAGTGGTCTCTGAGAGCCTGACTTCATGTGCTTTGCATTCCTTCCCACAAGAGCCCTGCCTGTCTCCGCTGCAGGAGACGGGCCCCGAACTGAAATGTCCGTGTTAAACACCTGACTTGCGCTATGTGAATTCCTCGCGTTGTGTCTGATGTGAAACAGCCTTAGCAGCGATGTTCGATTCCAATTCTCGGAGACCACGCGGAAACGTTTGTTCCAGAGAAAACTCTGGAGTGGGGTTTATGATTTTAATTTTTTTTAATTATTTGGTTTTATGCTTTTAGCAGAGTTACTCCTCAGAATGACATCTGTCTTCTGTGGGGGCAGGGTGTGTCTGCTCTTCTAGCTGTGCTTCCACACCAACCTACCCGCCTGCCCCCGTCTGTCCTGTCCTCACAATTAAATGCGAGTATGGGCTACGCTGGAGTTTCCTACCTCTTCCTTCCTGCTGTGTGTGGGGAGGTGGGGACTGTGCTGGTTTGGGAACTGGGAGCTGCCACTCCAGAGCACAACCTCCTTGTGCAGACTTGAGCTCATCTCGGAGCAGGGGGAAGCAAGCCCCTTGCTGCTGGGTTTGACTGTGTGAAAGCGACCTATTAATGAGACCCTCCCCAGACCCCTCCACCAACTCTCCTTCTCCCAGTCCTGTTCCCGGTTGGCATCCCAGTTTGTCGTGGCCCAGTTCTCCCTGTTTACCCTGGCACATCTGGCTCCTCTGCCCCTTCTTCATGCTTCTCTCCATGTTTGGCCATGCTTAACCTCCCAGCTCATTCCTGCCCTTGCAGACATGTTTTTGGTACCCATTCCCCTTCCCTTGCTGCCAGAACCGTCTTTTAGACCCTCTGCATCCAACCCTGGGGACAGGAGAAACCGGCTCCTTCACCGGACACGGGTAATGGAGAAATGTCTCGCACGAGCCTGGGTGAAGCGTGCTGCTTGGTGAGACACACCATGGGAAAAGTGCTGGACATTTGCAGCCGTTATATCCCATGCTCAAAGCGATGGCTTCTCCAGCATCTCAAACTAAAACAAAAGCTTTTTGCTTGTTCAGTCCCCTGGACACAGTGACTCTGAGCAAGGCCCAGCTCAGAGCTGCATCTGGCCTCTCAGACAGCTCCAGGTGGGGACGGGTGGGGACGGGAGGAGCACGGGATGGAACCTGGGGGTGTCCCCTGGCCTCGGGGGGCTGGTGCAGGGTGTGCAGTGATGGCTGCTGCCTCTGCAGATGCTCCCGTCCCATTTTCGGATGCGGTTCCTCTCGCAGCTGCTGGTGGAGGGCAGGCTGGGCTTGGAAAACGTCTCACCTTGGGGGGGACGTCTTTAGGGGCTCCCCTGGGGTCTCACAGTCCCCCTGGGGGGTTCAGAGCCCTGGGAAGGGAGGGGGGGTGCCAGGAGCAGCAGGGTTGCTGATGGCACTGCGGTGTTGGGAGGGTTAATCTGGTCCCTGTTGGGGATCTGGTGGCTCGGGACAATTCACTGTTTGGGCTGTGTTTGTCCTTAGCAAGGAGGGTTGTGTCGTACTTGGCAATGCTTCAAGACTCCCTGCAAAACCCAGCTCCACCAATTAGAGTTCTTCCGCTGGCTGTCGGCTTGGGTTTGAAACCCCGGGGCCTTTTTAAGGCTCCAGCTCCTCCAGAAAAATTCAGTTTAGGTGCAAGCATCCCTGGAGCTCAGCCCAGGAACACGAGTGCAAGTGCGGTGCTGAGCCTGGGATCAGTCCTGGGACAAATTCCTTCCAGCAGAGAGGTGTTTGGAAAGAAGCAGGCAGTGCTTAATCTTAGTCGGATTATTTAAAATGTGGTTTTGTTTGTGTGATTTTAAGGAAGAAGATCATTGGATCCTCATTCTGTGATTAGAGACATTTTGCCAGGCTGATCTCTCACCATTGATAAATAAGCTAAAGTCTGGCTTAACGGCTGTATAAAAAAATTATAAAAGTACTATATATAAAGTATTATTATTATTTTTAATTAAAATACTTAAAAAGCTGTTTGCATGAGGTTAGGAAAACATTAAACTCCTTTCCTGGGTTATTACCAGTCTATTAATTTAAGCAAAGCCAAAAGAGCTTTACAAACCAAATACACTTTTTGCCATGGAGATGACTGCTTCTCCCAGACCCTGCGTCCTGGACAGTGACAATAACATTTAGAAAAATAATGCTGCAACTTTGATCACATCCCTTTCCAGTGCCAGGTCCAGCTCAGCCAGCGTGTTCTTGGTGTGCAAAACTGGAGGATTTGAGCCTAAACGCAGGCAGGGGCTTTGCAAGCTGCTCAGGACCTTTCTGGGTGAAATTAATTTCTGCTACTGAGAAAGTCTGTGACAATCTTTAATGCCGCATCTCTCCAGCCTCCTCCTGCCACTCTTGCCATGCTGGAGGCTTCCCAGACAATGACAGCCGCCTGCTCCTCTGCCTGCTGGCGAGCTGGCTTTGCCTTTAAGTAGGGACAGAGAAATATTCCAGACTAAAGCAGGGCCTATCCTTTGGTGTGCTCTTTAGAAATGGAAATAGGCGATTCCCCTGAGTGGCTCCAGTGTAACCAGGAGCGGTGTCGGGGATGGCTTCTCCTCCTCGGGTTTGAAGGGGCTGTGTTGCAGAGGATTCCATCAAAATGATGGTCTGCGGGAGCGCCTGTGTCTTGTCATCCTGCGTGCGGCAGGAAAGGGATGGCCGCTTTCCTTCTTAGAGCAGAAAGGCTTCACGAGGGAAGCAGACGGCTTTCTGGCTGTTTGCTGTTCAGCTCCTAACCAGCACGGGATGGCCGGGCTGTGCAGCACCGCTGGGCTCAGGGAGCAGGGGACGGCTCCTGCTCTGCTTGTTTTGAGCCTGGCCCTTTTCAGTGGCAAATCGCACCTTCCAAAATAATCTGGGGTTTGACCCTCTTTTTTCCTGGTTAATTAAAAATCCCACCCACAGGCACAAATGCTGCCAGGCCAGGCTTGGGGAGAGCTTTGGGCTGTTGGGGTCACGCAGCACAGGCACGAACCCCAGGAATTGCAGGTGATAGCGACTCTGTCTGAGGCTGGGATGTGCCCCTGCTCGGGAGGGGGGTCATTGCCCAGATGTCCTCCGATCCCTCACCAAATAATCCCAGCCTTGTGCAGTGGGATACGGCCCCTGCTATGCCATATCCCCCTCCTTGCTCTGGCCCTGCCTTCCTCCAGCCCCATCCTCGCGGGTGCTGTGATGCCCTCCCCAGGGACGCCAGCATCTCGCCAGCCCAAGCAGGAGTCAGGGTCTCATCCTGCCCTGGAGGTGACACTTCTTGTGACCCCTATGGGGCCCTGCGCACCCCAGTGCTCTGCCATCCGGGCTGAGGAAGTGAGGGTGGCGGGAGCCTCCTTCCTTGCCTCCGGCCATCCAAGTGGCCTCCAGGCTGGCCGCAGGAAGAGGCTAACAGGGGCGGGCGAGCCACCTCCTCAGCTTGGAGTATCACTTTCAGCTATTCTGGAGGTTAAACGCCTGTTTAGAGCTCGCTATTGAAGGCAGAGCCGGGGGTGCAGCATTGTTCCGCCGCCCTCCCGCTTTGTCTGGCTGCTTTCAGGGATGCCCTGAATGGGAAGCTGCCCCCCCAGCCCAGCCCAGCACCCCGGCAGAAGGGCTCCTGGGGGAGAGGCGCTTCCTCCCGCCCTAATGACATTCAGGCCTCCATCGGTTCAGCTCCCGCTTTCTTTCTGCTGCAGTTTAACCCGGGCACAGAGGCCGGGCTCCATCTTACTGATCTCTGCTTGACACCCAATTACCACATGAATGGGAGAGAAAGGCTGCAAAAGGCTTTAACTCCCCCTGACCCTCCTTCCCCTCTGCCTGCTTCCCCCTCTCCCCATCCCACACCCCCTCGCCTTTCTCCTCGGCGGAGGGAGTTCAAAACTGAGACCGGGGGAAATCAAACAAAGCCCCGAGTAAGGAAACCCATTGTCACCGCCTCCGCGATGGCTCCCCTTTCGCCAGCTATTGTTCCCCTTGAAGTTTGACTCGCTGTGTGGAAGGATGCGAGCAGCTGTTTGCGCATTCCCCTGATGTTTTATTGAAAAATAATTGAATCGTCAGTTCGGGGCTTTCTGATAAAATGTTTCCTTGTAGCGCTGGGCCCCGCTGTATTTATAAACTACGTTTCCTTGTAAAACTTGATGGTGACTTAAACCGTTTCCTCCAGAATAAATCCTCAGTGGAGGGACAGAGGCATGCGGCTTCTGCACTCGCGGGGAGAGAAAAAGCATGCGAGTGGCAGGGGGAAAAAAAAAAAAAAGCCAGGACTGAGACAAAAGAAATTAAACCCTCTTTATTGCCAGGCTCAATTGCCAACCTGTTTTGTTTGGCACAGCTGAATTTGCTGGAGGGGAGGGAGGGGGGGGATGCAGCCAGAGCACCCTGCTCGGCTGCCTCTTGCCCCCATAACCGGGGCAAGCACCACGGCGACCTGGGGACGCCTGGTCCTGCCCAGCGCCGACCCCTGCTTGGGACCAAGTGAGAGATCTGCCATGGAAAATTGGGTATAAAAAAAGAGGTTTGGCTTAAGTAAAGCACAGTGACACATCCCTGGGTTTGCACGAGAAGAAGGTGTGTTACAGCCAGAGGAACCTGGGGTCCGTGTTCAAGGACGGAGCTTTGTTGTTACCCAGTTTTGCTTTAGGTCCCTGTTTATCCAACACCATCTATGTTTACAGCACTTGAGAAATAACAATGGCAGAATAACGCTTGCTGGAGGAGGTTATCTGCTTGCTTTCCCCATCCCCAAGCCCATGCCAGAGAATTTGGGATGCTCTGATTTCAGCACCCAGCCCGGAAACGAGACTCGCTCCTCTCGCAAGCACACAACGTCTGTAAAAACATCCCCCGCATCTCCTGTGCTCGCTGGCTGTATTTCCAGGGCAATTGTTAACAGTGACCAGCTCTGGATGCCTGAATGAGCCAAACTGGTATTTACGATTACCATTCTCTTTCTTTTTACTTTCCTTTTTATTTTCTAGGGAACCACTAACACTAAATCTGTAGTATTTGGTTGTATTTCTATAACTCAGGAATCAAGATTCTTTTAGGAGCCGGTTCTCCTATTATTTGGCCTCATAAATGATTTCTGGAGGCAAGAAGAATAGCTTACATAAAACCATAACTGCAAACACTGATCTGGAGTCGTTACCAGATCCTCTGTATAGAGTGCTTCAGTCATTTCTGAAGTGTACAGAAGTAAGATTTTTGTCTAAGGCTTCTTTCCTCAGCCACTTTCCCCTACAATCGGTTCAACATCCTGGGCCATATCTCTGATATATGCAAAAAGCCTCAGATTTAGAGATATTTAAAATCCAGCTGGAATTTTTGGATGAAGACCACGGTCAACAGCTTCACGTCTCTGCTATCATGTAACCCTGGCAGCAACGGCAGTGTTCATCTGTGCTGGGGACCGGCCTTTCCTGGGGCCCAGCCTGGAGAATGATCTCCTCTGAGAACAAAAGGCCATTACAAACACCACCACCTTCTGCTCTCGGGGTTAGGCATACTCTGACCCCCGTTAGCATAAATGAAGAGCAATCTGTCTGCGTAAATTTATGCCCCTTATGCTTAATGCACCATGTATGTGCGTATGTATTACATTTCTGCGTGCATGTGTACAGATATTTTTTAAATCTGAGCCCTCCGCTGAGTGGAGGGAGGGTTAAGGGGCTGCAGATTTTCCACCAGCGCTGCCCAGCGCAGCTCCATGCTGTGGGGGAGAAGAGCCTGCGCCGTTGCACAGCCCAGCTGTCACCGCCATGGCTGTGTCCCACCCGTGGGGACAGGAGGAGAGAACAAACAGACGACAGATGTGAGCTGCATTGTTCAGCGCCGTGCTGGAAGGTGCCCGGTGCTGCAGTGCCGTGCAAACCGGGAGAGGCTGCCCGAGCAGGAGGGGATGCTCAACCGCCACCTTCTCTTGATGCGCAGCAGCACATCTTCCACGGCGGTGACAGGCACGGTTGTTAGTGTCCCCTGGGCTGGCCATTTCTGCTTTCCCATTAAAAATTCCCATTAACTGGAGGGCAGCAGGTTGGCTTTGCTGCTGGGAAACATCTGCCGCAGCATCCTGACTTTGCACGGCCGAAGCGCTCTCAAAATGCGAAAAAAGGGTTCTGTGCATGGCATGATATGAACATAACGAGGAAACAGTTATTTTAAAACACTAAGAGCCCAGCGCACAGCTCTGGAGGAGCAGGCCGCCCCCAGCTGCCCTGAGGAGAGCGTGGGGAGGGCCCCAGAGCCGTGCACCCGGGCCTGGCGCTGAGGAAGCCCCGCTGAGGGTTTTCCCTAGGCCGGGCCACCCGGGGCCGCAGCCCGCCCGCACCAACGCCGCCCTGGGCTGCGGCCGGACTGCGGGGAGCCCGGCGGGGCCCACCGGAGCCCGTCGAGACCCATTGAGGCCGCAGCCGCCAGCCCCGGGGCCGCCCCCGCCCCGCCGGTGTCAGGCAGCGCGGCGCGGCCGGAAGTCAACGCAGCACTTCCGGCGCGGCCCGCGCGCGCCTTCCCCTCCCGCCCGCCGCTGCCGCCAAGATGGCGGCGCCCGTGTCGCTGCAGGTGGAGTTCGGGTGAGCGCGGGCGGCGGGGCCTGGGGGCCGCAGCGGGGGCTGGGGATCCGGGAGGAGGGTAGGGCTGGGCTGGGCGGCCCCGAGGGGGAGCGGCTGTTGTGTGGGGCCTGAGGGGCCGCAGCGAGCTGGGCTGGGCCCGGCCACCGGCGCTGACACGGGGCCTCGGGGCTGCGGCCCGGGGTGGCGGGTGCGGCCGCTCCCGCGGGACTAGGCCGGGGTGGCAGGGGCAGGAGAAGGGCTGGGCACCGCCGGGGCGGTTTCCCGCAGCGCTCCGGTGCTGCCCCGGTGGCGGGGTGCTGGGGCCGCCCCCTCCCGGCCCTTCTCCGGCGGCGCGGCCTGGCTCCTGGCTGGGGGAGCGCCTGGTACAGGTCCTGTCCTTTCTCCTCTTTTATCCTTTTTTAAAATTATCATTATTAAAATCATTTATGAAACCTTCCCCTCGTTTTCCGGCTTTTTTCTCTGGGTGTGCATGTGTCCGTGACTCGCAGTCGTTTCCCTCCCGCGCGTTGCAGCGGTTCTGCGCTCGGGCTGCCGGCGGGTCTGCGATGCTCACACTCCGGTGCTGGGAGGCTGAAGCGTTTGCAGTGGAAGCCTGTGCACCCTGGTGGAAATACTCCTGTTATTTTGTTAAAGCCTCTTTTCAGCAAAAGCTAAAAGGCGACTATTTATTTACTTTTTTCCCACCCTTTCACGGACACAGAAATGCCATAACCCTTTAAGTACTCTTCTCCTTAAGAATCCTTTCCTCAGTCTTTCCCACTTCCAGCTGCAGTAACTCTCCTGATTTTCCCAGAAGAGTGAGATGCGTTTTTGCTTCCCTTGGAAATGCATAAATGAGCTCTCTATGTACAAATCACAGCTGAGTTCCCCACAGCTAGCGCATTACAGAAGGACCTTATCTTGCAATCTACATTTTCCCGCTGTAACAAAGCGTGACTTTGTTTTCATTACATAAAAAAATGTTTTTCATATAATCGCCGTGACTTGTTCCCTTGCATGAATCTCAGCCCGTGTTAATAATCGCTGCTTCAATTTTCAGATAACTATTTTTTGTGAGCTGGTGGAAGAACACCAACAGAGTGCTCTTTAGGAGAGTTGTTGCATATAAGTGATGCTGCCGAGGGCATAACAAGGGTTCTGTTGTGCTCCTCCATTGCAGAGCCAAGAAAACCCAGTGTGGAGTTTTTAGATATTGAATTTAAAGGAATTTAGTAATGTCTGGATGTATCTTTATTGATATTTAGGTGGGGATTCTTTATTTTAAATACTTCTCTTCATTGTGTTGGTTTCCAAGGGATGGGAAGCACCAGTAAGTTTCCAGAAAGTAACTTCATATGAAAATTTTTCCGCAATGATCTGTGTGTAAGTTGGAAGAACATTTTGCTGCGATTATATGCCCTTTGAAAATGAGTTGGTCGTTTTTCTGATTCAGTTGAGTATCCAGTGCATTGAGTTTATTAAGATTTTCCTGGTAGTTAAAACTGTGGCCATCCTGTTCAGCCTAGGGTCGAGAGCTCATGCTGTCTGCTGCTGTGTCCCATATCGTAAAGGAGCATCCGTGTTTATTATCCCTGTCCCTACTCACATGATAAAGTTTTATAGTCTTCTAAGACTGAGTTTGGCCTGTGACCTCACAACATCAGGAAAACTGATTTATGTTTGTAAAGCTCAAGTTTTTCACAATTGTTCTTTTTTGCAGAAAAGGGGTGTCGGTGAGGAGCTTGCTGAGGCTTCTAAGTTACAGTTACAAAAATGATTTTTTTTTTGCAAGAGCTTAAGGAGATTAGGTACCTGGACCCAATTCAAATCCTTTTTTTTTCAGGTGTGAGGACCACACCTGTGCTTCCCAACCTCTGTATTTCACTTGTGCTTGATGTGTTGTGCTTGCAGAGGCCATCCCTTCGTTATCCAAGACTAGTCCCCCAGTGCGTTCTGAATATTCGAAGGAGGATGTTAATCAGGGTGTTCAGTGGAGGAAGGTTATGAGTTTATTTACTTATTTTTAGTTTAACTTGTCATCATTGTCCCTTGCACTGCTTGCTTCTCCCAGTCGAGCCCCTCCCGAGAGGCAATGCTTTGTAGCAAGTAGATGGAGAAAGGGTTGCCAGGGCTGGAGGAGCGCTGGCTCTGCAGCTGACTTGCTGTGTAACCTCGCGTGAGTCATTTCCTCTCTCTGTTTACAAGTGGAAACGAGAGGATTATTTATTCCAGAAGGATGCTACAATTTTTCATGTTTTGTAAAACGCCTTGAGACTTCTGGCTCAAAGGTGTTGGGGACGAGCGATGTTGGATGTGGCGTGGTGGCTGTGATATCGTTTGAATTGAAGCAGTGCTGGTCGCTGGAGGGAGAGCGAAGGCGCCAGGCTGGACCCTGCCCAGCGGATTGTCAGCGCGTTGGGACGGGAGCCATCTCCCTGTTCTGCTGGCCGATGCCTGGCACCGTGGGGTTTTGGCCCGCGCCGGAGCCTCCTGTGCATGTTGGCGATGGGAGATGGCAACTTCCCCTGTGAACTTGTGGTTTGCAAGAGGGGAAAAAATGACAAAGAGAATCCTGTGCTAAATATAGTCTGTCGTTTGTTTTCTCTGTGGTGGCATCTATGTAAATCGCCTCTTTTGTACTGTCTTCTTCCTGACAATAAAGCCGAATCTCAGTGGTTCATTGTTTTTATTTCAGAGGTGGTGCAGAACTCTTGTTCGATGGTGTCAAAAAGCATCAGGTGACTTTGCCCTGTCAACCAGAGCCTTGTGAGTATCAGAACCTGTTGGATAACTTGAAAGAATGACAACGAATGAAACAAAGCCGGTTTGTACAGCAGTTTCATTAGCTGGCAACAAGAATCAATGTATTTTCAAAGCACTTTCAGACATGCCGTGGATCAGATAGCTTGGCAGACGATGGTTAGTCCTCAAAGTAAACACTCTGAGCATCTTTCCTGTCCTCTGAGCACTTGTCAATCAAGTCTTTCCTTAAAAATTTTGTCTCCCTCCTCCTGGATAGACAACAGCCTCTGAATGTTTCCATGAAGTCTACGTTTGTCTTGCTTGATACTTGAAACCACCAATAACCTTCTCCCTTTGTTTTTTCTTGCCTTTTCTGAGCTTTCCAGGAGGCTTATATATGTGTGTGTGTATATATGCAGTGTATGGGTATGTGGGTATGTGTATGGCGATGTAACAGAAATGTATTTTATCTACTCGTTTGACTTTCAAGTATAGGTAGTCGTTCTACATTAACTCTGCAGTTGAAAATGGCAAGGGTAGTGCTCAAATGGGATGCTGGACATCCTGCCTACAGCCTTCCCTACAAAAAAAAAAAAAAAGGATGCTGTTAAGCTAAAGACGAGTGTCCCAGTGATAAACAGCCATAGCCCTGGTTTGTGATGTGGAAGATCAGTACTGAGCAGAGCTGCACTAACTCTCGTGTTTCTCCGCATGTGCACACATGCTGCAGTTGCAATGAAATTCTGCCACAGGTATGTTTTGAACTCTTCCAGCTAGATTGCAATGCTTTGTGCTATTTGAGAGTGGGATTATAAACCAAAATCATACAAAGCATCAGGGAATGTTATCAGCTAATACCTCTTGAATGGCTAATGCCATCTTCTTGCCGTGCCTGGGAGTAATTAGGTATCGGTAGAAGCTTTTGGTGCTTGGACAGAAGTACATGTAATTCAGATATAGCAGGAGCACTGGAATAGTGTGCTGTGGATAAGGACAGGGACCAGGGATCCAGAAACATGACCTGATGCTGATTTGCTTTGTAAGTTTAGTCGTGTTGCTTAGCTTTCCCCTGTTGCTAGTGAAGTAGTGCTGATACTGTCGTGTATCACAAGAGAGTTCAGCATTAAATTCCAGCACTGTTAGAGCACTTCAGATCCTTAAACGGAGGATAGTAAAGAAATGCCAAAATGCTCATTTAGTTGGTTTATAAACTTGTGGGCTAGAGCATCATTTTCTTCAGTGTTCTGTAAATTTGAAATACCCACTGATACCCACTGCGTTGGTGGTGCTCAAACCACGATCAGAAGCTCGAGAAGAAGGAGTTATTACATGAGATGTTTATTTCTGCCAGGGGAGGGGGGGATTAGTATCAAAGAATGATTCTTCTAGCCCGATGGTTGTCAGCGGTGCAGTTGTATGTGGCCTAATCCATTCCCACTTGAAGTCGCTGGGAAAACTTCTTCACTAGGAGCTGGGTTGGTCGTGAAGGATAAATCTTTCCCTGAAGACCTGGCTCCGCCTCAGGGTTCAAACTTGTGATCCCCAGTGGTTCATTCCAGATTCATCTAACGCATTATCACTCCCGGCTTTTCACGCTGCCCTGTTTTCCAGATGCTGCTGTCCCTGGAACAAGAGTGCCCACTGCCCAGCTCCTTGGGTTTGCAACCTGGTGGTGTCGTGTGTGTGCATGGAGTGACAGGGAAGCTTCGGTTTTGGGGCTGGTTGTGGATTGCGGTGGCTGAGGAGCTGGATTGTGAGGCTTCTGCTGTAATGACATTTACACCCAGCACAGGGGTGGCATAGGCAGTTGTGGGGTTAATGTCTGACAGTATGGGATCACTGGAGACCCCCTTCCTAGTATTTCCAGATGAGAACAATGTTGTGGTGGTGAGGAATCGCTAGAATCGTATCAGAAACATGTAAATAAGAAATTTGGTGGATTCTTGCGATTTCATGTTGTTCCTAGTGCCGTGTATTTTCCTCATTAAGAAAGTTTAATTCACCTATCTCTGGGTAAATAAAGATAATTGTAGTACGTTCCCTGCTGCCCTCGTGCAGCCAGAATTGCAGTGATTAGAGAAATAAAACAGCTCGGTTCCACTCGATACGTCCTGTCGCTTGCCTTACCCCACCATCGCTTAATACTCCGAGGCAGGATCTGTGGTATGAACACTGCTTGAAGACCTGCACTTCTAACCCCGTTTTAACTGATTTCATTAGCCGTCGAGCTTATTTTTGGCCATTTTGGCCTCTCTTACCCACTCTTCCTTTCTTTCTAGGTTATTTTTGTCTTTGTCCTCCTTTTTGTGGAGCAGCGCCTTCTCTCTGGGACGTTGAGCCCGGCTATATTTGAATTGTTTGGGCATTTTTATATATATCCCAGAGGTGAGGGCAGGTGGAAAGTTATATGAAGAAATACCTACAAATATTGATGTGAATAAAACAAGTCGTGCTCCAGAGTTGACAAGAGCAGTGTTCTGAATGATAATAATGTTGTTTGAACAAATTATTACGTGGTCATTTCCTTTTTCCTGGTAACAGGCGCTGGGTGGAAGGTAGGTGGGTTCCAGATCCAGTTGACTTTCAAGAAGATTTGATTCTTTGTCCTTTCCTGACGCCTGCAGATGGGCTCCTGGAGGGACTAGGAATGGCAGGAGGAAGGAAGCTGCAAGTGGGACAAGAGCAAGCCACGAGGGGCACAGTGTGTGACGGGACCTATTTTTATTATCCGAGGGGCTTTTTGTATCCTAGCGTCAGTACAACAGCAGTTCTTTATCTCCGAAGTGGGAGCTGTCTTAGCCTGTCGTTGCCAAGTAGGAACTTTAAAAGATGTGATGTACCTGTATAGCCAGACAAATTTACATACGCCACACTTTGTGCAGGACTCCGTAATCTTTTAGAGCTGTTGCAGACCTCAAGTTGAACAAGAAATCTCGTCCCAGATTGCTGGCCGTTTCGATGATCCCGTTGATAATTCCGTTAGAGGATCTAAAGGCATTAGTGCCCCGTTGGGTTATTCTGCATAAAAAGTGTGTGTGTGGGAGAAAGCAGCCGGGGGAATAACGATATTTGTCACATGGAGAGAGGATTAAATTGGCAGGGAAATCAACTTTATTTTCAAGCATCTAAGAGGCTATTAGAGACAATGGAGCATAAAAGAGAGAAACCCTAAATTAAAAACTGAAAATGTATTTGGCAGCTTCCTCCTGAAACAAGCCAGAATCATTTAACCAAGTGCTTCAGTAATCAAATAGATCATTGTACGACTGCTCGGCAAGCGATGCCGGAGCTCCTTCCTCCATCTCGCTGGGACTCACAGTGCTGGATTTGTCTGTGGCCATGGGAGATGGGTGGACGCAGTTGGACGGGTAGGAAGTCGCTGGCGTTGTTTAACCCTTGTAGTTGTTTCAGATTCAGCTCAGCAGCCTCGTGCTGATGAAGAGTGTTTGCAGAACCTCTCTGCTGGGCTCTCTGCTGGATGTTGTCTCCGGAGGTTGGGGCTGTTGGTAAAGTCTTCAGCAGTTGTGCTGCAGGTCCAGGCCTTCGGATTCCATCTTCTCCTGAGGTTTCAGTGGTGGAAGCTGTGTCTCTGGAGCAGCAGTGGCCAGTTTCAGCACTGATCACTCAGACCTTCTGGGGTAGTCAAGAAATCACTGTGTGTTTTGGCACTCACAAGTCTGGAAGGATAAATTTTTAATCAGCATGTTTTGGTAATTGTTAGTGATTTCCTTTTACCAAAACCCCAGAGAAAAAAGCCTGTTGCTAATCTGATTTTTTTTATTTTTTAGAGAGAAAATAAAAATAATCTGCCAAGTGCTACTTATGTTAAATCCCCGCAGAGAAGAGCATGGTCTGCTCCTCGAGAGCTTTGCTTTCCAGGGGCCTTGTTTTGCGCAGCGTGGAGGGCAGCTGGGGACCTGGGAGCATTCATCTTCTCGGAAAAGAGCCTGAGGATCTCAGGAGATCAGACCTGTGTTACAGGCGGAGTGGCTTAAGAAATACAGTGTGGCATGTGTTCAGAGTTGGCTGGAGTGCTGTGCCAAACAGCGTGTGTAATCAGGAGTGGCGTTTGGCATCGGTTGTGTGTAAATGCCCAGTGCTATTGCTAGGTGGTACCTTGTAGTTATTAATATCCTGGAATGCTTTTATTCCTCTGTTTATTATTCCTAACATTTTAAAACTTGCTCCAAAGAAAGGCTAGAAATATGTTTGGTAATGCAGAGACTTATTAGAGGAATGATAAAACCCTGCAGCTCTATGGGATCCTATGCAGTCAGATCTTTTTAATCAGTGTATTGTACCCACAGGTCTCAAATGACGCTGGGGTTATTCCCCCGCTTGCGCATCTCTCTTAGGAAGGTTATTACGCCTTGGCTGGCAAGGAAGAGAGGACTCAGTGGGTTACACGGCGTGGGACCCCAGGCTGGACCAGCGCAGCCCTGAATCCTGGCTGCTCTTTCCAGCAATTGCTGTGAGCAGCCGCACTTGCAGCACCAGGAGCTTGGCGTGATGCTGTGGAGCTGCTGCTGCGATCGAGCGGTCCCTGCGGCTGCAGAGCTCAGCAGCTGCGTGCCCAGCCTCTGGTCCCCGTCCCAGCGAGGCCACACGTCGCTTCTGCACAAGGAACGAGTCCTTCTGAGGGAACGGGGAAACAAACGCACACCCTCGCCGGGCCGTCCCAGCGCTCTCCTGGGAGGCCGTGGAGCCGTATTACCGGCTCAGCTCATCCCAACTCATTGTGGAAGGAGCTTCCCAGGCACCCAGAAACCAGCTCTTGTGTGTGACCAGTCCCTGGGATAACAAAGCCCGGCTGTTCCACCCTCCTTCCCGGCCGCTGTGTTGCAGTGCGGACACCTAGCAGGGTAACCTTTCTGTGCCAGCCCCCCCTCGCTCTCTCTTTTCTCTCGGTGGGATTTGCTGTGCTGACAGCACTGTTCAGGGGGTGGCAGCGGAGCAGGGCTGGGGAGGAGGATCCGGGCCCTTTAAACCGCTTAGCATGCGGTTCACACGGCTCCGGGCCAGCTGTTCCTTTCTCCTCCTGCCCTCACTCGCAGGAGTTGTTTGCTGAGCTCAGAGCTCCTGTGCAAAATTGCTTTTCAAAAGAGCCACTTTCTGCTTAATTAAACAATGAGCCGCCGTCCCTCTGCACATCTGTAAAGCTCCCTCTGCAGCCCCTTTATCCCACAAACTGCTCCATTCTTACCTCCATTCACTTGTAAATCTTACCCCCCCTCTCCTCCACCCTGATCATCTCACTGGCCCTTTCTTTTCCCCTTTCAAGTAAGACTGAGGGGCTCGGAGTATCTGTGGGGGTGGCTGGGTTGGGTGGACAGGAATCGGTTTAACGGTGCTTGCCATATATGAAGGTCTAATAACAGCAAAGCAGATCTGAGCCAGGACCGGACTCCGCGCCATTTCTGTATTTAGAGGAATAAAATCACGGCAGTTCCTGGGCTGAGACACTGACTCATCCCGCAGCCAGAGGGGACACCAGCCAGGTTGGGAGGGGGGCAAGGAGTTGATTTCAAGGCGGTTTCTGATCCAGCTGGCAGTGCCGGAGAGAGCCCAGCCCGGAGGATTCCCTCGGCTGTGAGCAGGGCAGTGCCAGGCTGCGGGGAATCCCTCTGCCCGCTGGCAGGAGCAGCCGCCTTCCTCTGCAGGCTGGGGTCTCACCAGCTCCATGGAGTCTCTTGTCATGGTGATGCGGTTTTCCTTTTTAACCCTCGGTGCGTGTGCGCGCACATAAAACCCAGAAGCTGGGAAAATAGAGGGGAAATTCCAGTGTGATGGGTTTCAGCTAAGCTTTACACCCGCAGTTAGCAATGCATTCTCTGAATTGTCTTCCTGGGCAGCTTAAAAAAAAATTAACCAGCAGCATTCAAGGTGAAGCAGGATAAATGAATGGAAAAGTGATGAGGTGGGATATCTCCTCTGTCATTGGGAAGGACAGATTATAGCCAGGGTGACGCAATATCATCGGGCATAGATTGATAGGGAGGGATGAACAAGTGGGAGTTTGGTGCATTAGCAGAAGATTCCTGACTGCAAAAACTATTAGACCGTGGCACAGTCCCTCGGGGTTTGGTAGCAGGTCTGCACTGCTCGAGCTTCTTAAAATCAGAGCGGGCAAGGCTCGGGATGGGTCTTCTGTTGAGAATAGTTCTGCACTGGCAGAGGGATAAAATCACAGGACCTGTTAACAAAATGTTATTTTTAATGTCTGCGATTCCCAGTCTGGCACTTCACTGCCGGTGTGATGGTGTTTGAGGCTCTCTCGGTTCCTTCCTTTGACAATTGTGAATGAGAGGCAAGACTCTGGGCCAGCACTAGTGAGCTGTGATCCTAATTAAAAGAGACAGTTTGGTGCGCTGGCATTTATTTGGGAGCCTGAAGTGACAATAGCGTTGGCTGTTATGGGATTAGATGCTCTGACTTTGGAAATGAGTAGGAATTAGGTTCACCCTGAGGATCAGCTCGGAGGTGCTTTTTTTGTCACGGGAGCTGATGGATCTGGAGGCTTGCTGCTGGCTAGAAGTGGGGTTGGAGATCCCTTGAACTTGTGTTCTCCTGCCGGGGAGTGGAAGATCCCAAGCAGCTCCTCTCCAGTTCGTGAGCATTGTGATTAAAATCTCAGGGCTGAGGATTGCTGGGTGATGGCTGGGATCTGAGTCTTCACTGCTGACAGGCGGGCTATGAAAGACTCCTGTGGTCCCTCACCCCTGTGTGGACACAAGAAAATGAGAAGAACATTGCTGTTCTAGCCGAGAATTAAGAAAAAAAGTTTTGTAACAAAATTTAGAATTACAGAAGCCAAGACCTTGATGTTCGTTTGTAGCAGACAAGAATAGATGAGAGCAATGACTGGGATTCTCTTATGTCTGGCAGTAGTTATCCCCAAATTTTTTCGCTAGTACTTAAATCACTGCCCACTCCAGTGCGTGGCCGGATTGGCTTCTGCACTTGTCGGAGAAAATGGAATTGCTGCAGAATTTTGCCTTGCTGCTCACTCTGTGTAATACTGAACCCATTTGGCTGTGACTCCATTTATACCAGCTATTCCAGGTCGTCTTCTGCAGTTTATGGCACAGCCTCGTCAGCTTCAGCGGAGGATTTGCATATCAGATGGGAGGCTGGAGGCGGTGGAGGATCCCTGAGGTCAGGTTTTGTAGGAGCTCTTCCAGAGAGCAGATTCCTGGAGGGGCGACAGGTTCAAAGGCAGAGAGAAGGCATTCACCTGGAGGGGCAGCAGGTACAAGGAGCTGGTTTATTTTAAAAACAAGCTGCTTAAGTGGGAAAAAGGGGTATACAAATTGTCTTTCTATACATTTCCATGCAGGCAGGGGGAATAATGGCAGGGGAGCGGCGGGGAAGGGGCTTTGTCATGGTTACAGGCCGGTGGCTGAGAATGTGGGTGGAGCAGTGCTCGTCCAGAGTTAGTGACCTCAGCAAATTGGAGCTCAGCCATGGTCAGTATGATAAATGATCTTATTCTGGGTCAAAGAAATGGTACCCCATGGGGAGGGATCTGCAAGGCGGCCGGGAAAGCGCTGTGCTCTCGCAGCACTGACCCCTTAGTGACCAGCGCTGCATATATCTTATTTATTACAGACCAGAAGGGAATTTTCCATGGTTCAACCTTTATAGGGTTCCCCTATTTCCCCAAAATAAGCTCCCAGGTCTGCAGCCAAGACAAGAATATGGGTGCCCCCAGAGGGTTTGTATGTGGATTGTAAGGCAGGGGACACAGAGGTGCCTGGTGCACGTACGTGGGTGTGAATCCGCCAGCGCCCTGTGCAGCTCCCTGGGAGCCCAGCGCTGTGTGTCCGTGTCGACTGGTATTATGGTTGAGCAAAATCCTTCTGCATTTCTGCACATTTATCAGTTTGGTGCGAGATCTTTCTAGTGCGACACCCAGTTTGGTGTTTCTTATTTGAGGCACCCGGTTTCTCTCTGCACACAGCGAGTGTCCTCTCTGCTGAGTTATCACTGATGAATCTGTCAGGCCCAGGAGGTTTTATTGAGCTGGGGAAGATCTATGGATTTCAGCCCTGGTTTGGAGGGTGCAGATGAACCAGGGCTCTTGTTCCAGGCAGTGCTAAAATGGAGTCTTAGATGCATTTCTCTTGCAGAGGAAGCTCAGCAGATTCTTCATCCAGGAACAGTTGGGGTAATGCAGAAAATCAGGCCTCGGAGGATACGCCGGAGGACCGAGCAGACCGTGCGGTTCTGTCTGCCACAACCAGGAGCGTTTAGGATGCAGCTGGGCTGAAAATGAGCCGACGCTGTTGGGTTTTTGTATGCACGCTCGCTGCAGTTTTTGCATCCTGTCCGCTTGCGTGACAAGCCAATGACTTTGTGTCACTGTGAGCACACACTTTGTTTTCCTGAGCTGTGTGTTTCGCAGGGTGATTTGTTTTATGCGTGTATTGTGGGTTTGAGCTCCCATCTGTGCACTTGAACTAAGCAGTTTTCTCAAATGTTTGTCGGTTTTTCTTTTTTTTAATTAACTTTAGATTATTTTTCCTGTGAATTTGGAGAGGTTTGATGTACTGTTAGCACAGGCAGCAGAAGCTGTCTCTGTATACAAATGAGACAGGGATTTCCTACCATGTGCTTCAGTCCCTCCTTTGCAGTTTGAGAATATTTCAGCTTCCGTAGCCGCTTCACTCTTGCTTGCTGCTGATGCTGCCAATGGCAAGGACAGTTAACGATAATTAGAGTGGATTTTTTGGTGTGGATATTTGTTTGCTCTGAATGAAATGGAGTAGGCTGCCAAAGGGATTTTATTGAGACCGTGCAGCAGTGGCAGAAATACATCATACTGGACTGGAGCTGGTGCTGTGGGAGGGAAACGCTGTATTGCCTCAGCTCTCACCCGAACCTCGCTCCTGGGCCAAAATGCAGCCGAACGGCAGCACGTGTGCTACAGCGGTGCTCCTGCAAATAGCAAACGCCTCTGCTGTGTGGTGGGGGCCGGCTTCAGAGCCACCGCGAGTGTAGAATCGCTGCGTTGTAGCGATGCTTTAACTTGTCGGTGGATGTGGTGCCTGACCAGGCTGAGGTTTTTTTCCCTCCTTATAGATCGTTTGTGGAGGACCCGCTGGTTGTGTAGCAAATCCTCAGCCCGGGAAGCTGGAAACCTGTTAGACCCATAGTGTAATATCAGAAAGAAAATGTCTTAGGAACACTATGCGTGTCAACTGTAAGAGATAAGCAGTTGTGCTGTAATTTACCTCTGATTGTTTCCATCCTGATAACATGCAGAGGCGCTGAGCTGCAAGATGGCTTCTCCCCAGACCACTTGCCATGGGAGCAATCTCGTTCCTTTTCAATATCTCACTTGCGGGAGATGGTTTTGGTGTGGCTCTGGTCATTTTTCATCCTTTATAATTGATTTGTTCTAGTAATGTCGGTGTACAGAATGTAGAGACGTGAAGGTGGGGGAAAAAAATTCAATGCTAAGAAAGCAGCCAGAAGTGTTAGGTGTTAAGGCTGGCTGCAGGGGAGGGTCTGAATTTTCACTGATGTTTGGAGGGGGGAAGCTCCAGGCATGCACAGGGGTATCGGGTTTTTTCCCTACTGTCTAAATTCTTCAGTATGCGTGTACGTGACTTCTGGGGAGGAGGAAATGAATGTAGGCTCAGGTGGGGCTGAAAATGACATTTATTACGGCAGGAGTAGGGGTGAGGGAGTCTACCAGCGCAGCCTCGAATAAATCACTCCTCTCGCCCCTCCGTCCAGGCTGCTTCTAGGTGGCTGCCTTTTATCCAGCTGGTGCGGCGTGTTGCTGTTTAAATGATCTCTCCTGAAAGGTCCCAGAGGAAGGAGCTGCTTATTCCATGCAAGGAGAATGGTGTATGGCACGGCTCATTGTTGTGTGCCCTGCCGCAAGCACATAAATATGAAACAGCTCGCGGGCGGTGCTGCAGTGGGGCTGGTGTCCCCTTTGTGCCCCCCCTTCCTTCTCCCGAAGGCTCCTCTCTGTCTTTCTTCCTCTCCAGCTTTCATTTCTTGGTGATGGAGAGCAGGAGCCCTTTGGGTGTTGGATCCTGTGAGCTTTACATTGCAGCAACGTTTCTGGGGGGTAACTCGTTCTGGTGGCTGACCGACCGGCGTGCTGTATGTGTGTATATTTACCTTCTGAGTGGTGCTCGCTGTCCCCAGTGCACATTGCTAGGAAAGCAGCAGAAAATGCTCTATTTTATGCTCTTAACCACCTATCGTTACAGGGGAGCCGTGGGTGGGCCCCAGGCGGGTGCCCCAGCTCGCCGGGCGGTTTTACGGCACAAAGCAGCTCCTTCTGCCCTGATCAGAGCCAGCCAGCGCTCGGAGGCAGCGATACCTGGCGTGCTCTGGGCAGCCCCGCGGTGGGACCGGAGTGCCGGGGAGCAGGCTGTGATGCCCTGGGAAACCCGGGGGAACAGAGGGAATCTCCGTGCGTCCCCCTCCCCCTTTCCCTGGGAACAGAGCCCCCATCTGCGGCAGATGGACGTGTCCCCATCGCCTGGTTGATGTGCACCTGCCTATGCCGGGGCTGTTCATCCTTGGTGCGGCAGAAGCGACGGGGGTAGGTAACATTATTTGGAAGAATCCCAGCTCTGCTCTGGGTAGCATCCACGATCCCATAAAATCCTGGGGTAAGGCAGGGACTTAGTAGAGCCGCTACAAGCACATTTATTTTTGCTGATCATGAAGCAAACACAGGGGGAATCGTACGCAGAGTTTGATTTTTAGCTCGGAGAGGCATGTGCAGAAAGGTTCCCCGTGCCTACGGCGAGGTTGCCACATGTGAGGGAGGTGTGGAAACCCATCCCAGCATCCCAGCTCATCCTGCGAGCAGGGCCTCAGCCCTCGCTGGTGGGTTTGTGCCTTCGAAAAGCTTCCTCGTGCCTCGAAAACAAACAAAACTCTTTTGGGGCTTTCAAAGGGTTGTTTAAAGGAGCCCCAGGAGAATAACTGATTGTGGATTCAGAATGATGAAGTGGTTTGTGGAACGGTGAAATATAGAGGCAAATGCAGGAGAACTCCACATTGCAATTTGTCAGCTTCTCTAAACCCTGTAACGGATTATTCCCCCCTCTGTCGCTTCTCACCTCTCCAATAGGAAATTAACTGATGCTATCACTAAAGAAATTGTTTTCGCCTCACAAAGTAAAATTGATACTATAAAAACCCGCCAGCAGTGTCTCCTCCTCCTTTTACATGAAGACAAATCCTTCCTGTCACCTACTGAAATGGAAAGATAAAGGCTGAGCTTTAATAAAGAAGCTGCAGGCACCAAGTGTGGAGGGAGGGAGCCGGCCCGGACGGGGAACACGCCACGACAGCAGGTGGGATGCCGAGGGATGCTGCAGGTGTCCAAAATACAGCTGCTGTGCGTGGTGCCTGCCTGCACGTGGCTGTGCCCCAGAACTCCTGTCTGCAAGGGTTCGTGCTGGTTTTGGCACCGATGCTGTCTGCCTTTAGCCTGTTCAGTATTTAGGTTGCTTATTTGGACTTTTTTTAGCACACACACAGTTAAACATCAAGTTGTTAGGTGATAACGGATGGGGCAGGATGTGGGATGCCTTAAGGAAATCCCCTTTTAGGCAGTGTCCTGCTGGACTGGCACCTCGGCAGGGGCTGCGCTGGTTCTTTGTGGGATGTGTTTTCTGTGGGCAGGGGCTGCGCTGGTTCTTTGTGGGATGTGTTTTCTGTGGGACACCTCTCGTACCAAACTGTGGGGCTGGGGTAGAGCCCTGGTGCTGAGCTGCCCGGAGGCAGGGCTGCCTGTTGGGTGGCAGTGATCCCCGTCCCTCCTGCACGTTCCTCCTGTGCTCTTTTGTGGATAAACAATCACTTTGTTCTGGCGTCAGCTAGGAGCCGTCAGCTAGTTTGTAAACTGCTGTCCTTTCTCCTTTCAGGGGATATCAGAAACCTGCTAAAGTGGATCAAACAGAATCTGCTGAAAGAACGCCCGGAATTATTTATGCAAGGGGAATCTGTGTGAGTACAGCTGCTGGGAATCCTCCTCGTGTTTCTCTCTTGATCCCCACGGTTTGGGGAACGTTTTTCCCATTGCAAGAAGCAAGTTAATGACCATGAAAATATGGGATTTGCTAAAGTGATCATGGGAGGCACCTTACACTGCTCCACGGAGAGCATTCGTGCAGCCCTCACCCCAAATCTTTAAACCTGAAATGTGGAACAGGGCCACGAATGCTTTCTCTCTGCTGTCACCTGCAGCAGCGTAGCCTGTGTATCCTCAATTCCAGGAGTTCTAGCAGATCTATCCGTTCCCTGCTGACATCACTGGGACTGAAGCAGTGACTCGGAGAAATGCCAACAAATATTTCTTCTGGGAAATGTATTTTTATTGTCAAAATGGGGCCAACCTCGTGGTGGGGGGAAAAAAAAAAAAAAGCCAAGAGAAATGGAGCAGAGTGAGCTGTGCAAGCCATCCCTGACTGCGGGGTGGCGCTGGGGGTGTTTAACATTCGTCACGGATCTTTGTGAGCTGAAGCGTGCGCTAGGTCCCCTGGTAACAGGAGAGACAATCGCAGGACACTGAAGATCAAAGAGAGGGAATCCCTTTGCCTGTAATCAGGGGCTCGGAGTGGATCCCGGGTGTTTGCACCGGGATGGCTTTCCCTACCTCTGCATCAAGCTCTTGGTGCTTGACTGTCGTGTGTGGGTTTTAATTACCTGGCTTCCCTACATCATGCGGAAATGTAGTCATGTCGGAAATGTGGTCATTTTGGAGCGTCCTCAGGAATAGTGCGTTCTGATTGAAATGAGCTCGGGGACTGCTCCTGCCTCCCCGTTATTTGATGTAGAAGGGGCACAGGCTGTACCTGTTTCCACCTCCATGATAGGTTTCCTTTTTCTCTTTGGCTTTGTAGGGAGTCAGCTAGTGATCTGTGCTCTCACATCCCTTGTTCTTAACTATTTGTGAAGCTTTTTAGCAGCCCTGTATCCTAATTATTTCTCTGTTCTGCAGGAGGCCAGGAATTTTGGTGCTCATCAACGACGCAGACTGGGAACTAATGGTCTGTACTCCTTCAGTTTGGCTTTCTTTGTTGCGAATGTTGCTCTGTCTCTTCTGTGGTTGCTTTCAGAGAAGCTATTTCTGATTCTTGCCCCAAGCGAAGCATCTCGCATTTGAGGGGGAAGGGGCAGGCTGGGATCTCTCTCTCTGGGTTGTACTGGAGCTGGTCAGAAGCCTGGAGCCTTTCTGTAACCTGCTGAGTCTCATCAGCCAGTGTCTGAGAGAGATCACCCGCGTTCCCTGGCCTCTGGCTTCTCACCTCTGGCTGCTGGCAGGTCTCCCCGACGTGTGGGGTGACAATTTAGTGGGCACCAGGCAGCTTCAGAGCCCCAGGCAGACCCCCCTGCACTGGAGTAGCAGGTGAAGGCATCTCCCTGCGGAGATTTCTGCTCGAACAGGCGACTGGTAAATATCTTCCCTTTTCAGCCCACTGTTGTGCTCAGACAACAAACAGCCCCTGACTATTTTCCTGCCTCAGGCAACCACCTGTTCTGTCAAAGCTCTGGTCCAGAAGGCAGTCTGGGATCGTGAACGTCAGCTCCTTGTCTGATCTCTCACCTTTGCCTCTGTTAGGATGAAAACATCAGTCTGTCCCCTCCTGCTCTCTCTAGCACTCACCATCCTTTTATGAGCTGTTTTCTCTTTGCAGCTAGTGTTTGGAAATGAAAATTTTCTTTTTTTTTTCTTGGCCTGCAGGGTGAGCTGGATTATAAACTCCAGGACCAGGATAATGTGCTTTTCATCTCGACATTGCATGGCGGGTGAACTCCTGAAAAAACAAGAGGATGTAAATCCAAACCCCTGAGAAAAAAACCCAAGAAAAAAACTAAACCCACCGAAACCTCTCTTGAACTGCCCATACCCGGTCTCTGCATCTTCCCACCGCGTGCACTTGTTACTAGCTTTCCAAATAAAACCCCACCAGCACGCGGCCTGCTGTCGACCACAACAGCATCCATGTTTTTGGTCCTCATTTCACCTCTCCTGACCACACTTCCAGGTACCCTAAAGAGCAGAGAGCACCCGCAGCACGTGGGACTCGGTTTATCCGTGACGGGAGGAAGAGGGGTTCTGAACCTCAGGCAGGACCGTGTGTCTTTGCAGGCACTAAGGCGTTCTGGGGGAGTTCTGCCTGCTTTGGGGCAAGGCTGCGGTGCCTCTGCCTTGGTGCTGGGAACTGGGATTCTTTTAACACGACAGTTAGTGTTGGTGCAGTCTGGGCACCGGCCACAGGAAGGACAAGGCAGGAAAAACAAGGAAACAAAGGTGACTTTAGGTAGCAGACATTATCGCTTCAGAGCCCTCTGCAGTGACTTTCTATTTGTCATTATATTTATTTATGTGAAGTAGGAGAGGAACAGGCTTTTTTGTTGTTTTTTTTCCTGCTGCCTTACGCCTCTCCCATACCTGAGCTGAGGCAGGGTGAAGCACTAGCCCATGAACAACGTCAATTTATAACCATTTGGTTGGAGGGGAAATGAACCCGTGCCTGGCCTGAGACAGCACAGAGCGATAAGGACAGCAAATTATCTTTCTGTCACCGTGATGGACAGAATTGATCAGCCTCCCTTGTGTTCGGCGCAGGTGGGGAGCAGCGTTGCTGCAGCCTGGCCGGGGAAGGGCCGGGGCTGGAGCCGCAGGATTAAGCAGAGACCCAGGAAAGAAACTCGGCGGCTTTGAACCCTCTCCATCAGCAGGAGGGGAGGCTTCTTGCTGCACACCCTGAGGAAGTCCTGTGAGCACAGCGGAAGTGGGTGTGCGCGGCTCTGCTAGGACACGGATGCTGTTTGCTTTCCAGAACTTTCCTTGGACAGACGGACTGGCCTGCCAGCTGGGAGCCCACGGCGAGAGCAGAGGGAAGGGTCGGAGAGGATAGTGCCGGTGCCAACAGGTCTGAAACGTGCTGCACAAGCTTCCAGGAGCATCCGAATGGGATTGTCCTTCCTGTGCTTCCCCCACGCCCTGCTCACCTGTGTTCCGGCACAGCTCTGGCAGCACGCGGTGGTCCCCGGCAGCAGCACTCCTGGGCAGAGGGCTCACCGGTGCTGTGAGCTCAGTCGGTGCATCTCAGAGCTGATCTGCACCACGTCCTGCTTGCTCTGTCCGCGGTCCCTCGGAGCTGCCGAGGAGGAGCTGGAGGCGGTGAACAGCACAGTGCACCCGCCGCTGCCCAGGCAGCCTGGCCTGACCCCCCGAGTGCTCCGTGCTCGGAGCCTTCCCCGTCCTGCGCCTGGCACAGGAGTTACTCTGTCTGACAAGGAGGGAGTGCCGGGGTAATTCCCCCTCTGGCCTGGGTGACTCTGTCGCGTTTACCCCACCACCACCTGCGCAACAAAAAGCACCCGCGGACTACGATGCTGCTGCATCTGAGAAACCCTGCCTTCAAGCCCGCTGCTGGTCACGAACCGATATTCAGCCTTTTCCAAATCCAGCCGCAGCGACTCGCGTCCAGCTTGTGCCGTTTGCAAAAGACACGGACGGACCAAAGGCTCTTCCCCATCCCGAGTTCACAGCCGTGAGCTCTGCTGGGCCGGGGGAGCAGAAGGGAGATTCCCGGTGGTGGCAGGAGATGGCTGAAAAAACAACGAACCTGTGTGGTGTGCAGCTCGAAACAGACTTAAACCGAAATGGGAAAAGGCAGGTTTGTCTTCAGCGCTGCCGCCTGCCCTGCCTCTGCACTGGATCTTTGCTTTAGGCTGGGCTTGCCTGTTCCTGTCCCCCCCGGCTGTTTGCTCACGATAGGATGCGTTCCTTTCCGGGGAGGTGTTATTCCCCTCGCTAGCGCAGGTAGGGCCCAGATGGCTTCGCTCCTGCTGTAGTAAAAGCTGTCAATCATCGCTAAAAAAATAAAAAATCTAGAAATGGGAAGATGAAGGAATCCAGGGGAGGGGAGAAGAGGGGTATGGCAAAATCCTGTGACAAAAACCAAAAAAAGTTTCTGAAATAAAAGCCTTTTAAAGCATTCTTTGCCTCCAGCTTTGTCCTAGATAGGTTCTTGGTGAAATTTTGCTCGGATCTCATCATGCTTCCCTCCTCCTCCTGGGTTTCCTTGGCAGCCCCGGCCGAGTCGCTTGGCTTGTGGACTCATAAAGCCTCTCTGTTAGCGGCCCCCCTCCTGGGCCGGCTTTCCTGGGGGCTGCTCCGGGACCACCGCAGCCCTCGCCTCCACTCCCACCTCGTCCTCTCCATCCTGGGGGTGAGATCCCATCCCCACAGCCCTCGGCCAGGGGGACCCCGGGGCCCGGTCGCTCTCCAGCGAGCCCACCCAGTGCCCGAGCGGCGAGGATGGTTCCCGGTTTGGCAGAGACTCAGCGCAGCCGGAGCGGCCTCCGTGTGCCCAGGCCCAGCCGGTGCTGCGGCAGGAGGAGGAGGATGAGGAGGAAGGGGGGTATCCCAGCCGGTGGGGACAACATCCCCCAGTGCGGAGGGGTCCCCACTGTGCCCCAAGGGCAGGCACACAGCAAAATAAATGACATGAAATTGAAACGCAATTGAAAAAAAAAAGAGGATACACCAGGATGGGGCCACAGGGCCAGGGCGTCCACAGCGCTTGGCTCCATCCCCGGGAAAGAACTGGAGCCTCTGGCTCGGCCCCTCCATCCCTGCCCGTCCCGGTGGGGACCTGGCTGGTATTTGGTGCATTAGGACCGAATGGCCCGGCAGCGCAGAGCAGTGCGGAGCTACCAGCGGTGTAGATTTAATTTCTATTAAATCCTTTGCTGAGGATTCCCCGGGCCATAGCCGGGGCCGGCAGCTACCGGCTGGGGGTTACCGACCGGGGGTTACCTTGCTGAGCCCCGGGGATGCTCCATCCTCCTCCTGTGCCCCAAAGCACCGTCCTAGAGCCCAGCCGCTGGAGTTGAAACCTCTGCTACAGATGTCCAGACACAATTCTTGGTTCGTACGGCTCCAGCGCACAAGAATTGCGTTTGGACAATCAGAAGCGGAGATTCCCGTCCCGAGTTTGCGGGATCTTCCAGGGGAAATCCAACTGGAATCCTGGAAAACAAGGACACCCCAGGCACCGAGCCGGCCTCCCACCGCTGCTGCCTGTTCCCTGGCCCCACGGAGCCGCTTCTCCGGCACCGGCAAGTTTCGAGTGCAGCCGCGGTGCTTCGCATCCCGATTTTGATTTCATCGCACCGCGAGGGGTTTAATTTCATCAACTCGTTTCCTACCCCTCCGAGAAAAAAAAAAAAAAAATCAGCCCTTATTAAAAAATAGAAAAAGAGAAAA
>WKFP01015057.1:0-39648 GCA_011057875.1 Pterocles orientalis | reverse complement strand
GAGCGCTCCCGCGCGCCCCGCCAGCTCCGCCGCCAGCATCGCGCCGCGTGCTCCCTTCCCCTGGAACGTCACTCCCGCGCGCCGCCAATCCCCCGGTGCCGCCCTGGCCCCCATGCCGCCATCTTGTTTACGGGCAGTGCCGCCATCTTGCTTGCGGGCGGCAGGGCGGGCCCGGGGCGGGCCGAGCTCCACCCGGGCGGGATAAAGCCCCGCGGCTCGGCCGGGGCTAGTGGGGTGGCTGGTTTTTTGTTGCGGTCTCACTCAGGCTGTCCTGAACGAGCCTTTGGGGCTGTGGCTGGGTGGGGGTCCAGGATCCCCCGGCTACCCTGCAGCCCTGGGGGCTGGGCTCTGCCCCAGGAGCTTCCTTCCCAGCTGTGTGGCAGTTCCCCGGCCTGGCAGCGTCTCTCTGGGCTTTGCTCCTGGTCTCTTCCTCCCCACAGCTGGTAGAAGGGCTGGAGTTGTGGTGGGGGGAAGCCATCGGCCTGGAGCTGTGGGGGCAGAGGGTCCGCAGAGGGCTGGGGGGGCTGGAGGCCGGGTGCTAAGGTTGGCTGTCACCCCGGCACCTGGCCTCGGGTGGGTGTCAGCGGTGCCTGCACTGGGGCACTGATGGTGCGCGGGGGTTCGAGTGGTGGCCAAAATGGGCAGCAGGGCCCCTGGGGTGTCCCGCGGTCCTGACCCGGTTCACAGCTGGGACTGTCTCAGCAGCAGAGAGCTGTACCAGCCACTGGTTTGTCCTGGGGACACGGCTGGGAGCGGCTGCTCTGCCCGGCAGAGCTCAGAGCTTTTGGCTAATGGCACTGAAATCTTTGTGGCTGGGGTGGGACACGTGCCACACGTTTCCCCCTGGCATGGAGAGCTCCAAAGCACAGGGGTGGCAGCCAGTCCCCAGCTGCTTTCATTTAAGTGGGACGCCCATGCTGCCGGGCTGCGGATGGCTTCCTTTGCCTGGGGGAGCTGGCCTGTGGATTAGCAGCAGGAGCTGGAGGTGAGCCCAGGGGACGGATGTTGTGCAGAGACACTTTGCAGCGGTGCTGCACAAGCAGGGCTGGCAGGACTCGGCGGTGAGGTGGGCTGGTGGGGAGCCAGGCTGCTGAGTGTGCTTGCTCCATGCCCCTGGGGGAGTTTGTCTTGGGGCTTAGCCCATGAGTACTGCCCACGCCACAGCAGCGGGTTGCTCAGATCCCCAGTGCGAGGGTTTTGTTTTCCCTGGAGTGCAGTGGCATGTTTCAGAGCTCACTGCTGAAGTGCTTGTGGTGTCAAAGGGTATTTTTTGCCCCTTTCTGTTCTAAAAGGTGACAGTGGCTTGCTGGATGTCTGCACACAGCCTGGGAAACTTGTTCCAAGCAGGAGTCTCATTCCTCCTTGGCCCTCCCACATAAAGGATGGGTCTGGGAGCTTGCTGCAGGCCTGCAGCATTGCCCTTACACTTGTCCCCAGGCTGCTGATGGCACTAGAGGCGACCAGAAGGCAGCAGTGCCTGAGGGCACTAGCCCTGTGGATGTGGCTTTGGGACCCAGATATGTGCTCCACAGTGGGGGAAAAACTGCTGCTGGTGCAGGGAGATCCACTGGCCTTCCTGAACCTACACAGGCTCCTCTGCGGGGGATGTTTGCTGTTTCACCTCCTCCCCAGGAAAGACTGCTGTCTCATTTTCAGTCACCTAACTGGAGGGCATCAACTCTGTGCTGCTAAATCCCCAAAGTCCCACGGCATCAGACAGCTGTTCTCATGCAACCGCAAATCTTCCACGTCCTTCTGCACTAGCCGCAGTGAGAAATCCAAGTAAGTGACTGTTTCCCAACCATTTTATTTCACAAAAGATTTGTTATAAGATTAGAAATGCATAACATTTTTGGGAGAGGCAGGATGTTTGAGTCTGTTCGTGGGCCAGCTCCTGGGCAGCATCATCTGGGTGATGTTCACAATAGCTGTCTCCAAGCTCCAGCCCTGGAGCTGGAATGGTCCCAAGCACCAGCAGCTCATTTCAGGATGGGGCCCGAGCAGTGCATCAGGAGGTTTGGAAAGTGTCCATGCACCCATCCCATGGGTGGCTCATTCCTAGAGAGTGAACGATTCTGGTTCCTCTGACCTGTTCTCCTGTATCTGTGACTGCACAGAGGTTAAAACCAGCCCAAAGGCCAGCAGTGCTGTGCAGGCCATGCTTGGCAGTGCGGAGCGCTCATCTTTAACTTGTCCCCAGCCCCTGACATAAGTGGCACTCCCCAGAAGCTGAAGGGACGCTGGCCCAGCTGAAGTCTGCGAGGTCTGACCAGCAGAAGGATGTATGAGAGGCTCAACAGCTCATAGCACCAACTCTTGGCCTGCTGTAGAAATCATTATGGAATAAAAGGAATTTTCAAAACCATTACTGGCACCATGGTCTCCCCTAGAGGTAGGACTGAAATCTTTCATAGCTGGGAAGTCTTTTTTTGTTGTTATTTTCCTGGTTTGCTGGAGGGAGATCTTTTGGACCTTAGGGGAAAGATGGAGAAGGGGGAGGTAGGAAGAGGTTACCCCCCTGCACTTGCTGACGGTGAAGCTGGTCCCTACCAGCACCTATTCACAGTGAAAGGAGATTGGAAAGAACCTGGCTCTAAAAATTCCCTGAAAAGAAAACTTTGCTGCAGCGTTGCAGGTGTTCGCAGGCCAGTGCTGCAGCAGTCAGCACCAGCACTTGTATCAAGGAGCCAAGGCACAGCCATGCTTAAAAAGGGTTTTAAAAAACTGTTAACATGCCGTAGGAAAGAAATACTCTTCTGTGGGCTCAGAATCTTGATGTGCTTGATATCGATAGCTGCCAGGAGAGGGGAAAGCTGCAGGTGGGTGTTGCTGACAGGGTAAGAAACCTCCCTGGCACTGCAGACCTTCTTAGCACCTTCCCCTTGTTGTCACAGATGTCCAGTGCTGTGCTGGGCTGGTCGTATTCACCCTCACCTGGCCAAGGGTGAAGCAGTAAAGTGCTTTAAATCTCATTATTTGCACGTGGTCCCGCAGTCGCATCCTGCCGCGGCCTCCTCGGGGCTGGAGAGATGAGCTCAGCAGGAGAGTGCTTGTGCTGCTGGGAGGGAACACGCATCTCCTGCTGCTCATCCTGCCAGCCCAGGGCTCTGCCGCTTTACAGCTCCACGTATGTCCCCTGTGGATCTAAGCAAGGCTCTCACCAGGGACTAGAAGAAAAAACTGATCCGGGAGGACACTGTTTTGCAGCCTGTTGATGAGAATATTTTCTCTTTTTCTGGGAAGTAGGGGATGCTGTCAGCTACCTCCTGGACAACACCTGGACGTACTTCGAGGCCTTGCTGGACAAGTTCGCTGATGACGCACTGCTTTACGTGGTGGTGCCTCAGTGGGAGGAAGGGCACAACAAAATCAATGAGATGTTCATTAATGATCCCAGATTTCCAGAATCCACCTGCAAAAGCAAAGGAAGTGAACAGGTTTTTGCCTTCAGAGAGTCTCTGCAGTCCCTGGAATTCAAAGAGATGCTTTGTGCAAAGCCAAAATACTCAGCTGAAGACAGATCTGCTCCAGTTTTGTACAAAGAGAGATCTGAACCCATCAGTTATCACCCCCTCCTCCCCCCAGTAGACTTGTTCTCTAGGAATGGGGGATTTAGCTTGACTAGTCAGAATTTAAGCTCTACTCCCTTTGATAAGGGCAAAGCCAGGAGATCGAGGCAGGTGCTGGGGATCAGCGCCTTTTCAGGGAGCATGCTGTGCTGTTTGTCATCCCCCAGCTGTAAACACGCCTTGTCTCCAAAGAATTCTGCTAAACGTGATATCAGGTCTGCTGGCTTGGAAGGTCAGGCTATTCCTTCCCTTTGCCAGGAAACCTCTAGGGGATTGCAAGTCTCTTCCCTCAAACCCCCCTCATCCCTCGCTGCCTCTGCCCAGCTCTGACCCAGCAGGAAGGGCTCTGCTCCACGGACTCACTCTGAGGGTTTTCAAACACAGCTTTGGAGATGGCCAGCTCCAGGTCCTGCAGGCTGATCTCCTCCCGGTCCTTGTGGGCATGCCAGAGATCTAGCGTCATTTCGTTGATCTGCTCCCCTCCCGCATTGCTGCAGAAGAATGAGATGGTTATTCATCAGGTATCCAGGAAAATGCCAGGACAGAGGTGGCACCTGACACCCTCCAGCCTAAATGAGTGCAACCCAGCATCTCCACTGCCTGGCCTAAAATGACTCCTGTAAAGGTAGCTTTTTCACTCTCCAGTTTTGCTTTTTCACAATGAAATACTGTCTCTTGGAAGAGGCTTGAGGGAAGAAAAAGGAAAACCAAAACAAGTCCATGCTGTGAGGTAGGTATTGACCTCTGCTCAAATGAGAAGCAGTGCACGGGGAGCCCTGTGATGCTGCACCTGCCGCCCAGGGCCTCTCTTACCTTATGAAGATGAAGATCGCTTTGCGGTAGTTGGTCCCGTACACAACCCACGAGGGTCCCAGGAATGGTATGATCACGTCGATCAGGCCGGGGTGCATCTTGTCCATCTCGTCAAAGAGAAACACCGACCGTCCACAGTTTGTCAGGTTCCCTTGGATCCAGCGCTTCAGGTTTTCCTGGGAAAAATACCCACCAAGCCATAAGGCAGCCAGATAGCGAGGGTGGCGAGGGAGGCTTGAGCTACCCCCAGAGCAAAGGCTGAGGCCTCAAGCAGAGCTGCAGGTGCTGAAAGCAGCTTCTCCTGGCACAGCACTGCCTACTTGGAGCAGGAACAGCCAGCACTGGGAGGCCTCCTTTATTCTGGCTTCGGCACAGCAGCCGTTACCAACTTTATTAGCCCTTTGTAGATCTTTTATTAGAGATTTAAAGAAGGAGGCAGCAATTAAAGCTGGGTATTGGGACTGTAGTTCCCACGTTCTTTCACCATGTAGCTAAACAGTTTCCAGCTACTGAGTGTTTTTTTGCCAGCTCCTGTTCTGGTGCAAAAACACGTCTGCACTGACCCAGAAGAGCTCTGGCTCTTTACCACGGCTGAAGTTACCTCAGTGTAGATGCCAGCCCACACAAAACCACTCCCGTTGCCTGGGGACATGTACAGCTCCTAACTGAACTACCTCACCCAGTATGGGTTTTACTTTTCTGAGAGTATTTCTTCTAAGGACACAATAACAACTAACTGCTCCAAACATCCAGAAAGCAAGCATCTGGATGTGCCAACTCCCCACTCTGCTGAAGATTTGGCAGCTAACCTTCATGTTTCGATTTCTTCCCTTTCTTTCTCAGCTTTAAGAGACAGAGTGGCATGGTTAAGAGTCTAGAGCTGCTGTTCAGGAGCTGCCTGCTGTGTGAGGAGGGGATTACAAGTCCAGCAATACCCAGGTTTTCACAGCCATTGAGCTGTTTGGAAAGCAATTGGGAGAATTTCAGTGCCTTTCATCTATGTGAAGCACTTTTGTTTGTATGTCCAAAGGGCTGTGTAAATATTTAAGGCATGAGAACATGATCAGGGCAAGGACTGCTGTGAGGAAGGCGAAAGTGATAACTGAGTGCCAGAGGATATCACAGTGACTAGTGGATCCTTCAGCCAGTGTGTGGAGCCACTCGCTCAGCTGTGTCTGTCTGAGAGGGTAAAACAAAGAGCGTTTATTCCTACTGCACTTCAGGAAACAGCCTGAATGCATATGTACTGAGGATCAAGATGGACATAACCAAAGAAAACCCTGATCTAATTGTACTGCGCTGAGAGGCGTCGCTTACCTTGTACTGCTCAATCCGCTCAGCGTGGGGGAAGTGCACTATCGGAGAGAACTGGTGAACGTAGGGGCTCTGGAGTCCACCCTGGAAGAGGTAGCGGACGAGCATGGAGCTCACGTAGGTTTTGCCTGTTCCTGTCGAGCCGTGGAAGGACATCACGAGGGGTTTCACTGGATTCTGGTTCTCCAGGAACTCCTTCAGTCCCTTCATCACCTGCTGCCTCACCAGCGGCTGCCCCACCAGATTCATGGCCAAGTCACACTCCAGACCTGAAGCAAAGTCCGATCAAGATTCACCAAATGCAGGCTGAGACAGCTCCTGACTCACTGCAGCTCTCCCAGCTCTGAGGGCTGCTTCCTGCAGCCTCGTCAGCCAGCCCAGGCTGTGGAGAGCGGCCCTGCTGCCCAGTCGTGCCCCTCTGCGGGGTGGGGAGGCTGAGAGCCCCCCTGTGCCCCACGGAAGGGGCTCCTGGACCTGGCCACCTCTGAGGCGATCCCGCACCCTGGCTCCCTGTGCCCTGAGGGGAACGGGCTCCTCTGAGGGGACCTGGGACTCCTGAAGGGAACCCGCACCCTGGCTGCCGGGACCCCCTGGCCTCGGGGCTCCCCAGGCCCCCTCCCCGCAGGTTCGCCGCCCCCTGGCACCCCTCACCTCAGGGGCGTCCCCTCTCCCGCCCGCACCTCGCCCCCGCTCCGGCCCCACTGACCACGCAGCTCGGGCCGGAAGCCGCATTCGCAGTCCGCCGAGAAGCCGCAGCGCAGCGCCCACAGGTCCCAGGCGGCGGCGGGGCGGGCGGCGGCCACCAGCAGCAGCGGCAGAGCCCGGGCCAGGGCCAGCGCCGCCGCGCCGGGGCCCATGGCGGCCGCCCGCTCCGGCACCGCCCGCACTACAGCTCCCGGCGTGCCCCGCGCGGGGCGGGGCTACGGGAGAGGGGCGGGGTCAGCGGATGCGAGGCGGGGCTATAGGGAAAGGGGCGGGGCATGTGACGCGGGGGCGGGGCCTTGCACTATCGCCCCGCCCCCGGGGTCGCAGGGGCTCGGTGCCGGTGCTTTGGGGACACTTCCTACGGGGGGACAGGGCAGCCCCACGGCCCTTCAGCTGAGCCACTGCGGGGGGCCGGGCAGGGCTGGGTTCTGCACGGTGGCCCCCCATCACCAGCCCTTCCTGGGCTCCTGGGGGGAGCCGGGGTGTTGTGTGAATGACACCCGTGGGCGAGGGGACACTGAGGAACAGCATAAAAGTTTATTATATGTAAGAACCGAACCCATGAGATATGTACACGTATTTACAAGACAAAATGAATGAGCCTAAATATTTACAACGAGGACTGTCCTTCACAAGTCTGTACATCAAGTGATTGTGAGAACGTATTTACAAGCGCGATCCAGCGGCCGTGGGCGAGAGGGAGACGATATGAAACCGAACGGCGAGGTGAGGGGCACCGTGTAGTCATGGACCGTGGTGGGGCTGGATGGTGGACACAGGTGCTGGCCTACCCAGACACTGTCCCCATTCCTCGGGGCAGTGGAGCAGAGCCCCTGCCCTGTCCTCTCCCAAGGAGGTGGATGGTAGCTGGGAGGTGGCTGCTTTTCCTCCTCTTTGTCTCAAAATTGCTGATCCCTGCCCCAGCGCCTTTCTGGGCCATCTGTCCTCCTGGTGCCAGGTGCCTGGCCCCATCCCTTGTCCCACAGCTGCCAGGGAGGGCAGGCTGGGAGCTGGGGGGGTCTCTCAGTCCCTGGGGGGGTTACAGCTCGCTGAAGCGCACGGCTGGCTCCAGCTTGTGGGACAGGGCGGTGAGGACCTTGTCGAACTTCTCGTAGCGCTCAGCCTGGCTGCTCTCAGCCCCACGGCTGCCCCAGAGCAGCCGCAGCTGGAACTCGGTGCTGAAGACCTCTAGCAGCTCCGCTCTGCCCTGGAAACCTGCAGGAGGGAGAGTCAGTTGGATGGGATGGGAGGGGATGGGATGGGACAGAATGGGGACCCTGCGCCAGTGGCATGCTCTGTCTGGTACTGGGCTGGAGCTGCACACTGGGAATGCAGCAGAGGGAAAGGGGCTCTGCTGTCCCCATCGCTTACCCTGCAGCTTCACCTCAGCATTGGTGTGGTAGAGCCCGCCATGGTGGGCCACCATCCGTGCCGCCTCCAGGTGGGCCATGACTACCTCCACACCGTTGTCGGTGGTCTCCCAGGGCTCGGGGCTGTCCGTCAGAGCCTCGTCCCGCTCCAGGAGAGTCACGAGTGGCATGATATGGGGAAAGGTGGTGTTGGTCAGTGGCGGCCCTTCTGCGGAGAGAGGCACCCTGAGGACCCCGTGCAGCCCCGTGTCCCTGCGTCCCCCTTCCCATCTGCCCTGTGGAGTGCTCGCGTGGCCACCCCACCCCATAAAGCTGGGCTGCCACCGTGTTCCTCCCAGGAGAGGCTTTGAGGCTCAGCTGCAGCACAGCAGCAGCTGCAGCTCTGGAGATCGCTGTGCCTGGGGCCATCGCCTCGTTCAACACCAGCTCCTCCCAGCTGGGCTTTCTGGTTGTGCTGGGAGGGGAACGCTGTTGTCCCCGCTCCGGCTGCATCCGCGTTTCCTGGGGCTGCGGTGGGGAGCAGGTTTGCAGAGCCCGGGGTGCTGGGTGTTGGAGGGATGTGGCTTTTCATCTTCCCCGACCGGCTGCTCTGTCCCCTCGGCTTGGCACGCACCGCCATGCAAGCGCGAGGTTTTGGCTCAGCCAAGTCGTGTTTGTGCCCAGCTGCTGGTTTTATTTAGTTATGAAATGCTTCCTTGGGAAGCAAGGGGCAGCCGAGGCCAAACGGGCCCGGCCGGGTGCTGGGGCGGCTCAGCAGCCAGAGGGAAAGTGTCTGGCACAGGCTGGGAGAGGGTCAGAGCTCTCAAACACATCCCCCTCCAGCGAGGCCGTGCTCGGACTAAGTGGGAAGGAGCAGGCAGGCCAGAGAAGGGCAGTTGCTCCTGTTACCTTTCCCTTCGTTCAGGCTCTTCAGGAATGGCTTGAGCTTCTTCTCGTAGAGGATCGCACCCTCCGTGTGCCGCTGCCGCAGCACCATCCAGGTCTGCTCCAGCCGGGCGATCTGAAAGCAGATGGGGCAGATGGAGGGTGCTGGGGGCAGTGCAGCCCCGGGGCACCAAGCCCAGGCTCCAGGGTGATCCCAGGGGGCACAGCCCGGCCCTGGAGCCACCAGCCCCAGCCTTGCACGCAGCAGTGCCTGCTGCTCCCCAAAACAGCCTTCACCAGCCTCACGGCCAGAGGTGGCACATCTGGGTTCAGAATTTGTCCCCCCTCCCCATGCCCCAGGATGGCAGCTTCCCCGCGTCACAGCGGCCTTGAAGATGAGATGCAGGGAGGGGGCAGGCGTTCCACCTCTTTTGTGCAGGCAGGAAGCAAGACTTCCCAGCTGGGCTCGATTTAAAATTGAATTTTAATCTCCTTTCATCTTCCAAAGGGAGCAGTGTGGCCCGGAGACGCTGCTGCCACGGCCTTGAGACTGATTTGTATTGTACCGGAGGGCAGATTCATTTCCTCCCAGGAACACAGTCCAGCACAAAACAAAAAGCCCCAACCACCGGAAAACAATCGGATCCCGGCAGGACTGGGCTGTCTGCTCTGCAGAGGGGACAGCTCTTCCCCGTCTCTGCTTACACCCCAGCAGACACGGCCCCACACCTCTCCCTGGACATTTTCCCCCTTTTCACACTCCACTGGGTGTCAGAGCCCACGGGATGTGGGGAGAGGGATGTGTTTTGGGTGAGGGGGCTGAGCCCAGGCCAGGAGGGCAGAGGGACCATCCCCATACCTGTGTCATTTCCAGGGCGTTCATCACAGCCGCGAAGCTGAACATGTTCCCCATGGTGCTCTTCAGCTCAGCAGCCAGCTGGATGGTTTTGTGGAGCAGGGCCGCCCGCTCCTCCGTGCTGCCCGTGCAGCCCAGGATGTCCACAGCGATCATGATGGACATGGTGTGAAACCTGCCGCGGTGCGAGACACAGACCGGGGTCAGCACGGGGGGCGGGGGATGCTCCCACCACTGTCCCAGTGCAGGGGCTCGGCTGGGGCTCCTCCACCCTAGGAGGTGAAGGGACCCCACCCCATGACAAGCTGGGGACACCCCGGGGAGCCGTGCCGTGCAGGGGAGCCTGGTGCCATGCCATGCTGTGCCGTACCGTTCCAGCAGGTCAAGCCGGAGCTGGTGGCCGTGGGGCAGGGTGAGCAGCTCCAAACCAGAGCTCACCCCCATGAGCCGCTGCATCTCCGCCGTCACACCCAGTATCCGGGCAACCTACCATGAAAGGTGAGAGCTGATTAGACCTTTGTTAATTGAGGAAGGGCTGAAGTGGCCTTGGGCAGCCTCTCACCCCAGCCCAGCCTCTGGCTGATCCCCCCAGCAGGGATGCTCCAGTGCTCAGGGATGCTCTGATGCTGGGGGGTGCTCCAATCCCCCACCAACCCAGAGTGCTCAGAGGGCAGCAGTGCCCATCCCTCCCGCCTGGCCCCGGCCGTACCAGGCAATCGACTTTGGTGATGTGTTTGGCCAACGTCTTCACGTCCACCTCTGCCAGCAGCTCTTTGACCTTCCTGAGCACCGCCATCTCCAGGGGTTTGTTCTCCAGGGGGATGAGGAGGGACTGGAAGGCTGCAGGGTTGAAGGAGGAGGTTGTCTCCATGATGGGGGGCACAAAGCCCATGAAGTCCAGCTCTCCTTTCAGCCTCTGCCCTGCCTCTGCTTCCCCAGAGCCGTTCTCCACAGTCCCTCTCTGTCCTTCCTCCACCTTTAGCCTCTCCACGTAGCTCTTTGTTGGCAGCTGCTTGGTGTCATGAGCTGGCCGGTCTCTGCTGATGGGTGAGGTGGGGTGGAGCTGGCAGTAATGCCCCGTGTCCGGGTCGCTGTAGCTGTTCACGGAGGGAGACGGGGAGGCACGGGCGTACCCGTGGCAGGGGGTCGAGTGGGTGCTGTGCGCAGGGTCTGGCAGGGCTTTGCTGTTGTTCCCTGGGCACAGCTGGGGCTCGCTGGACCTTCTGATGACCGGAGAGGCCGGGGCAACCCCAGCAGCTTGGCAGGTGTGTGGCTTTAGCCTTGTCACTGTAGGGAGGAGGAGAGACCCCGTTATCAGAGCCTGGAGACACAGACACACATAGGGACCACGGATACGGCAGCCCGGGGACGTGGGGCCCAGGGAAAGCTCTGCTACCCAAATGGACCCAGCCAGTCCCAGGACAGCCGCACGACGATGCAGCTGAGGACTGGCCCATGTCCCATCCTCAGCTCTGTCCTCTGCCAGGATGGCTTTCTTTGCCATGCAAAAAGCCAGATGGGGTTTCGCTAGCAGGGAGCGACGCAGGCCAGGTGCTGCGTGAAGGATTCAGGGCAGCAGTCCATGCCCGGGGGCTTGTCCTTACAGCACTGTCCCCCTCCCCAGACCCCTGTGTCACACCCGTGCCAAGCCCAGCCAACCCATGTCCCTGGAGGGATGGAGGGGCGATGCCTACCTGTGCTGTAGGCGGGTGACGCTGGGTTCTCGGAGATGGGGGACATCGGGGAGTGCAGGTCTTGGATCTGGTCCACGCTGACGGCACAGTTGCGAATGATCTCTCTGTGGTGGGGCAGGGACACGCTGGGGAGGGGGCAGATGGGGCAGGTTAGTCCCTGTGGACAGGGCCCGGGCAAGGGCAGAGGGGCTGGGATGAGGGTTTGCTGCCCCATCACCTCCCCTCAGGTCATCACCTCCTTCCCCAGCTACCTGTAACGAGCTGAAATCATAACGAGCTCAGCTGGAGCCAGGAGTGGGCGGTCTACAGGCAGCTGGGAGCAGAGGGGTCAGTGCCTGTATAAACCAGAGGCAGCCCTGCCTGGAGGAGTTTGGTTATGTGGAGCAGTGGATGCCCTGATGCTAAGGTATCATGGCATGGCATGGCATGGCATGGCATGGCATGGCTCGGTTCCAGGGTGCTGTGAGGAAGAAACTCTGGCAAAGAAGTGGGGGGGGCTCGTTTCCTAGGGTTGTGCTGCAAGGAGGTGTCTAAGGCTGGGTGTGTTACTGTATTTCCACCTGGGTGGTTAGGGGAGCTGTTGCTCTGACCCAGAGCTTAGGAGCGGTGGAAGGAAAGTGACTGGGAGCTGGACTGGGAGCCCAGCAGGTGTCTGATGGAGGCTGGTGGGCTGCAGTGTGTGTGCTCGAGGAGCTGCACAGCAAGCCTTGGGCTGGGGGGGCAGCAGTTGTGGCCTGACGAGTCGAAAGATGCTGTATCTGGGGGGGGGGCTGAGTGCAGGGAGGGTTGCAAGGAGGCACGGCCTCTGTGCCCCGGGTGAGGGCTGGGCCGCTGTGATCAGTCTCGAGCACCATGCCTCTGCGGTGGGAGGAGGATGGGAGAGCAGTGATAAGATGTCTGGGGAAAATGTGAGTGGTGAGGAAAGACTGATGGATCTGGGCTCTTCTTCTGGAAACACATATGCTCTCCTGGAATTCTGACTGTTTTCCTTTTCCCTGCTGTAACAGTTGGCTGCCAGTTTTCTGCTGGCATGTTCTCACCCTGCCCTTGGGCTGAGAAGGTCAGGGTGGTGAGAAAGTGGCTTGGTTCAATGACAGGCTGTGGGATGGGCTGTGTCCCACTGGGGAGGCAGGAGAAGGTGGGTCACCCCTCGGCTGCTGTGTGTGAGGATGTGTGTGTGTGGCTCTGCCTTCCCTGCCGGGCTCTGCACAGCCTGGGGCTGCTGAAAGCAAGCTGTGCAAAGGACACCTCCTTCTCCACCTCGGAGAAGCCCCACTGCTGCAAGGTTAACATGAGCAGATCAGCCATGCGGAGGCTGGGATCTGGGGGCTGTGCAGACCCCCATTAGCACAACTCCATCAGTCTCCTTCTGCCCATCAGGCTTTCAGCTCTGCTTGGTAACTCTTTGCAAATGCTCCAGTTGAATAGAAAGGGCTCTAAAAGGGCCCTTTAAAAACAAACCAACACATGTCATCTTGGTGCCTGGGACTGGCTCTCTTCTCACATCTGCTGGGGAAAGCTCGGCTTTCCGACAAGCCCTGACATGCGGCTAGTCCTGGACTGGGTGATTGTAAAACACCCTCTGGCTTCTGGCCTGTGATGCTAAAGTTGTGTCCGCTCCCTGGGCGTCTGCTGCGGTAGCTCAGTGTGGTTGGCAGCCAGCCTGGGAGAAAACCCCAGTTCCAGCTGGGTACCAGTTCTTCCCCCCATACCTTTGCTGATCTCTCTCTCTCCCATCCCTGACCCCAAACCCCTGCCTTGCACCCAGGGACTGAGTGTGGCCCTACCTCTGCCCCAGGGACTGGTCCTCTGCCAGGCTGAGCTGGGATGAGCCCATGTGCTCACCTGGTCGGGCACCCCTCAGCCCTGGTGATCTTGTCTGCTGTCAGGCCGTCCGTCATGGTGATGCTCCTCCTCTTGATGTGCCCCCCTTTCTGGGTGGCGGGGCTGTGGGGTCCCCCATGCTTCCCGTTGGCTAGCCCGTAGCTGGCTTCCAGGTAGCGCAGGGGGAAGGTGCGGTTGATGGGGCAGTAGATGATGGCTCCACTCTGCTCAGAGATGGCCTTGCGGTTGCCCACATAGAAGCGGACAAGGGCGGGCACGTTGTCAAAGCTTTCCTGCTCAAAGAGGTACTGGACGCGGGTATGGCCCTCGCTGGATTTGACGGTCACCTTGTTGATCTTGAAGTGGAGGGGCTCGTTGTGCCAGCGGCATGTCAGCACATAGTCGCCCAGGCTGGTGAGCGAGTCGCGGATGAGGAAGTCGCCGTTCCTCTGCACAAGGCTCTCCGACACCTGGCAGGGGACAGGGCAGCGGCTCAGATGTGGCTACACTGGGTGGACTGGGGGGCATGGGTGGGTGCTGCACTGGGGCATTGGCTCGTTCCCCTTGCTCATGGCTCTGAGCCCCAGGAGGGTGTTTCCCGTGGCAAAACCAGGCAGCTCAGGGCTAATGAAGCCCTTGCCCGGAGGCTTTCCAGGGGACAGGCTGGTGGTTCTGTGTGGCCTTGGGGTGCTCTCCCTGAGCAGCCCAAGCAAAGGGTGCCCAGAGCCACCCACCTTCCCCTCCTCACCTCCCGGGGGATGCGGCCGTGGTACCAGGCGTGGCTGCGCAGGTCGGTGCTGCTCAGCTTCAGCTCCTCTTCCAGCTCTTTGTGAAGCTTCTCTGGTGATGAATCGAGGATGTATTTCTCCTTGGAGAACTGTACAGGGGAGGAAAGAGCATCAGCTGCTGCAGTGGTGTAGGGACAGGGGAGGCAAGGGCTGACCCTGGGACAGGCTGGCAGGGTCCCCTGGTGAGGACTGTGGGGCCCTCCATGGCATGGGCACTGGTGATACCACCTGCCAGGGAAAAAAACGTCCCTGGAGGACAGGTAGCTTGGAGCTGTGTGTGAGGATCACTGCTTGCAGCAAAGGATTTGGGTGGGGTAACGCCAGGTCCTACCACCGGGAGCACTTGGAGGGTCCCCTGGTGGCATGTCCCCATGGTGCCTGACCACCCTGTCCCTGGTGTGCTGCCCTCTGCCCCAGCTTAGCACTGAGTGTGGTCGGGTAGGAAAAAAACAGCCCCAGCTCCCTCTCAAACATCTCCCAGGGCTGAACCCCTGCGGGAAGCACTCTTCCAGGAGGAAACTTGCACTATTCCTCCTCCTTGAAACACAGACCGCAGTCCCTCCTCCAAAGGGTTAACTCGCTGTGTTTAGCCTGCTGGTGGCATGAATAGTAATGACAAATGTAAAGGGAACCTTCTGCATCGAAATTAGCTTTTACCCGCACTGGTGCACCTGAGCCTGGAGGATGCAATTTGCCCCCTCCCTTCCTCTCCCAGAGAGATAACCGATGGCGTCACGTCTCCCATCGGCTGGAGCAGCCGTGCTCCCTGCCTGCTGCTTGGCCAGTGTCCCCGAGGGCAGCCGAGGATGTTGAGCTGCCGGCATGGTGGAGATGGTGCTTGTCTGGGAAGGGAGCCCATGCTGGGGGTTCCTGTGTGCTCCCCACACGAAGCCGGTTCCCCTGCTTGGCGCGGTGGCTTTGAGATGAGCCCTGCTGTGGTACCAAGACGATGCCTTGACAGTGCTGTGTGGTGGAGCAGGGCCTGGCACCAGGGCTCCCCCCACATCCCAGGTGTGCCCTGCGAGGGGAACGTGTGCCGCTGCCACAGACCAGGCAGTGTCACCCTCACCATGGGCGAGGGTGGCTCAGTGGCAGTACCAGCGGGAGGCTGCACCACAGGCTGGCCCAGCTCCTTGGCACTTGTAAGAGAGGGATGCTGGTGGCACCTGAGGACATGCAAGGGCTTAAAACGTTGGTGACACCATGCTGGCACTGCTGGAGGAGCAGGCTGGCACTCATGGCTGGCCTCGTGCGGCAGCTGGTTCCCCAGAGCACTGGGGGCTTCAGCCCCATGCCAATGTGCCGGGGACCTGCCTCAGAGCTGAGCCCTCTGCCCAGCTCTCGTATCGATTCCCTCTGCTCGTCCAGCAGCTGTGAGCAGGGAAAGCGTAGAGCACCGTGCTGCTCTCCTGCCTTGTACCCACCACCCCTGGGGTGCTCCAGGGACTCCACTGAGTCCCGCAGCAGGAGCCTGACCTCAGCTCCCCCCTTCCCCGGGGAAGATGCTCCATCCCCTGCGGTAGCCGTGTTCATCACCCACACCTGGCAGTGATGCTGTCCCGGGGACCTTGCTCCTGCCCGGGGAGGTGGAAGGGGGCTGTGAAGGGCCTGTGTGATGGATGGTGCTCTCCAGGGCTGGCCCTCACCAGCCTGGACCTGCTCTGTTCCTTCTTCCCAACCCCTGTCGAGTCAAAAGATGCTGGGGCAGTGGGAAGCAGCCTGTGAAAACAGGACGGACTGAACTCAGACCTGCTTATCTGACTGTGTTTACCCTCCCCATGAGAGGGTCCTGCTCGCTGGAGCCACAGGGACCTGACCCGGGGGACAGGTGGGTTGTCCCCTCCTGACCGAGGGTGGCAGGGAGCCGAGTGCTTGCTGCTGCTCTGGGGAGACAAAGCCACCCGGCGCCGCTGAACCCCATTAAAAATAAATGGTAGCTGGCGGATGCTGCTGAGGTCCAGCTGCCTCCCGAGGGGCTGAGGCCGAGCAGATGCCGTTTCCATGACAACCCATCCGCTGTCACTGAGCAGACCTGATGGCACCCTCCCTGCGGCACTGCTCACCCCAAACTCCAAGGCAGGGAGAGACCCCCAGGAACCTCTCCTGTCTGTGCAGGACGGGGTGTGGGAGCTCCTGCCAACCCAGCGCAGTGCCTGGGGCACAGGAATAGCTCCCCGAGAGCTGCAGCGTGCCCTCCGCCTGCTTCAGGTAACCAGCCGGCTAAAGCCATCAGAGCTGAGCTGGGAGCGGTTTGGAGCTGGTGCTTCCCCTGCTGCCCCCGGAGCAGGGATTAGCGCCTGTTGTGCTCAGTGTTGTACATCTGGGTTTTCCCCCAAATCCTCCCCATGCAAATGCGCAGGAAAACAAACAAACCCAGCTGAGCGGTGCCCGCCGTCTCCAAGCCCGGATTTGGGCAGCAGCCTGCTGGCATCTGTGCCTGGAGCCAGGTGCTGAGCTAGCAGGAGAGAACAGGAGGCTCGGGAGAGGCCAGGGAGGTTTTGCATCTTGCAGAGGGAGGCTGGTTGTAAATGGAGGGTGCCACAAGCCATGCAGAGGGCACTGTCCCTTCAGCTCCTCAGACGGGCAATGAGATCCCCTCTGGTTTGCATGGCCACCAAACAGCCACTGCTTGGAGTGATGGTGTGGCTACGATAGCCAGAGAGGCAGCGGGAGGCTGATCCTGGGGAGCCCTTTTCCCTGTGCAGTGTGAGTCGAGGGACTGCTCCTCGTGAGTCTTGCTCTGCCAACAGCAGTAGCTGCTGCCGAGATCACCCAGCTGCTCCCTGCTCTGTGTGGCGCAAAAGACCCACGTGCCACACAGGGACACGCTTCCTCCAGCCCCCGAGCCCTTCAGCAGCGACCGACTTTGCTCCTCTCGGCAGCGTGTCTCGGAGGAGGCCGGCTGCAGGCTGCCAGCTGGCCGTGTGCCGAGGCGCGGGTGCCGGCGAGGCACGGCATGGTGAGGCGGCGCGGGCCAGCCGGGCGCTGTCAGCAGCGTGTAAGCGGATGTCTGAGTGCCGCGCTGGAAAGGGCACCGCTTGGCGCTCTCGGCTGCGCCAAGGGGACATCAAAAGATGTACAGCCTGGCGTGAGGTCTTGCATACTAGTGGGCTGGGCGCGGGGAAGAGCCGTGACTTCCACGAGCACCTCGTTCGAGTGTGTGGGGCTGGCTCCTGCATGGAGAGCCCCAAGGCCTCTTCCAGCTGAGTGGGAAGAAATGAGGATTAGAGTGGTTCTCCGAACCAGCCGCACCAGACAAACCAGCTCAGGAGCTGCCAGAGATGATGCCAAGCTCTGCTTGCGGAATCCCAACCAACAGCCAAGCTGGCTTGGCTGGAGAAAGGAGAGCTCTTCCCTCATGTTCGGGGCCCTAATGGGCTGTTCCCAGGGCTGGGGAATCCTCTGGTGCCACTGTGCACCGGGGGCAGCCCCCTCGAGGAGGCAAATTCCGGGGGTCTCCATCCCTACCCTCTTTTCTGACTCTCCCTGCTGCTGTCTTGGGGGGAAGCGCCGCTGGTCCCAGATGAGGGGCAAGGAGTGGAACGGGCAGTGGAAGGGCAGGAGCTGGGGGGTGGAGGGTGCCGACAGCTGTGGTTCGTGTAAAACGGTAGCTGTCGCTCTCTGCTGTAAGGAGATCTTCAAAGGCTGGCGTTTGGCTTTCTCTCCTTGCAAAGGTAATCTTATGAAACAGGAGTGATTTGCAGCCTGCTTTCCTGCTCTCCCCTCCCAGATCTGGAGGAGTTGCAGCTGAGGATGAAGTCAGCGTGGAGAGCAAGGTGTACGCACACCCCACCCCGCTCCGCTGCCGATAACATCTCTCTAACCTCGGGGCACCAAGCGCATCTGCTTTCCCTCCTGCTCCTGTGCTGCCTGCCCTGGGCTGGGACCCTGGCTAGGGAAATCCCAGCCCCTTCTGGAGTTTTCCATCCCTGCCCTGGCTGTTGTCAAAGCAGATGTGGGGCCTGGGAAGCCAAACTGGGAGGAAATGGAGTAACAAGCCATTTGGAGCAGGTGTATGGGGAAAGGCTCAGAATCAAGTGAGGAGTCTTCTCTGCTTCCTCTGTGCCTGGCAATGGGCTGCTTCAGGGAAGTATTTCAGAGCAAGTGTCCTTGCTGAGACAGCCAGCATCACGGCAAACCTGAGGACGGGTCCATGTGCCTGCCCGGTGCAGGGCTGCTGTGCCCACCAGCCCAGCTGCCAGGTACCACCCAAGAATGGTTAGTCCATCCCGTGGGACCACAACGAGAAAATCCCACCACAAACAGCCCTCAGGTTGTTATGGGCTTCCTCTTAGTCTGCATGCTCTGCTATGAGCCAGTCCATCCTACAGATCTTGATATCTATATGGAAAAGAAATCACTTGTTCCCCTGTCCTGTCCCACAATGACTGGGCATGTAAATGTCCTCTGAGAAGGCACCAGCCCATCTGTGCACCCATGGGTGACTGACGGCATCTCTTGGGTATGCCACATCTCCATTAGTCCCCACTGAAGACAGATTTGACTCAGGATCTCCATCCTGGCATTCAAAGCCCTTCTTAGGACTAGTCCTGACTACCCACAGGGTTTCTTCTCCCCTTGTTTGTGCTCCTTTGTGGAATCTCTGGAGCAATTATGTCTGGCTGGTAGGGGTGGGATGCAGCTGGGGCTGATGGCCGGGAACATCTGGGTGCTCTAAGATGGGACAAGTGCCCCAGGTTGCGCAGTGGGGTGGTGGAGAGCACTGCTACCGCTGCCCTGGGGGAGCAGGTCTCTAGTGCAGTGATGGGGTGTGTGGATACATACATTTCCATCCATCTATATATTACTTATCTCAGTCCAAGACGACAGCAGCGGCTGCTGCTGCATCCCTTTTCGGAGCTGCTATTGGCCAGAAATGATGTCAGTGCTTCCCAGGCTGGGTGCACTGCCATTGGCGGTGAGCAGGGATGCGGCTGTCAGCTGGAAGCGCTCCAGTCATTCATGGGGACTTCAGTGTGTGTTTGCTGGGCACACATGGACACAAATAGATGGTGAAAGATCTGGTGGAGCCAGGTGAGCACTTAGGGTTTCACTTTTAACTCCTCCTGGGGTTGGGATGGAGTGTTCTCCATCCCCTCTCGCATCCCTGTGCAAGAGCCAGATGCCCACCTGTCTCTCCCTTGTTCTGGCAGCAGCTTGCTGAAAGCACCCCATCACCCCTGTGATGTGCAGCCCAAGGGCTGCTGTGCTAGGACACGTCCCCCTGCGTTGCTCAGCAGCCTTTGGACAACTGGGAAAAGCTCTCTTGCTTTTCCCTCTTCGCCCCACTAGCAATCAAAATCCCTGGCTTTGCACCGAGATCAGCTGCAATCATGACAAGACTTGAAATGCTGCTTCTGGGCTCTGTCTTACCCAGCATAATCTCTAAAGCTCAGCACCTACCTCACTCAGCAGGAGTACTGAATAAAACTGCCAGCTCTCTTGGCTGCCGGCTCCCTTCTAACTTGCAGTATGCCACAGCTCTTGCTTCAGACCAGAGCCTGCTTGGCTCTTGCCATCCTAAACACCTTTGCTTTCTAACTCGGTGAAGAAGGCAACCAATTCCTAGCGCATTGCCCCTCCTGTGCAAATGCCAGAGTCCAAAAATAGGACACCTAGACTCGTGCCCAGACAGCGGCGGTGCTGGAAGTGCCACAGGACAGGTGACAGATGGATCCCAGCTTTCTCCCACCACTCAGCCCTGTGCAGTGCAGCACAAACATGCACACCGGGGCCGAGGAGCTGTGTGTTCATCTGGGCTCGCCCTCCCCTCGCTGCTCAGCGATGCTCCCAACACGTGCCATCTTTGGGGGGATGCTAAACGCTCCCCGACGTGACCTCTGCTGCAGGCGAGGGGCTCCCTTGGGAGACTTGTGCTGCCTGTCACAAGTCCTGGGCTGGGGGGACCCAGCAGCTTTGGCTCTTGGGGGGGGCGAGCTGCACCCCCCGACCCGGTGCTTGGCTCCTCTCCCGCTCGCCCCCCCCTCCAACGCCAGCAGGCGCCCTGCCCGCACCCAGCCCTGCCCGCTCCGAGGGGAGCACCGGCGGGTCCCCGGGGGCAGCCACCCCCTCACCTCGGCTCCCAGCGCCGCAGCCCCGGGGCGGGAGCTGCCTGCGGGCGGCTGCGGGTCCGGGGGTCGGCCCGTGTCCCCGGTGTCCACCCGGTGTCCTCCCGCCGCCTTCCCCACGCGTGCGGGCGCCCGGAGCCGGGTCTGTGCGCCCACCGCCGGCCGGGTGCGGGTCCCCCCGCCGCCCCCGCTCACCTGCACCTGCATGAAGGAGCCGCGGTAGAAGCAGCAGGCGGCCGCTGACAGGGCGCTCCACAGGCTGCACCGCTCCGTCATGGCGCGGCCCGCCCGGCACCGGGCTGCCCCGGCCCGGCCCGGGCTGCACCGCCGCTGCTGCCGCCGCCGCCGGGCTTCAATTTCAGCCGCTTCCCCGATTACCTCATCCCTTGTCGGCAGCGCGGGGCGGTACCGCCGCGGCAGCTCCGCCCCCGGCCCGCCCCGAGGGGCCGCCCGCACCCGGCCGCACCGGCACCGCGGAACCCCCGCGGCGTGGGGGGACCCGGCACCTCCGAGGGGACCCGGCACCCCGGCTGCTGCCACCTGGGGGACCGGCACCTCCGAGGGGACCCGGCACCCCGGCTGCTGCCACCTGGGGGAACCGGCACCTCCGAGGGGAACCGACACCCCGACTGCCTGTGTCCTGAGGGGACCCGGCACCCCTAAAGGGAACCGGCACCCCGGCTGCCTGTGTCCTGAGAGGAACCAGCACCGCTGCAGGGAACCGGCACCCTTGAGGGGACCTGGGACCGCTGAAGGGAACCAGCACCCCGGCTGCGTGTGACCTGAGAGGAACCGGTTCCTCTGCTGGGACCCAGGTTCTCAGAGGGGACCCAGCACCCCTGAGGGGACCTGGGACCGCTGAAGGGAACCAGCACCCTGGCTGCCTGCGACTTGGAGGGAACCGGCACCCCTGAGGGGATCAGGCACCCCTGAGGGAACCCAGCACCCTTTATCTCCCCATCCCACATCCACCTGCTGTCCCCAGTGACACACACAGGTCAGGGACAGCCTCGTCCCCTCTCCACCACCCTGTCTTCCTTCATCCCCCCTCCAGTGATGCTTTTCTGGGGGAGACACCGGCGCCTGCCTCACGCGGTGGGGAGCCGGCTGCCTGCTTCCCGCGTAGGCTGTTTCCAAGTTGTGTTTAATTAAGGCTCCGCTTCAGTTTAATTAAGGCCACAGTTTCACGTATGGGATGTGCGAGGCAGTGCTGATGACTTAAAGCATTGTTTCAGCCCTGACCCTCGAAAAAACCCCAAATCCCTGCCTGAACCCACTGCTGTCACCCTGCCCTGCTCCCAGGATGGGCAGGGGCTCCCCCAGCACCCCGCAGAGAGCTCTGCACCTGCTTCCTGCACCCAGCTCATCTCCCTCCAGGTCCACCCTGCACTGGCATGGCCAGGATTTGGCCGTGCTCTGGTAACGGGGGCTTTGCGCTCCTGTCCACGACGTGTGTCCTGGCCCAAAGACCCCCGTGCCTCCCAGTGTGCCCCTGCCCACGGGGATGCTGTGAGCTCAGAGGGGTATTCCTATCGCCACCAACCACAGAACCCTACAGCCTCCCCGCTAATTAATTCAAACAAGCCCCTGGCATCCCCAGGCAAGGAGGCAGCAGCCAGGGCTGATGAGATACAGGTCCCCCGCGCAGCTCCTCTGCGCAGAACAAAGAGCTCGGAGGCACTCGCTGGGCCACGCTCTGCCCCTGGTTTTGCAGGGAGAGAGGAGAGGGGAGAGCAGCGCGGGGTTGTGGCAGGACAGGGCCGCGGTGGGAGGAAGGGGGACAGCACGCAGCCTGCAGGCAGGGAACGTGGGGCTGCGGGTGCTCATGGCTCCCATGGGACGGGCGGGGAGAATGAGCTCTCCTCTCCCCTAGTATGGGGCTGGGGACAGACCAGATGGCAGTGCGCAGGGAGATGCGGCTCCGAAAGGATCCGACAGTGAATCATCCTCCTGCCAAGGCTTCTCCCCCGCGACGGGTTCTGTGGTTTCCCTCCGAGGCTCTTGCTGAGGGATTCAGCAGGAGCCTCATGGGCTGCTGGAGGATGATGCCCCCCCGGCTGTGCCCGTGCTGCTGAAAATCTCTGACTGAGCTCTTGTGGGGGTGCACAGCAGCTTTACCAAAGGGTAACGCTGTTCTGCAGCAGCTAAAGTTAGGCTGGCTGCGATGTCAGCAAACAGCCAGGCGTGCGGATCCCCCAGGCAGCTTGGAAACACCAACCCTTAGGCTATTATTAAAGCACATTAATTACCAAGTGCTTATTGATCCTGGCTTTCCGATCCTCTCTAGCTCCTGGTCGCACCTCTGATCTCGGCAGGGTTGGTGATGGCAGAGCTGGCCCTGGCCGCTTTGTGGCTAAAGCTCAAGGGCTGGTGTTTGGCAGTTCTTTGGTGCACAGACCTGCCTGTGAGCCTTTGCTCGTGTGGGCTTTGCAGTGCGTCCTCTCCCTCCTCCTGACTTTCTCCATTGCTGGCTTTTATCTTCCTGTCATTCTTCCACTCACCTCTGCTTGTTTCCCTCCCAGCCACATAGCAAGGACCTATTCCAGTGGCGGGTCCCAGCCCCGTCCCCCCTTGCTCCCAAGGGATCCCAGGCACAGCAGCCACCTTCCCACCCTGAATGCAGCAGAGCCGGGGGCTGAATGCTGCTGGGTGCTGAGCACCTGCAGCTGCACGGGCTCCCAGCCAGGCACAGCGCCTGCAATCAGCCAGAGTGCCCCCGTCATCACAGTCACTCACACTCCAGATAATTACTTATTTGACTAAAATAGCTGCTGTCACTGCAGCCGTTGGTTCCTTCCGTGACCAAGGGGAAGTGGCGTATAAATCACAGCCACAGGCTGCATCTGGACACCGCAGGGACAGGTGAGAAGTAAAGGTCAGATAGCTCAGCTCTGGGATCTTCCTGGAGAGTCGGGAATTCTCCTGGCTCATCAGAAAGAGCTCAATCCCAAAGGCAACACCATACCCGTTGCTCCACACCTGTGTTGTTTCAGTCTGTTATGAATCACAAAATGCACCCGTCTCTGGGTGCACAAGGGGACGTGTCCCGAGCCATCCAGCTCCGTTCCTCACCACCTGTCCTGCACATCCTGAGGTGCCCCATTGCCAGGGCTCCACCCTGCGAAGCCCAGTCGGAGCCTTCCCGCTCCCACCGGAGCCTGGTTGCTCCAGCACATGTCCCAATTCCAGTCCCATGAGCTCCCGCCCTGCCAGTCCCACACGGCTGAAGGAAGAGGAGAGGAGGGATGTCCCACTGGGAGGTCTCTGCTGCGGGTACAAAAGCCACATCTGACCCTGCTGCCCAGAGGCTGTCGGTTGCTAGACCCAGCCCGGGGGGTCCTCGTTAGCCCCAAGGCTGGACCTGGAGAGGGGTGACCCCATCAGGAGGAGCTCAGGGATCAGCAACCTCTCTCCTGAGCCTGCTGGTTGGTGCCACCATGGTGCCACCATGTTTCCATGCCTGGCTACAGCCACCACCAAGAGCCCCAAGTCCAAAAGATGAGGGTTCAGGGCTCTGCACTGATCACACCGCCCAAGCTGGGCATCTCAAGTCACTTGTCACAGCCACAGCTGCCCAGTGGCATTACATCTCCGTTGGGCAGCCAGACTTGTGAGGCTCCAGCACTTCTCAAATAGATTTCCCAAAGGCCGTTGCATGGTGGTGACCCATCGCATGGCAGCGACCACCCCCGCAGGTTTTCAGTGCTCCATCCCCAAACCCCACAGCGTCCCTGCCACCGTTCCTCTCTCCCCTCCCAGCTCCCATCGTGCCAGCAGCCTCCTGCGAAAGGGCCCACTCTCCTCCGGAGCCAGGCGCCTCGCTAATGAATTTCTGGCCAGACATGAAGAGTCCTCAGGAATGTTAATAGTTTGCTGGAGGATAAGCAAGAGATTTGGAGAGATTTACACCGACTTTCATGTGACAGCCACGAAAAGTGGCTCAAACCCTTCCGTTCCTTTATGCGAGGGCAGAGGGAGGAGGCTGCCCCTGCGTCTGCGGCGTTCGCAGGTGATGGGGAGCACGAAACGCAGGCAGCTGCTGTGGGACCAGCACTGGGGGGACCACGTAGGGCTTGTGTCTCCTCTGCCTCCCCCAGCCTTGCCGTTTCTGGCAGGGAATTTCTTCCAGGGCCAACGAGAGAGCGTGGAGGAGATGGTGAGACAGGGCGAACAGAGCTGAGCACCCCACTGGCCCGGGGGCCACCATTCCCCCTTCACTGTTGCTCCCCACCCCCCCATGGCAGGCTGCAATCGCGCTCAGCATCTTACCTTCACATATTCGCTGCCGGACTCCAGGCCATCGTGGTGGCTAGAAGGAAAGGGAAAAACAAAAATACATCAGTAAAGGGCAGTAAGTAGTGACAGTCAGGTCAAAGAGAGCATGGCCAAGGTTTTGGAAGAGGTTCCCAGGGCCCCAGCGCTGTTCCTGCCTGCTCCATGCCCACTCTTGGTGAGGGCTTAGCCTCCCTAATGCGATCAGGGAAGAATGAGGCCTTTTTAGAGGATCTCTCCCCAGATCGGCTTGGGACCGTGTGAGCTGAGCTGGGGCGACCCAGCGGTCAGGCATTTCTGGCTGTTTCTCTATGGCCTCGGGTGACCCCACAGAAATCAAACTCCTGCTGAAGCCAGGGGTGAATTGTGACATCCTGGCTGAGACGGCAGGATTTGCCCTCCCAGCACACAGGCAACAGAAACTCCCGTTCTCCTCGGTGACACGTTCACTCTTAGCCCTACTGACAACCAACCCAACAGCCCTGAGACGCAGCTGCTCCGGCAGCTTCTTTGCCACCATTTCATGGGGGACACAGATGGTCCCTGCTCTTTCCTGAGCATGTAGCAATGCTGCTACGGCTTTTTGTGTTCTTGTAGTTCGAGGTTTGTGTCTGTATGGATGATTCCAAGCAGAAAAACAGAGAGTCCAAAGCGAGAGGGGCTGTACCAGCCTGAGCTGGGATGGGCTACCCTGCGGTCTCGCCTTTTGGGATAAAATACAAACATCCAGACTTCTTTAAGCAGAAACCACTACCTGTCACCTCCCCAGCACCAAGCTTCAGCACGGACATCCCGTGGCTTGCTGAAGTCACCTGCCCAAACACAGGGCAGCAGCAAGGGCCCCGGGATGGCCGTCCACCAGCACAAGGGCAAGCAGCTGCAACTAGGAAATAACCAAACCCAAGGGCGTCACAGACCAGCAATGTCCCTTCCCTGCCCGGAGCCGCCTTGCTCCACCCGTGCCTACAGCCACAGCCGGACCCCCACATCGTACTGGGAGCTGCTGGGGGTCGTCTGGTAGCATTACAGCAGGTCCTGCCGGGATCAGGGGATGTCCAGCCCAGCAGCAGGCAAACTCCCACTCCTCTCCTCCAAGCCCACACTGCTGCAATGCCCCGCTGTCCGGCTCAGAAGGGGAAAAGGGGCTGGAAATCTGGCCCATCCTTTCTGGGGTAAAAAAAATAGAGGAGCTTTAGGGAGGGGGGGATGAACGCAGACTCCCTGGGGCAGCTGCGGGCTGCCTGCCCGTCCGGGCGCTGCCTCTCCAGCCTGTTTGCCTTTCACACGGCTGCAGAGAGCTGCCTGGTGCTGCGAGAGCCGTGAGAAAAACCCGCAGGAGGACGGGGGGCCTCTGGGCAGGAAATCGGGAGCATGGGAGCAGCTGGGAGATGCTTTGAGGGCCCGGGCAGGGGAGGCCCCCGTGCCGGGGAAGGGCAGCAGCTGGGGCCGGGGGGGAGCCGGGCGCTGCAGCCCCTCTGGTTCTGCACATTCCTGGAGGAAATGGCATTTTTGGGGGCAGCCGAGTGCCTGGGAGAAATTCCACAGCTGCCTTTGGAGCGCGGTCGTGGCCGAGCCGCTGGGACCCGGTGCCACCATGGTGGCACTGGGCAGTGGGGTTTCGATGGGGTGGCTGCTGCTTTGGGGCTCAAGAAGGCACCATGGTGACTTGCAACTGTGCCAGGCTCCAGGCTCCTGTTGGGAACGATCCAGGATGATTGCGTGGGTCCAGCCCCGGTTTGGAGCCCAGCTCGTCTGCAGACACTGCTGCAGGCTGCACCCCAGGGGAACCAAGTTTGGGCACCTCGTGCCTCAGTTTCCCCCTGTGGAAAGGGGGAAAAGTTTGAGGCTGTGGCTGCTGGAGGGGTCTGCCAGCAGCTGTGGCAGCGCCCTGCATGCACCCCGCGGGAAGCGGCATTTCCCGTGCCCCGCGCACGTCCACGCGCGGAGGGAAGTCGAGTCACGTCCGCTCCATGACCTGCCTGCAGGTCATCTCCCGTTAGTCACCATGTCCCTGCCAGAGTCACGGCCATCGCCTCGCTCCGAGCAGCTCCACGGGCTGGGTGCTGCTCCCTGTCCCACAGCAGTGCAGTTCCCCCCCTCGATGGCCTGATCCTGCAGGGAGCATCCCTGGGAAAGCCTCCCCAGCGTGGGCATCTTCAGCCCGCCCTGCCTCAGGGTCTGTCCTCACCTGGGATGCTCCCGGGGGGACAAATGAAAACGTGCTCTGGGGCCATGCTTGTTTTCTCCCCCCAGTGCCGCTTTCAGTCCCTCTGGACGGGCGCGCCCTGTGCTGGGCAGCCATCCCTGTCCCCTGCCGTGGCCTGTCGGGAACAGACTGTCCCCGTCCCCAGGGATGTGCCTGCGCAGGAGGAAGGGTTGGGGCGCGGCACTGTCCCGGTCCTGCTTCCGCCCGCCCCACGGCAGGGTCCGGCCACAGGGACAGCTGGAGCCGACGGCTGCTCCCAAGCCAGGGGCTGTAGTAGGGGGTCCAAGCAGGACACAGGAGGGAAAATTGCCCCAATGCCAAGTCCTGCTGCGGTCACTCTTGTGCCTCAGTTTCCCTGGCAAATAGCACATCTATGGCCATCACCAGGGCAGACCCAGATGATGCAAAATAGCATTTAGCCCTCGATTTTTGGGGACACAAGTACCCACTCCCCAGAACCTCCTGCTGCTTGGTCCCCAGCCCCCCTGGCCTGGGATCTAAGTCATTTCTGGAGGACAGAGGGTCCAGACGAGCCCTGCGCACACTCCTTGGGGGCCCTCCCCACTGCCGGGGCTCTGCTCGCTGGAAGACATGGCAGACCCGCCAGTCCCCCAAGCCCTCAAGCCCCTGGCCTCCCGAGCTGCTCTGCCCTGGCGCCGGGTCTGACTGCGGTTTCGGCAGCCACAGCCCATGCACTCGCTCTTTCCATGAGCAAACACCCCCACGAGCCGGGGGCCTCGGCCGAGCGGCAGCTCCGGCAGCATCTGCATCGAGGCTTTGTGCCTGCCCCAAGCAAAGCCCCTTCCCAGCCTCCCCCTCCCCATCCCCTCCGCCCTGCTGGGGTGCGACGGGCAGCCGGGGGGCTGGGACCCCTTACCTGCCCTGTCCCAGGGTGGGAAACCTCCTGCCCACCGCTGTCATCGGCCCGATGCGATTCAGCGATCACCTCGGCTGCGGGACGGGGAGAAGCTCTCCCGGTTGCTCTCCCGCCTCACTCCGCTCTGAGCGTTGGGACTTTGGGGCGCGCAAGGCGGTGGCGGACCCTCCTCCTTCCCGTCCCAGCCCTCCTCCGGCCCTCCCTTCGTGGCCGGCAGGAATGTGCAGCCAGCACAGCCCGGCTCCCACTGCCGGCACGAATTCCTCCTCCTCACCCCGCTCCTGGGACCACCCAGACCTCCCGAACGCTCAGCGCTGGGGCCAGGAGCCCCCAGCCCCAGGGCGGCACAGGGGGGACAGACATGTCGGGGGCAACCCGGGTACGGAGAGGGGACAGTCAGGCCAGGAAAGGGGGGGGTATGATGGGACCCCATTCTGGGGAGAAATTTGGGGTTGGCACCTTTGTCCATGCCCCCAGTCCCGTGCTGGGCTGCAGTCGCATTTGGCCCCTTGTGCCCAGATGCCCAGGTGATGGGCGGGGGGGTTAAAAACCCTCTTGTTGATTCTGAGGTCAAAACCCTCCGAGCAAGGCAACCGTTATCTGTTTTTGGAGAGGGCTGAGCCCCCAGATTTCCCCAGAGGGTGGGTTTTGTGCCCAGGCTGGGGGGGTTTGTGCCTGGAGGAGGGGTTTGTGCCTGGTTGGGGTTTTTTTTGCCTGGAGGAGGAGTTTGTGCCTGGAGGGGGGATTTACTGGGAGGTAATGGAAATGGGGCCAGGGTGACTGGTTTCAGGGATTGCCCCTCTGCCCTGAGTGAGGCAGTGCTGCTCAGTAAGGGGGAGGATGGAGAGGGTGGAAAAGAGGAGAGAGAGATGGAGGGGGCTGGGACGGCACAGGGCTCAGCTCTCCGCCGCACATCCCGGCGCTGGAATGGAGCCACCGGCATGACAAAGGGACGCCAGGGCTGAGCGGGACCACGAGATGTTTCCACTCTGCCCGGAAACAGGAGGGAGCAGAAATCCCACAGGAAACCTCGCTCCCATGGAGCCGCTAACCTGGCCGTGGTGCGGAGCGCTGGGCTGTGCCGTCCTGCCGGCCAGGTGCATCCCGCGGGCAAGAGGGGGGCACCTCGGGGACCCCGCTGTGTCCCAGCCCCCTCCCCTTGCCCAGGGGGGCAGAAAGGCGGTTCTGGTGGAGGGCAGAGCAAACCCAATGTGGCCGTACCTGTCTGGGGAGCTCTCACCAGGATGCTCTTGCCCCTTTTCTGGCAGATCCCCATCGGTGATCTCCGCTCCCAGTGCTGCGTCGGGGGTCGGGGTCGTGCTGGGGTTCGGGGTCAGGCTGGAGCTTGGTCCCTTGATCCCAGGGCAGGAGACGTTCCCTGCGGGGTTCTGGTCCATCTCAGCTGTCCCTGCCCCCAGGGTGTCCACAGATTGAGCCTCTTCCTCCTTCTGCTCTGCTTTCCCAGCAGCTGAGGGTGAGTCCGTGCCCGGGTCAGGGGTGCCAGGCATTTCCTGGGACTTGGGGTCGGGGAGCGGGGCTGTCCGGGGGGTTTTGTCACTGGGTGTCCCTTTCTCCTGGCAGCTCTGGCTACTCTTGGCTTTGCCCAGGCTCTTCCCTGCCTTGCCCAGGTTCAGCCTGGGCATGGTGCCCATGTGGCTGTACATGTCCGACGAGCGGGCATAGGGGCTGGGGCTCTTGGGCATGGTGTTGAGATCATCCTGGGTGCCATCGAAGGGCTCCTCCAGGAAGCCGTGGGGAGGAGGCAGACCCGGCCCCAGGCACTCAGAAGAGCTGGGGGCCACGGACACACGCCGGAGGGTGAAGGAGCGAGGGATGCTGCTCAGGCTCCCAAAACCTTTGAACTTGAAAAACTCTGGCAAGGAGAGAGGAGAGATGGGTGGGGGGTTACTCCCGGCATGACATGATGGTGGGGGGTCCCCAGGTCCCCCACCCGGGTTGGGGTGGACACGGGGCACTGTGCCATGGTGTAGCCTGGTGTCAGCCCCGTTGCACCCCACATCTCCAGTCCCAGCCCGGTATGATGTCCCTGTGGCCTGGGGCATATGTGGCATCTCTGCTGGGACCCTGGGAGGTCTGTCCAGGTCCCTTGGGGAGCAGATGTCCCGTGTGCCTTGGCAAATCCAGCAGCTGCGTTTCCCCACTGCAGTTGTAGGGGCGGAGGAAGAACCACCCAGCCCTGGTGAGCTGGCAGTGCCAGAAATTATTTCAAATCTCTTCCTCCCGCCCTCCGCCTCCCGGCTTCCCCCACGGGACCTCTGGGCAGGGCTGTGCCCATCCCCATAGCCCCGGGGCAGCCCTCTCCAGGACGAATGGGGGACACGCCACATCTCCCCAGGGGATGGGGGTCCCGGCCACGTGTGATGCGCCCACGTGTGCACATCCATCACCAGCACGGTGCAGCAGGAACCGACCACCGGTGCAGGGCTCGGTGTGCTTGCGTGGCAGCCCTGGCTGCAGGCAGGAGGTGACAACCTCCCCACTTCCTCGGCCGCGCTCAGCCCCTCGCAGCCTCTCCGCAGCTCCAGCTGCCACCTGCAAGTGCTGAGCACAAAGCGTTCACCGGAGAAGTATTTATAACCCCGGTGGCAGCTTTGCATTTCACACCTCGGCCCCAGCTCAGCTCTTCATGCTGCTGTGATGCAACTCCAGCCGGTGTCAGCACAAGGACGGTGGTGGCACAGGGGACAGAGCAGGCTGTGGCCGCAGCTCTACAGGACAGAGTATCACAGCCGGAGCCCTGGTGTTCTGGGTGCCCCCGGGGGTTTTGCAATGTTTATGCCGCCCGTGGGGCTCTGCAAAGCCTCTTCCCCTCCAGGCATGGCGAGTTTGCCGAGGCAGGAAGCAGCACGCTGCGGTGGTGCTGTGCGAGGAGCTGGGCGTCCGGGGGCTGCTCGAGTGTTGGACCCCCACCTCCTGCCAACATCCATGGGCTCTGCAGGGCATGGCCACAGCCAGACTGGGCGAAGGGCCGCGCAAGGGGCTGCAGCAGCCCAAAAGCCCTTCTGCATGGCCAAAACCTCGTGGCCTGGACACGGCAAAAGGCAAAACTGCTTTGGGTCACACATCCCCTTGGGGTCCCAGTATCCTCCGCTGCTGTCCGGGTAGGAAAGGCAATACTGCGGACTTTTCCCATCCTCCTGCTCTCTGCCACAAAGGAAAATCCCAGCTGGGATGTGGCCATGGGTTTTGCCAGTGGAGGGGTCCTGGGGGAGCAGAGGGACTGGCCCCCCTCCAGTGCTGGCATGGCGGCAGGAATGCAGAGAGCAGCAGCAGGGGCTGGCTCCGTGCAGCCCAGTGCTGGGAAGTGGGGTGAAGGCTGCTGCAGCCGCCTCCTGGGGCTCTGGGGGAAGCCTGAGGTCTGTGAGAAAGATCAGAGCTCGCTCCCGGTGGGTACCCAGCGCTTCCTCTGAGAGCAGCTGGTGGGAATCCGCTCCCAGGCTCCCACCCCGGCTCCTCTGCGTCACCCCCATCCCTGTGCTGCGGGAGCACCCTGGGGTGGGGGGCCTGGCCACCCCCAGCCTGTGGCACCGCTTGCACCCCCAGCCATGCACCCTGAAGGACGTGATTTGGGGAGTGAAGACCCCCAAACCCCGTCGTGCATCCCCCTGGGTGCATCCTGGCACCCAGCGCAGGGCTGGGCTGCAGCCCGCTGGTCCCCGTCCCAGCACCCAGCTCCCGAGCCAACAGCACCCAGGCTCTCCTCCAGCCCCAGGGATGGAAACCCCCAAAGCCCCTCACCCCAACAAGCTTCCGAAAGAGAGCAGAGCCTGTCCCGGCTCCAAACGTCCCTGGGCGGTGGTGACCCAGGAGCGTGTGAGCACACACTCACACTCACACTCACACTCACACTCACACTCACACTCACTCTCACTCTCACGCACCCCCCCTCCCTGCTGGGCTCTCCAGGTGGGCACCCCACCACCCACCCGCCCCATACCACAGCCACTTACTGAACTTCTTGAAGCCCCCCCGTTTCTGGCCCTCGGCCATGGCCGTGCTGGTCGGAGGCCGTGGGGACCGAGAGGGACAAGTTTATCACCGTGAAGCCCGTCCCTGCCCGCTCCTCCCTTCCTGCCCCCCCCTTGCAGCCGCGCATCGCTCACTCGGCGTTTCCTCCCCAGCGCTGTCATCTGCCCCTGCCCACCCTCGCGCTGTCCCCACAGTCCTCGCAGTCCCCGTGTCTGCTCAGGGACACCTCTGGGACCCTGGTTTGGGGATGCCCAGCAGATGTGGACACACGAAAACCCCGGGTGCCAGCTCTCGAGGAGGGTGCCAGCCCTGCAGACAAGGGTCCCTGATGCACATCTGGGGCTCAGCCCCTGTCCTCATCATCCCCACGGGGTGACAGCTGGGTGGCATCACTGCCAGCAGAAGCCTGCTGCCACCAGCTGTTCTGTCCCACCGGGGGACCTTGGGGTGTCCCGAAGGAGTGTCCCCGTGCAGGACGGGGTGGCCTGTGCCCGGCGGGGCTCTGGTGTCCGTGTTGTCCCCGTTCCCAGGGAGCAGTCACCGTTCCCGGGATGCCGGCAGCCACCTCTGCTCTGGCCTCGGCACCCTGTGTCCCCTGCCTCGGGGACCAGTTTCAAACCCCCCCCGAACCAAACTGTTTGTTCTGCTCCCAAACGCGGCATTGCCGGGGGACAGTGTCCCCAGCCCGGCACGTTGGCACCATCGGGGCAGGAACTCGGGGTCCACCCAGGACCGGGCCCTGGTGTCTTCCTGCCCTGGGACCCCGCGGTACCCCTGAGGGCGGGGCAGAACCGGGCAGCAGAGCTGCTGTCACATCCCTGGGGGTTTAAGCATGCAGGGGACAGGGTGACACGCTTTAGTGCCACCAGCCCCGGGGCTGCTCGGTGTCCCGGGCTGTGTGGAGGGATGCGGGGGACAGCGGGGACACGGGGCTGCTCCCTTGAGGACACCCGGGGCACGGACACGGGCATGAGCACCCTCGGGGGGGGTAAGAATGACAGGCGGTGACAACATGGCGGCCGCCGGCGGACTACAAATCCCAGGAGGCCTTGCGAGGGCGACGGGTCTGTGACGCGCGGGGGAAGGGGCGGGGCCTGTGCCGGAAGGGGTGTGTCGCGGTGCTGTAGCAACGGCCGCGGCCGCCATGGCGAAGCAGTACGACATGGCGGAGTGCCCCTTCTGCGACGAGGTCTCCAAGTACGAGAAGCTCGCCAAGATCGGGCAGGGCACCTTCGGGTGAGTCTCCGGCCTGCCTTGGGCCCTCCCCGGCTCCCTCCGGGCCCTTCCTGGGCCCTCCCCGGCCTGCCCCGGCCAGGCCCCTGCGGCTCCGGCCCGGCTCCTTCAGCCCCGCGCCCGCCCGGCCCAGGCTCCAGCGCCCCTGGCTTGGGTGCCCCCTCCTCAGGCACCCAGGAGCCGGCCTGGCCCCTCAGCCCTTTTTTTTCCCCACCCCGAGGCCCCGCTCTGTCCCAGGCGCTGGCCGAGGAGAGTTCCCCTGCAGGCAGCCAGGGCGGGGGCTTGCAGCTTTGCCCAAAATCCTCGTGGGGCTGTGGGAGGTCTGGGCTGAGTCCGTGTTTGGGGCCTTTGGTCCACAGGGGAGGCTGGGTGGGTTACTCAGCACAGAGCTGTCTGGGGCTCTAAGTGTGTCTTGTTTGGTCTTGTTCCGGGTTGGGAGTACCTGGCTCCTTCCCTTCTTCCTTGTGCTGCTCACAGATTTCTTTCTGTTTTTACAGGGAGGTTTTCAAAGCCAAGCATCGTCAGACAGGCAAGAAAGTAGCACTGAAGAAAGTATTGATGGAAAATGAGAAGGAGGGGGTAAGTGTGGGAGCGTGGCTGTACTGCGTTTGAGAAGGCCTGGGCTGGGAGTTTCAGAGATGAGAGCTAATCTTTGGGATGGCAGAGGTGTGTTTTCACTCTGCTCTTTAACAATATTTGCTGCAATGCTATGCTAGATCTTAAACCTGTAAGGGTGTGGGCAGGACTCCAGCCCTGTGGCCTTTTTCATCTCCTCCTGATAATGTTGGATGATAATGTTGGGTCTTTTGGTTGCCTTGCCAAAGTGTACGGCCTGTTACCACCTTCTTGGCTGCAAGGGCACATGGCAGCGGTGTGGTGCAGTAGCTGTGTAGTGACCGGGCTGCGCGGGCTGGCAGCTGGGAGGTAACAGCGCAAACACACAGGCAGCAGCTGGGGAGGTTGCTGTGCAGCTCAGTCGGGGCTTTGTCACATTTTGCAATGTGAGGAGAGGAAGGAGGAGTGTCTGCCTGCCTATTGCGACACCACCCAAACACTTGTCTTGTGGCAGAATCCCTCTCGCTAATGGTGGCCTGAGGGTGAATAAATTTTGGCAGTCCCAGTGTTTGTGGTATATTTTAAAGCTCTGATTGCCTTTCAGTGACTTGTCATGGTTCTGCTTGAGCAGGTCCCCTGCCAAGCTGCTATGGTCACATCTCTCCTGTTCCCTAGGCAGGCTTGGCCTGGTCTCCTGCACCCCTAATCCCTGTCCTCTCTTTTTCCTTTCCAGTTCCCCATCACAGCCTTGCGAGAGATTAAAATCCTCCAGCTGCTCAAACACGAGAACGTGGTGAACCTCATTGAAATCTGCAGGACCAAAGGTAGCTTGCGGGGCCTCTCCCTTGCTCAGGCTGTTGGCTTTTTTTCAGCCCTCCTTTGCCACTGAGCAGGCTGGTAGTTCATGATGGCAGCGGGGTCCTCTAGCTGACCATAGGCCTCTTTTCCTGCCTGTGCTGTGGGGTGATGGGACACTCATCTTAAACAGTTTCTAAATGAGTTAGGACATTGCTGTGGTATCAGTTGTGCTAGGGTATGCCTGTACCATGGTGGTGAACGCTGCCTGTGTTGGGAAGCTGCTGTCTGAGAGGCTTCAAATAACCCAGTGCCAGAGAGACTTTGCAGCAGAGGGTACTCAGCCCAACGCTGATCGTGTGGCTGTGCACAGCCGGCTCCCTGTCGGGACCTGGAGCCATCGCTCTCGGTTTGGTTATGGCAGTTTGTGGCAGCTCCGAGCTGATGACACAGCTCCAGCTGGAGGCTGGCTCGGCGTCTCTTTCTGTGCGTGACAGTAACCGCTGTGCTGTGAGGGCTGGGACTCCACAGGGCGGTTCTGAGCCACTCCTCCTCCTCGCTGCAGGCTGGCCCCGGGGGAGGCAGCGTGACTGGCATGCTCGGTGCACCTGGCCTGGCACAGTTTCCAGTGAAATTGCTTTAAAACATTTCCTAGTTTTTATGTGTCATTCTCTTATATAGATTTGTACTGGAAAAAATATTTTTGAAAATGACAGCTGAGTTAAAGCCTGTCTTCTCTAGTCAGTCAATTCAGTTAAATAAAAATGAAACTGGCAGGTATCTGGTGATGGTTTTAAAAAAGTCCAGTTAGTAAACTGGTAGAAATCTTTGGCCCAAGACCAGGAACTTGAAGTCACTCCAGTACTTCACTGTGTGTAAATTGTTGTCTGAACAGGTAGAGGTAAAACCACTGATGACAAGTTAATTTTTAATTCATTGTGTGATTAAACGAGTCGTGATGATTGCATGCCTGGCATACCCAAGATAAATATTTTTGTAGACATGTCAGTTGTTTGTGTTTTGTTTGAATTCCAGTTTTCATCCAAATCTACTTTGACCTCAGTTTCCAGTAAAGTAGAAATGTTGCATTTGCTGTTCTCAGACTTTAAGCTTTTCCCTTTTTACATTAAGGTGCCGTAGGGGCCGTGTCTGGGGACAGAACTGCAAAGCTGGTCGAGCAGGCACCCTCCTGGCTGGCAGAGGAGGGCATCGTGTTCCCGTGAGGGCTGAGCTTAGCTGTCATTTTCAAGTTAGAGCTGCAGATCAGCAGGTTTTGCTGATTACAGCTGATGAAAATCAGCCTTTCTTTTTAATAACAATTTGCATGTGTGCTCTAGGAACAAGATTGGAATCGATTGCTCCGTTTGAGGTTTCCTGTTATTGACCTTAAATTGCAGTTGGAGTTTTAAATCATTTTGATCCAGATCAGTCTGTTTTTGTAGATACTGCTTGAGGTTGCAGAACACCTCACTTTCTTAGGTTACATTAGACAGATTCTCTCTGTGTCTGCATTTTTCCTGGGGCTGTCTTTGCGGGTGCCGCCTCTATCGCAGATGCCATCAGTGATAGCGCTTGGCTGGCAGCTAGCGGAACGTGCACCTACTGACCACAGCTCTTACCCGCACAGAACAATACCAAAGGAAGCTTCCAAAGATTTTAATGCCCTTTCCTTGCCTGTCTGATGACATTCACTCCTCCAATCCTCATCCCTTGTTCTTCCGTTGCTAGTTGTGCTGTCTTAGTGCCCCTTTATGAAGGAACTTGAGGCCTGCAGGGTCTCTCTGTGTTCCTCTGCCCTGAGGTTTTGTCTAGTGAGCATTGTATGAGCAGCAAGATGGCTGGAGGTCGGGATTAAGGATCCCTCTCTGACAGTCCCCCCCTTCCTCTCCCGTAGCCTCTCCCTACAACCGCTGCAAAGGCAGCATCTACCTTGTGTTTGATTTCTGCGAGCACGACCTGGCTGGCCTTCTCAGCAACGCCCACGTCAAGTTCACGCTCTCGGAGATCAAGAAAGTGATGCAGATGCTATTGAACGGACTTTACTACATCCACAGGAACAAGGTAATGGGCCAGATCCATGCTGTGCTCTGAGGTCACCCTGCTCTCTGTGGCTTTCCAAGGAGCGGGTGTCTTGGCAGAGGCTAGAGGGAAATCCTTCCTTGCCCACCTCTGGAGCCCAAGTGCCCTGCTGGCAGCAGGCTCCCAAGGAGGAGGCTTAACCTTTTGTGTCTGTCCTCGTACAGATTTTGCATCGAGACATGAAAGCTGCAAATGTCCTGATCACACGGGACGGAGTCCTGAAGCTTGCGGACTTTGGGCTGGCTCGAGCTTTCAGCCTGGCTAAGAACAGCCAGCCGAACCGCTACACCAACCGGGTGGTGACACTGTGGTATCGGCCACCAGAGCTGCTCCTAGGTAGGAGGTGACGGGCTCTGCCAGCTTCTCTGCCTCTCTCGCTCCCCTGGGTGACTAACGTGGCATCTCCATTTAGGGGAGCGAGAGTACGGTCCCCCCATTGATCTCTGGGGCGGAGGCTGCATCATGGCAGAGATGTGGACCCGCAGCCCCATCATGCAGGGGAACACAGAGCAGCACCAGCTCACCCTCATCAGCCAGCTCTGCGGATCCATCACGCCAGAGGTGAGGGCGAGAGCGCGGGCGAGCTGCGAAAGGTGGGAGGAGAGCTGCAAAGCCGGCGGCGTGGGCAGAGGCTGGGAGCGGGTGCTCCTGGACCTGTTCCCTGCCCTGTGCGCTGGCTGCTGCCTGCTTCTGGCACTGGCGTGTGCCTGCTGCTGGCACGGAGCCGGGGGAAGTTCCTGCAAACGCTGTTTGCCTCCAGGGAGCCAAGGGCACAGCGGGACGCTGCAGGTCCCTTGCTGCTCTGGGTGAACTACAGCCGTCGCGTTACTTGTGTTCAGCCTTCTCAATGTAAGAGGGGGAACTCGGCCTCCCAGACCCCCTTCAGGAGGGGCGAGTCGTGTCCTTGGTTTTGAGCTTAAGGAGGATGCTGGCTGCGTGGAGTGGGAAAGAACAGAACGTTGCACGTAGGAATCTGTTCTAGTCTGTGCTTGGGGGTTGTCTCTCGGATAAATGCCCTCTGAATTTCTGCTCAAAGAAGGGTTTTTTGTTTTGTGTTGAGGCGTTTGGCTCAGGTGCTTTTTGCTGGTCACCTTGAAAAGCCTCTTTACTTCTGGCTTGTGATTTGTGGCATCACCTGGGCCCCGGAGTGAGCACTCAGCCCCTTCCCAGCTCCTCATCCGACGGCAGTTTGTCCTGCCCTCTTGTGGGGGATCCAGCTGGGGGATCTCCTGGCCAGGGCAGTCATCCAGCTCAGGGTTGAGGTAGGTGCTGGTGATGGCAGCAGGCTTTGCTTTCTAAGGATAAAAGGTACTGCATACATCCGGGTTGTTTTTTAGTGATAAGTTTTATCATTTTACCTTTCTGGATGTTGTAGCCAGCCTGAGCCGTGCTCTCTAGTAGCTCTTTTGTGGGAGAACCAAAATTCCTTGAGCATCCTGTGTGCCATTCCCACACCAGGAGGATTCTGTCCTGACTTGTCCACCTGTCTCCAGGCCTTAGTGCGTTCTTCATTGCCTCCTCCGTGCTGTGGGAACAGGGTCTGCCAGCTTGGAGGTTATAAAATAGCATTGTTCTCTCTGCAGACCTCGCCCTGGTTGCCTGAGGGTCTAAGCATCTAAAATGGCTTGTCCTCTCCTCTCCATAACTGTTTCTTCCCAACCCTCCCTTCCTGCTCCTTCTCAGGTCTGGCCGAATGTGGATAAATACGAGCTGTACCAGAAGCTGGATCTCCCCAAGGGCCAGAAGCGCAAGGTGAAGGATCGCCTCAAAGCCTACGTTAAAGACCCCTACGCGCTCGACCTCATCGACAAGCTGCTGGTGCTGGATCCCGCCCAGCGGATTGACAGTGATGACGCGCTGAACCACGACTTCTTCTGGTCAGACCCCATGCCCTCGGACCTCAAGAACATGCTGTCCACCCACAACCAGTCCATGTTCGAGTACCTGGCCCCACCACGCAGGCGGGGTGGGCACATGCCCCAGCAGCCGGCAAACCAGGGCAGGAACCCGGCCGCCACCAACCAGACTGAATTCGACAGGGTGTTTTGAGGGGGGGCTTCCCCAGCGGGGTCCCTGCTGGGCTTCTCTGCAGTTTGCATTGAGCGGGGATGTCCCAGTGAGGTCTTTCTGTCTGGGGAAGGACTTTTTTTTCAAGGCAAAGTGCCTGCTGGCTTTACCCGAGCTCTGCTGTCTCCTCTCCTTGTGCAGCAGCTCGGCCCCTGGGGAGCTGTGGGACTGGGGAGATGATGGGAGCGCGGGGTTGCTGCAGCAGTCTGTTGGTTATGTAAATCTTGTGGATCGATCGTTAACGGATTTGGTAATGGAGAAAGTGGCTCTGTCAGCGCTGGGGCTCTTGGCAGATGGTGCTGTGACTGGCAGGACTGGGAATAGCTGTGCTGGACCAAACTGGGCTGTGCTGGGAGCTGGCTGTAGCTCCTGCACGGTGTGTCATTTGAGCGCTGAAGGAGGAGGCAGGTGCTTCTGAGTAACGCGGAGGTGTGCTGGGGAAGGCAGCGTCACTCTGGGCAGTGTGGCTCACTTTCACTGGAGGCTGAGCTCTAGCCTAGGACAGGGCTTACTGGGCAGACCAGAGAGGTGACTGGCGGAGCGGGTTGCTCCATACAGCCAGGATTTACGGTGGGAATGTGTCCCTAACAGCACGTGGTGTCCATGCTTTCTTCATTGCAGACTGCGATTAGGAGCCCTGTCGGGCACACTGAGCCTGCTGCGTGTGTTCCCCCAGCGCCGGCTGTGCAGGAGTTTGGATGGGGAGGGAGGGGGGCTGCGAGCGCTGGCCTCAGCCCCGGGCGAGCCCCGCCGTCTGCAGGGGTTTCGCGATGGTGTGGCTGTGCTGGGAGCAGGGTGACTCGCATGTCCCCTCTGTCCTGGAGCTCTTTCCACGAGTCTAGAGCACAACCACTGCCTTCCCCGCATGCAGCGACCGTCCCGATGCGCTGTGACGGTGTGTGCCCCTTCTGCCAGAGCTTGTCGGGACCGACACTGTCCCAGCCCGCTGCAGCAGAGCGTCTTCCCTGGCCCTCAGCTGCAGCTGGGCGTCTTCTCAGTGAGCCCCGTGGGTCCCAAGACTTTGCAATGAAGCCCGTGTGTGACAGGCAGCGGTGATAACCTTTGGCGTGTGAGGGGTTGTCCATTAACCAGACTTTAGCAAAAGCCACGGCGGGAGCGTGAGGTCTCGGGGAGGAAGCGGGGGGAGCGGGGCTGTTTGCGGGACAAGAAGTGAGGATGATAAAGGACACGTACAAGGTAAATCTCTCGTAGTGGGGGCTCCGAAACAGTGTCTGGTTGGGGGGGGACTTGGTTTCTTTGGGAAAAAATGAAGCTGGTTGCAAGCACTAAGCCAGATGTGACTTCTGCCGGGTGTGAATAAACACGATCCTGTCGCAAGGGGCTGGCTTTAACCTTGTGTCACTCTTTTCCCCGAAAAGTGAAAGTGGCTGTAAACCAGCACCGCCCCAGGACCGCTGCCCGGGCTTGGGGTGGGAGACTGTAACTCCCCAGCCCGTGCTGTGCTCCGGGGGGTGCCCGGTTTTTCCTGCCCCGTTATCGGGGGGGTGCAGTTAGCGCTGCAGGGGGTTAACGTGGCAGCACCGGGAGCAGGGGATGCCGCCTGGAGAGATCCGGGGGGGCCCTGCACCCCAAAGCAGCCTCTGGTGCCCGGTGCTGGGCTGCGGGGGTCCTGGCTCCGCCGGGGCGGGCCCGGTGCTGTGTCCGAACGGGGCCAGTGCCCCCCCACCCCCCGAGCCTCGGCGGGAGCG
>WKFP01015056.1:7106053-7119454 GCA_011057875.1 Pterocles orientalis | reverse complement strand
AGGCGTGGGAAACCAGAGCATCTGCGAGAAAAGTCTCTGCCAGCCGCCTTGAGCATGGCTCAAAGGGCTCCTGGGGAAGCCACAGGGCAGAGGGAGCCCCGGAGAAGCGGTAGCAAGGGGACCCACCTCCTGCCACTCCGACCCCACTGCCATGTCCCCGCAGAGTGAGGGGCGGCCAGTGGCCCTGCTGCTACCGCCTCCGTCCCTGGAAGGGTTAATGCGGGCTGCCATGGGGCTGCTCATTACAGGGTTAAGGGGGAGATGGCACTTGCAAATCCCTCAATTACCCGGGCCAGAAGGCTGCTCAGGAAGAGCTTTATTAAGGGTTGCCGTCTTCATTAACCGCTTCTCCACAGCTGCCTAATTACGGCCGCCATTAGGCTTGCTGGGTCTCCCCACCACCTCCCCGACCCCCCGGCCCTCTGATTAACCTTAATTACACCTCCATCCCTGGAATTGGGGTGCTCACCTGAGCAGGGGCCGTGGCTGGGGGGCTGCCTAATTGTGGGCATCCCCGATGGTGGCGTGGGGAGGAGGCCGGAGGCGGCCGGTGGCCAGGCGCCCACAGCACGCCAGATGTTCGGCGCTGAAAAGCAAAGGGCTGCCCTCGCATTGAGCTAAGCGGCGGCAATGAGATCGGTAGCAGGGCATTGAGGGAGGCGGTGAAAGGGTTTCCCACCTGAGCCGATGGGGCTCGCTCTGCCGGGAGGAGAGCCGGGCTTGCCAGTAAGGGAAGGCGAGGGTTGAGGGATGCTGTGGGTGCTGCTGTTCGTCCCCCAGTGCCCATCTCTGCCAGTATGCTCAACACCCTTCTGGGTATTCCACCCCCAGCCTTGTTCCTCTCCTTTGCTTAAGGCTGTGGGATGTCACCCAGGCTGGATGTGGCACACAGGGATGTGGCTGTACAGTGTGTGCCCATGGCCAGTATTTTGGGCAAGGTTGTGGGCATTACAGAGGGTGGCAGAGACCCTGCTGCCCTCCAGCTCTGCCATCCCCAGGGTGCCACCACTGCTCCAGGACAGCCCTCGCCCGACATACCGCGCTGGCCTCCTTCCACAGTGAAGATGCTGCTGCTTTTCTTCTCTTCCCTCACTGAACAGGGAGAAGCTCAGCGCCTTGGGTGCAGGGAAAATGGAGCCGCTTTCTCCCTCGCCCATGCTGTGAGATGCCCCCACCACCTTCTTCCCCCTCTTCGTCACACACCTCCCTTTTGGGAGAAAAAAAAAAATAAAAAGAGATAATAAAGTTCTTATTTCCACCACATTTGCCATTTCCTGGTCTAAGTAAAGAGTGTCATAAGAGTGACAAGCTAAAAGCCACTGATTACTGTGGATTCATGGCATTTATTCTCCTCGTGAAAAGAGCAAACATCAGAAATAATGTGGTCAGGCCTGCCTCAGAGCCTAACCCTGCAATTAATCAGCATTCATGTGCAGAAGGTGCACGAGCATCTGATATGCAGAGAGGGAGTAATTAAAGGCAGATGCAATCTCTGCTTCCCGCAGGCCTGGGGAGGGCAGCCACACCCCTCCCCCACCCCCTGCCATTGGGGTGCAGTCCCCCAAAGTCACCACCATTTCCCCTTTCCTCCGGAGCAGCTGGCCGTGCTTGCCCAGTTTGCCTTTGCTGGGTGCACTGGGGACAGGCTCTGCTCCCTGGAGTGAGCTGGGCAGCAGGGACCCCTGTCCCTTGTATGCTCGCTGAAGTGAGCAGGAGGGTTTGGGGATGCAGTATTTAGGCAAGCTTCCGATGCCTTGAACCCTGACACAGCTTGGTGACACCACAAGGTCCCCAGAGAGGGGGATTGCTGCTGGCTGGGTCTTGCCCGGGACTATCGCTGGCCTCCTCCTGCCGGGGTCTGCCCCGCTGCTCCCGCTGATCCTGTCGAGACCTTTAATCCGTGGGGGATCAGCAAATTAATCCACTAAAGCATGAAGGGCCTGAGCTGTGTTTAATCGCTCCCTTTTGTGTCAGGGGACGGCTAAATGACCATACAAGAGAAAAACCCACAGAGGGGTCAGAGGGGAGGAGGTGGGCGATTAACCCCGTCACCTCCCTCCAGGCTGCGGCGCGGGGCAAGATGGGGACGAGCCCACAGCCACCGAGGCCGGGGCATGGCGGGCATCACTTGAGCCAGCATCCCCTTGTGCCCCCATGCCCTGTGTCACTGATCGGGGGCGGCGTTGTGGCCCATGGCACTTTGCATCCCCCCCCAGCATGGCTGGAGCTGCCCCAGTCACAGACGAGATGAGCTGTGCGAGGTCTCAGCCTGGCTCCCAGCAGACAAGCTGTTATCACACCAATTACCCCACAATATGCCCTTTGGGAGTGATTTTGGCCGAAGGGTCAGCGGTGCTGACAGCGGCCGAATCCTCCGCTTGCCCCTGGGGAGGAGGAGCCGTGCCGGGGGAGGCTGAGCGGAAGCTGTCTGCCTGCTCCGGCACAGATTGTGCCAACGCGTGGTTAAACGCAGCGAATGCTTGCAGCCAGCACCCTTCAAAAATATCACTCGGGGAACAAATGACACCACCTCCCCCTCGCCATCCTCGCACACCAACGCCCTCACCCTGGCAGGGGCGGCCATGCCAGCCTGGGTGCCTCGGCCCTCCAGCTGCCCCCCCCATTTTCTTCAAAAGGAGAATAACCTGCAATATATATACATTTTTTTTCCTTTCTGGAAACTAATGGACTCCTTAAATAGCAAAAATTGCACCCTGTAATTAAGATCTTGCTTTTTAAATGATTAATCATTCTAACCCCTTCCAGCGGCATCCCACTTACTGCTGCTCTCATATTGAAATGCAGATCTGAGAGGGAGGGAGCCGAGCAGGTCTGTGGAGAGGAGCAATTAAATCTTCCAGCTGTCGCTGGTCCACCCCATCCTCTGTTTCTTTTTTTGTTTTGTTTTGGTTTTTTGGTCATTTGTGGTTTGTTTTTTTTGGTTTTTTTTTTTTTTTTTTTTTTTTTTTTTTTTTTTTTTTTTTTTTCAGAGAGAAACTTTTTAAATATGTAATTGGCTCTGGGAACCAGGACCCAAAGGGGTTGCAAAAGCAAGGGAAGCAATTGCCTTAATCAGTTCAAGATCCCTGATTTATTTATGTATTTATTTCGATTTCAAAGCAGTGCTGCTCATCATATCAGGGCCTTTAGAAGCACAATTATTCTCTCGACAGAAGACCTAACCTAGGCTGCGATTATTTGCCTTTCTGAAAGGCAGCGGTTCCCCACCAGCCGTCCTCCCCATGAACACGCTCCCACTCCCGCATCTCTCGGAGCGATTTTAGCATCTGAGAAACATTCCCCCCAGCCTTCCCCTAGCCACAGCCCGCCTGAACACCCAGCCCTTCTGCCGAGCTTCCCAGCTTCAAAGAGCGGGGTGAGCGCTCACTAAATAATGTTTCTTTATTCCCATTCTTTGGCTGCTTTTTGAGCGGTGGTCGAGAAATGTGCTCGTGTCTTTACTGCATGCAAAAGGCACCTGGTGTCACAGGTGGAATGAGCTGGGCAGTCTGAGCCCTGGGTGGGTTTTACACTGTGGATGTTTGCTTGTATTTTATCCCTGAAAAATGTTTTATTCCCATGTTGTGCCTGGGGCTGGGGTCGAAGAACGATCAAGTGGGATTTGGAAGCGATGCTCTGCCGGCCTGTGGAGGCAGAGGATGTTCCAGCAGCGGAAGGGAATGAGTAGAAAGGCAAAAAAAAGAAGGAGCTGTGCTTTGAAAAGAAACCTCCTTGCAGCTGCGCCGGGATGCCTGGGGTCAGGGTGATGTCCTGGCTGAGCCCAAGCCCTGCCTGCCCCCTCACGACACCCATCCCCAGGCTGGGGCTTGGAGTGGGCAGCACTGGTACGCACAGGGTCAAGGGGGTAGCGAATCCGCCGGGCTGGGATCCATCGGATCAGACGGATCCTAGCCCAGCCAGCCTTTTCCCCAGGAGCTGCAAATTTTGCCCCCATAAAGGGATAAAATCCCTTTCTGGTGGCAAGTATCCTCATCCCAGGGGCTCAGCCGCCCTGTCACCAGGAGGTCCCTGTGGCTGTCAGTGATGCCATGCCGCACCCCCGACCCCATCGTGGGGCTCCTCTGCGGCAGCACGAGCCATCCATGGGCTTGCAAGAAATCCTCGTGTGTTGTGTGTTCCCCCCCCATCCCCATCCCCACAATGCATATTTTGTGAAGGTTTAATTGGCTGCAATTATTAACTAGCACGGACACTGGAAACCTGCCAGTCAGGAAAATAATGAACCGTTTTAATACAAATTCAGTCCATAAACAAACGCGGCTACCAGAGCCGGTGCAGCCGCCTGGTGCTGGGAGAGGCAGTGCAGGGGATTAGCAAAGAGACCCCAGGCAATCCCACTGTCACCCCTGGCACTGGGTGAGGGTCTGTGTCCCCAGAGTCCCCCATGTCCCTGCTAGAAAGGACGTGCCCACAGGACCCTAATGCCACCCCTGAATAGCAGCACCAGTAGCAGAGTGGGGGCCAAACCCATGTAGATGTAAGAAGACACAGACTTGGGCTTTGGGGTAGTTTTGGGGGGAATGCGTGGCAGGGGAGGGGTGGCAGCTGGACTGTGCATGGGGGAGCAGGTTCAGGGGGTGCCCAGGGATGACCCCTGCCAGAGCATCCTCGCTCTCTATGTTGCTCTGCATCCCTCCCTGGTCCCATGAGCCCGCCTGGAGCCCTGGCACCTCCACCGTGGCTTGCACAGTTGTGGGCATGGGGAACAAACCCACTCTCCACTGGCAGCTACCTCCTTTATCTCCCCCCATAAAAAGGTTTTCAGGGCATTCAGACAGTGGGCAAACAGCTGCTTCTGCCCGCTGCAAGGAGGAGGGTGAGATGCTATGGCCCTAGAGCATTCCTGGGACACCTGCATCCTCCAGCACCCCCCAGCATCTCCACGGTACCCAGGGTGAAAAGGCAGGGCCCCCCTGGCAAAAGGCGTCTGTGGGACACAGACTTGAAATGTTCCACCCAGGGAAATATTTCTGCCAAGGAATTGCTTTTTGTTTATTCTAAAAGGGCTACATTTTTCTAGTTTTTCTATTTTTTAATTTTCTCTCTCTCTCTCTTTTTTTTTAAATAGTAAAATGGGCTGATGGTTCTTTTAATTTTCAGTAATTTGTGGAAATTTAAAAAAAAGAAAAAAAAAGAAAATCATTTGCAACTCGACCCAGATTTTAATGGCACTCTGAAATGGATGTCTCCGGGTTTTGGTTTTTATTTTTTTTATGAACTCACTCCCAGAATGGTGAAAAATCTCTCCAACCTGGATCATGAAAGTGTCCTGAATTGTTTTCCTGATTTTTAAAAATACGCCTGACAAATTAATTGTTCTGTATCTGGATGGAGATTAAAATCCTCTTAGTCTTACACGCAGCTTGCAGGAGCATATTTTACCATTCGAAAACAAAGCAAAATTTTATAAACCAGAGAGATTTAAAATATATAAATTAGTAAAAAGGTGTAATCAGCTCTTTCCTAAGGTCATGTGTGTAAAAAGGCATTTTTAAATCTTGCCTGGGCTAAGACTATTGCTGCCTGCCTTCTGAAGTGGCTCCTTCCCTTGAATTAAGCACGACGGTAGTAAAGATATGGTATTTATAAGCCAAAAAATAAAGCAGGCAGAATTTATTAAACAGCTACAATGTGACAATAAATAATTTTAATGTCAATCAAAATCGGATTATTGTCACTGAAATTTGGATTGAAAAGATAAAAGCCTGAAAGGGAGAATTGAAATCCAATCCTGGAGATGATTCCAATATCTTTGTTCCTCACGACAAATATTTTGGGTGAGAGTTTAAACCAGCTAATTCTGACTTTGGGGAAAAAAAGGTTGAGTAAGGTGAGCTTTTAAGAAATACAGTAAGAAAAAAATATATATGTTTGGGAACAGTGAGAAGAGCTTTTTTTTGTGAAAGAGAGAGGGAAAACAATTTTATTTTATTTTTTTTCTAAGAGCTGCTTTTAAAAAAATTTTTCTTTTTAGCGTCAGGCAGCAGCGGGAGAGGGATGCTTCTCCCTACCTGGCCAATATTCACCCTCCTTCCTCCTGTCTTAGGAAAACCCAAACACACCCCTCCCGGGATGCATCGGCCAAAGCTGCCTGTGCTTCTGGACAGGCATTTACTGGTGCAGCTGAACTCCCGAACGCCCGGGAACCCCGGCTGCTGCCAGGCTGCTCTGCTCCCGCCACAGCCCCCGCTCCCCCGCCTGAGCCCTGGGGCCCTGGGGGCGAGGGGCCCCTCTGAAAACCTACGCTGAAATTTTCCCCTTTGGTCTCTGAGACACTCAGAGAGGAGAAAACAGCCCTTTTGGTGGATGAGGATGGTAAAAAAAAATAATCCCTCATGTCAGAGAACAGAGGTCAAGGACAGGAAAGCATCCTCATCACCTGATTTTTAACCCCCAAATGAGGATGCTGAGGATGCTGGGGTGTAACAGGGTGCAGGCAGGGCTGCTGGCCTCTGCTTGATTCCCCCAAGAGACTGAGACCCTCTGGACAGGAGCAGGGTCCCTTTCCCAACAGCTTCCCCTCCTGTGCCTGCCGCCGGCCTCGGGCAGCGTCTCTACCTTGGCACAGAGCTCAAACAGTGCCTGAATTGGGGCTGTAACCAGCAAATATTCAACCAGAGCGGCTGAGGCTGAAACTCCTCGCGTGTCTCTAGGGTGATGTTTTTATTCTGCATCCAAAAACGCCCCATTCCTCCTTGAGACAGAGCTCCCAATTGTTTTTGTAAGGATTTAGGGGCATGACATCCTCTCTCTATATGTTTAAATGTGTGTTTGTGTATACCAAGTTAACACCCAATATTGGCTTGAAACCCACAGCAGCAACACACGCAGGGATGGAGGGCTGGGCTGGAAGCGGGATGTCTAAGTTTGTCCCCGGAGCAGCTGATGGATGGATGAGGAGGAACCAGCGGGTGTCGGGAGGTTTTAATCAGCGTGTGTGTGTGTGTGACAATAGTTGGGTGAAGAAGGGGACCTGACACTGGCATCCTTGATTTGTTATAAATCACACACGTAAAAACAGAGGGGGGAAAAAAATTAAATCCGGGGGATCATGGTGTGTTTAGTGCCAAGTCAATCCCCAAGCTGGAACAAAGCTTTGCCAGCCCTGAAATAAATGATGCTGCACCTAATGGCTCTTATCCCTTCCCCGCTGCCTCCGACCAGGCAGCTTTAGGGTTTGAACGATGCCGACACGATGGGAAGCGGTGTCTGGGCCTGATGTTGATTTTTACTGGCAAAGGGAGCCCTGCCGGGTGGGGTGGAGGTCTTGGGGGACTCACGGCAAGGAGGGGAGGCTCGTCCCTGTGTCCCCAGGTCCCCGTTCGGCTGTGGCTTTGCCGATGCCCCGCAGCCGCCGGGCTCCTCTCTCTGCTCAATTGCACAGCGCACAAATGGAATCGCTCTCCTCGCTGTGTTTGTGGCCATGGGAGTGGAAGAATTACATTGGGCTGAAAATAGTATTTACTTTTACTGATTGAAAAATAGATGTTGGGGAAAAAAAATAAAAAAAAAAAGCAAAAGCAGGAATTGAAACTATAATTACAACAAACCGTATGTAAACTCCCAGGTAAACACTGATTATACTGTGTCATTTCAGCCAGACTTTATTAGTGAGGGAAGAAGCAAGTCTTCTTTCTCTCTCTGCCTGCGGTGGATGCAGCATGCAGGATCCCGCCGCCTGCCATTTGCAGAGCACTTTTCACCCTAAAAAAATCTCATGTTTATGGCCTGATCCTGCACAGCTCTTGTCACGGCTGAGCCATGCCATCATCCTTGCGTGGGTGCAGAACGGGGCTGCTGGGTGCTGCTGTGGGTGCAGGGCTGAACCAACCTGGGTACCTCCTTGCTTTTGGGGAGAGGCTGGGAGGGTGCCAGGGGGATGAGAAGTTCAGGGTGCAGGACCAAGCCTGCTCGCTCTTACAGCACTGTCTCCCTGGGAGGGAGTCCCCCAGCTGCAGCATCCCCTTTCCCGCAGGCAGATCACAAGCCCAGCTGTGGGAGGACGGGGCTGGCTGGATCAATCCACGGGCAAAGGCTGGATTGAGCAAGCGGCTACAGGCGCCACCTGTAAGGCCCCGGCCACCACCTCAGCAGGCCCCTTGTGTGCCCCCCAGCAATGGAGCCAGACCCCCTTTATCAAGAAGCTGCATCACACAGCCCAGCACCCCAAATGCCAGAGAGGCGCAGGGCTGGTATGTTGCCCCCAGGTGCCTGGGTTCTGCAGCATTCCCCTCGCTCACTGTCCCGGCACACGGTCCCACAGAGCCTCCGGGATCTCTCCTTGCCGTCTCTGGTGGAGACAGAGTGATGGCATTGCACTGGTGACATGTTGGTCCCCACCATCCCCCGTGTCACTCTCAGGACATGCCAGAGGGGACTGCAGCATCCTCTCCTCTGCCATGCGGTGCAGGGGTCACCTGGCAGCACCACCCACTTCAGATGAATATTTGGGGTGCTCTTGCTGAGGTTTCCTTGTGGGGGACGTGGGGGGAGATGGGAGCGGAGGGGAAGAAGAAAACCACGACTACCGTGGGTAACGCCAGGTACCGCTTATACAACAGGGCTGCGGGGCCCGGCCAGCCTTACCGCTTTGCCATAGTGGCACCCTGTGGCAAAATGCATTACTACAGCTGGCAGGGGCTTCAGAGGGGGACACAAGGCCTGGGGGGACCCTCGTCCTGGGGGCTCGCAGCCCCGCGGGGACACACAACCCCTGTGCAGGCAGGGATGGGATGCTGAGGGTTGAGCAGCGGGTGGTCCCCATCGCTGTGACATCCCGGTCCCCCATGTTGGATAACACCCACCCCATGGTTGCCCATGGGGTCAGCTGGGATGCCCAACTAGCCGAGACATCTCCCAAGCTGGTGATGGGATGCCAAAAAGCTCACCAGCTGCTGTGTGTTTGCTCGCTTGGGGCTTGCTGGTGGCATCTGCGTGGCCAGGCAGCGTGGGGCTGCGTGGTGGCGTGGGGCTGTGTGGCAGCGTGGAGAGGGGAGTGTGTGTGTGTTGTTTTTTTTTCCTTCCCAGAGCAGACCTGGAGTGACAGAGCGAGCTCTTTGTCTGCCCGCGCCTGCCTGTCACGGCTCCCGGCGTTTCCCAGCCACCTTGCACGGCGCGCAGCCACTTTGTCAGGAGCTGTCTCAGAATTTTAATGCAGCTGATTAACACGCCGCGATGCAATCGCAGAGCTGGCCATACCCCTTCCCCAGCCTCGCCTTTTGGGGGGAATGAACAACCAAACCCAGCCAGGCACCCCCACCCGTGGCGCATCGCCCCATCCCAAACTGAGCTGGGGAATAGGACCAAGCCAGAGGCATGAGGTAATCCCAAAGGGTCTTGGTGCCGGTCCTGTCTCAGCCCTGTGAGCCATGGGGGTAATGCAGACCCCTCTGCCATCCCAGCCTGGGGGTGGCTGAGCTGTTTTTGGGGCTGGCACAGGGATGTGCCAAGGGATGTGGCACCGGGTGACACAGCAAGGAGTTGCAGGAAGGGTCACCAATTCCTCTGGGAATGAGAATGAGAAATGGAAAACTCCAGGCAGAAGGGAAAACGGTGAAGAAGGGAAAGTGGGAAGGCAAGGGAAAGCTGCCTGCAGAGTAGGGAGGAGGAGATGGGTGAACAGATAGTCCTGCTGCCCAGGAGGGGACGAGGGGGAGTTATTGACACAGAGGACACGTTGCTAAAAATTAAATCTGTCCCTTCCTCAGGCGGTGTTGACAGAAGAGGATGGGTAGGAGATATCAACAGCAGACATACGTGTCCCAGGAGAGGGTGAGACACCGGCGGAGACGGAGCAAGAAATGAGCCTGGGATGGCTGCAGGAAAGAAACTCAAACATTGTTTGGAAAGTGGGGGGCACCTGCAGGCTGGGGGCACCCCGTGGAACACCCACCCCTCCGGGTGCTGTTGACTGGGAGCATGATGGCATGATGCATCTTCTTAAGACACAGGTGTGCAAGGGAGGATGCTCGCAGGAGCAAAGCAAAGGGGGAGAGGCTGGGAGGTGGCACTCAGGACCCATCATGCTGCTGGGATGTGCCCATGGGTAGAAGAGGACATGTGAAGGGGACAAGCAAACACCCAGGGGATGCAATTGGTCCAGTACCTTAAATAAAGGCCTGAAGGGTGAACATACGAAGCAAAGGTGGTTTGGGTTCAGATGGGAGGGAAACCCCATTTCTGGTGGGAGATAACTTCAGAGGAGTCATGGAGGTTTTCGCTCAATGAGGGTTTGGCTGGGAGAGGTGAGGCTGAAGCTTCTGACTTGACTGCAACCAAGCCAGCTCTGTTGGTGATGGCTGCGATGTTTATTAATGGTGGTGAAGGAAGGGATCAGCAGATTTCTAGATCCCCACAAGCGTACAGAGGGGGATCGGGCCTTTCCCCAGGTGCTGACCATGGACCATGACTCACTGCTTCACCCCAGGGCTTCCCAGATGTCAGCCATATCCCAAAAAATAAATAACAAAGAAAGGGATAATAAACCCTGATGCAAGCAAGGCAGCACAAGCCCTGCCTCTGCCTTAGGGCTGCTCTCCATAAAGGCTCATTTGACCCCACTTTGGGAAGCCATGAGGACAACCCCAAATGCAGAGCAAATGCCACTTGATGGGGGTCTCTCAATTTGCCTCCAGACCAGGGACTCCTCCGTTCCCACAGCTGCCAGGTGTAGACCCCTGGTCTACACCATCCAGCATTTTGTCCTAGGCGAGAGCTTCCCTTGGGAAGGCGATTTCACTCCCCTATGCGCCTTCCCTTGTTTTCTTTGGGGTTGTGTCCCCTCTCCAGCCCCTTTAGCATCCCTTTACCCTATTAATATCTTTTGACTCTCTTCATACCTGCAGACAATCTGGTCCCCAACCACCTCCACCTTCCCCCTCCTCAAAAGCTTCCCTCAGCTGTCTTTAAGTCATAGCTGAAATCTGTGGTATGTAGGAGGAGAAATTCAGTCTGACAGCAGTTTAAAACACCGCACTACTTGGCAGATTTAAATGCTATTTTAAATATAAGCTATGACACAATGGACAAAAATAGCATTGAAAATACCCTGTCATGTTCCATATTGCGAGGAATAGAGAAGCAGACCAGGCTAGAAAGGAGCAGAGAGAGGGGCCAGATGGAGAGCAGAGGTTATTTTGTTTGTTTTAAAGAAACCGGATAAATGTATTTTGTATGTGGCTGGGTAAATGTGTTTTATGGAGCATGGAGCCAAAAAAAAGCTCAACCTTCTCATTAAAAATCTACATATTTTATTCCATGTGGGATCTGCCAACGAAGGTTTGCCGATAAATAATTGGTGAGAGGATATATTTGTTACCAGATTGCTTTGGTGATGCTCAACACCAACAGCCACCAGCTACTGGAGACCGCTTGGTTCCCTCTGAGCTTTTTCTCCCCTTTATCTATGATTTAATAGGAATTTGCTCTCCCCAAGAAAAAGAAAAAAGCCACCTTAAAATACCTAGAAGTTATGGTTCACTTGTGGCTTCCCTCTTCGCGACCCTATGGTGTGCTGCGGTGTGCTGGGCTGGGAGCAGGTGCCGGAGGAGCACGGAGCTGGGGGTGTCCCTGCAGGACAAGCCTGTGGGACCAGGGAGGGATGGAGGGATGTGGGCTGAGCTGCCATTGATTTCCTGAGCTGCACGGGTGTGGGGCTGGAAGATCCTGGGAGCTCGCCTGACCCTGCAGCATGGTTGCCTGCCCATCATGGGTGCAAAGCACTGAGAGCATCTGGGCCCCCAGACTGGGGGGCTGCAGGGAGAGGTTTCTTCTTCATCATCCTTCCTGAATCCAGGTGCTGTTCCAAGCTGGTCTCTCTTTCCAGCAACTTCTTTCCCACCCCTCCACACACACTGACATATAGGGCAGGACGAACATCACCTTCAGAAAGGTCTCTATTTTAAACCCAGAATACTATTATAATAGAAACACACATTGTAAAGAGTTTAAGAGAACAGTTTGAAGAAGCCAGGTTAGCATTAGAAACCAAAGACAAGATCTTTCAACCCCTCTCAAATCACCATGGCCTAAGAAAACACGCCCTTGGTTTTCCCAGCAGGTATCTCCGGGTAGACTTCCCTGACCATCCAGTGATGATGACAAAAGCTTTTTATTAGGAGAGAAAACTGCCCTGAAGCCGTGCTCCCATCTCACCTCCTCACTCCCTGGGTGCCCAGCCCCAGCCAGGGGCTCATGGCTCCTCCTGACCTTCCTGCTGTGCCCACCTGTGGGACCCCTGTGGGTGACAGCTGTGTGGCCACAGTGGCAGTGGGACCTCGAGCACTGCTCGGCGTCAGGAACAGCACCGCTGCTCACAGTGCCAGGCAGGGAAGAAAGCCCACAGATCTCCCGATGTGTTACCATGACCTTCTCAGGCTCTAGGATAAGGCAACTGGCATCCACTCCTCCACATCTGAACAAATATTTTGAAGACCCTTCCGGTTCCCCAGACACTACCACCAGGCAAGATATACTCGTGCAGCACCTCTCGGCCGTTGTGCACCTTGCAAATAGGAGAACGCACCATTCGCAACACCTCCCTGCATGTGCAGAAACCCAGAGCAAAAGGGAAATGGGAGGATCCCCCCATGAGAAATGAAGGAAAACCTCCTGGTAGGACCCTTAGAGGCTTTGCTGTGTTACAGCCGAAGAGGCATCACCATCACAGGTGCTGGTGCTGAGTGCTCTGCTCACCAGATGATTTTCATGCCCCATTCAGAGAAGCAGAACCACTGCTCTGTAAAAGCAGACTTTTTGTGCTTGTTTTCTATTTTAGATGAAAATAAAAGCATTTCTGTGTCTTTTGATCTGCCTCTTTTCCTTACTGACACTTTCAGGATGCTCACAAGCATTGGGGCACAGTGGGTCCCCATAGCTTGATGGGGGGGAATCCTGGCCATGCGGATACAACCAGCAGCAGAGAAGTGTAGCGATGATGGGACATGTCCCCAGCCTCTCTCAGCCTTTTCTTGGGCTGCCTCGCCCTCTGAAACATCACCCCTGTTGCAGGATGAGCCTTGGGGTGCAGAGCTGCTGATGCTGGGGTACAGGGCAGGCACAGCCATGGGGGTACGCCGGGCTCCTGCCCACCTGCAGCAGGTATCACAGGGCTGAAGCTGCTCGCAGAGCGGTGGCATTGCAATCCTGCCTCCTCTTCCCGCCCTGCCCAGCTGCGATGGCAGCTCAGCTCCCTCCTTTGCTCTTTGTTAACCACTGAATTCATCTGACAACTCAAAGAGAGAGAGAGAAGGGAGAGACCCTGCGGCCTGCCATGGCCGGCGCGGTTCCCCGGCTCCCCCTCTGCCCTCATTTGCAATGCTTGAGTGGGGATTTCTCTATTTACTAAGCTAACAATGTGGGTTCCCAGGGCCTGGGCTGATG
>WKFP01015056.1:7052173-7105343 GCA_011057875.1 Pterocles orientalis | reverse complement strand
CGCTTTGTTCTTTTTTTTTTTTTTTTTTTTTTTTTTTTTTTTTTTGGGAAGCCCTGGGCATTGTCCACTGGGCTGGCTCCATGCCCTGATCCACATACCCCTTTTGATCCCCAGATCTCCATCACCCTCCCCACCTCCATCCCGTCTTTTTCTGTTGTCGCTTGGTTTCTGGGCTCAGCGATACTTTCTCACGGCAAGGTCTGACCTTCCTTGACTTGGAAGTGCTGTCAGCTCCTTGAAAAGCCGCTTATCCCCCTCTTCCCAGGTGAAAGGGGACAGGATGTGGCCGCAGGATTACAGTAACATCAGCTGGGGACCACGGAGAACCAGTAAAACATGCCCAGCCCAGAACAACCAGCTGCCGCTTTGCATCTCTGCCTATGCCAGCGTTTGCAACCCTCTGAGGTCTCACCCTCCCGTCCTTCTTTCCCCTGGACCTCATTCTGTTGTGAAAAACCAAATCCTTGCAAAAGACACCGGTGAACACATGCCACCTCCCTGCAAGAGGTTCCCTGTAGCCTTGGCACGTGGCCTCCCTCATTTGCACTTCCCTGGGACCAACCTTGGGTTTCTTAGGGTGCTTCAGCAGGAAAACTGCTCAGCTGTGTAGAAGCCACAACCAAAAGCAGCCCCTCTGGCCTACATCCCTCCTGCAGACCCTCTCCAGGCTGGAGGGGGTCCTTCAGGTGTTTTCTAGAACCATGCAGTTGGTTTTTCAGCCAAGCATGATGAAGCTATGGAAGGATGGAGGTCAACCAAGGGAAAATATCACAGAATTACAGAATCACAGAATGTTAGGGATTGGAAAGGACCTTGAAAGATCATCTAGTCCAATCCCCCTGCCGGAGCAGGAATATGCCCAGTTTCCATCCCCAGCAGTGTAAGGTTGATGGCTTCGGGAGGGCAGGCTCTCTCCTGATCACCAATCAAAGGGGAAGGACCTGGGATGTGCATTTCTGTTTCAATTCTCTGCAATAAGTCTCCCTTTTTGTCACCCCCTCAAGCCAGTCTCATGGCAGGTCTGTGAGGTGGCTGGAGCTCCAGCTCCCATCTCCATGGGCCAAGGAGAAACCTGGCACCCCAGGTCTACTGAATTCAGTACAATAGACTCAGACTTTCTCCAAGGAAGCAGAGAAGGGGGTCACTGGAGTTTCTGTGTCTGAGTGTCTTGTATTTCTCTGTCAGTTTGATTTTTCTGATCTGGAAATAGGGAGGAGACAGAAAAACGTGTAACCATGTGAGATGAGGGAAAGGGAATGACAAAGAAGGAAAAATGAGATGCTGGGATAGGGAGAGGATTCCTCCCACAGAGTGGAAATTGGAGAAGAGAATGCTTTCTCAAGGAGGTGGGAATGCGAAGCAGGCTGCGGTGTTACTTTTGTGTCTAAAATGCTCCTGGACTGCACCTGTCTTCTCAACTGTTTCCAAAAAACAAGGACTCCCAGAAGATCTGAGGAAGGGAGACAGATTGCAGCCCCTCTGGACCATCCATGCCACAGTGACCACAGGGTGCGCTGGGCCGATGTGGCACTGAGCACTGGGGCAGAGCACGGGAAGGACGGTCCACAGGTCAGAGGGGCAAGGAATGAGCCTCCTCCATTGTACAGGTAAGACACTGTTAGCTCTCAGCATCAGCAGCATTTCCACACTGATTTTCAGGTTTATTCCTATATTCTGGGTTGCAATGTCTGGCCATGACATGGCTGTAGGACAGGACATCACTCTCCTCACCAGGTACTGGCCTCTGCCTGCCAGAGCCTCCCAGGACACAAGGCAATATTGCTGGTGAGGCCAAGATGAGTTCCAGCCCTCCATGCTCGTCCTCCAGACATGGATGTATCCCAGAGGGAAAAAGGTCCCTAGGTACCTATTCTCTGCTGAAGAGTGCTTTGGTCTTCATGGTTACCAGGGTTGCCTTTAATGGTGTAGACAACACTGACTTGGGACTTCATTCCTGCCACAGCTAGAGGTCAGAGGTCTTTTCCCATGACAAAATGGAGATTATTTCAACAAGCCACATCACAAGTTACAGGGGACCATGCAGAACAGGAGCTGCCCTCAAAGGGGTAACTTCTCACAGTCCCCACACTGCTCTGACACTGTCTCGTATATAGTCTGGATTCTCCAAATCACCCAGTGACCCTCCACTATTTTAAGGCCCAGTTTGATGGTGCTTTGACCTCAGTGTTGCTGGGAAAACCTATGCAACCAGGCATGGAAAGACCATGCTCCTGGCTCTATGGCCAGGAGCACTGCAAGGGTTAACTGTTGGGAAGCAGAGGCAAGTACAGAGTAGTCCTAATGGGACCAGATTCCCAGAGCATCAGGAGGAAAGTCAGCAACCCCACCAAGCTCTATTTATGGATCCCCACTCTCTGCACGGCCCTTTTCTTTCTCCTCTTTGCTTCCCTCTTTCTAGTCCCTACCTCGAGTTGCAAGGCACAGGACCCCATCCCATCCCCAAGCCCCCTCCATGCCCTCATTTGCATTTTCACCAGCCTTGATTAATGCCAGAGCCTGTTTATAGAGTTACAATCTCCAAATTAGGTTGCCGAAGGCATCCTGGGCCAGCCCTGGAAAAATCTCAGTGGCTGAAAGGAGCCATAACTAAGCCTCGAGCAGACATCTTTATTCAGCTGTAATTGACGTTTAACAGACGTCTGTAACTTCGTCTGGACTTATAAAAAAAAAACCCCAAAAAGTTCTCCCCTCTCTTTATGTTCCCCCCTTTTATCCAGCAGTCAAAAGTGTAAGAGCCCACCACACCGGCCCCACTCGGTCAGTGTGCAGCAGGGGCCGTGACAATAGTGGGGCTGAGACAAAGCCACAGCCCACGCTGCACACACTGGCGCCTTGTATGTCTATTTACCTCCTAGAGTGGTTTATGCTAATTTATTGGCGAGCGACGACCACTTCTGCATACTGATGTGCCGTCACTTCTTTCTGAGCGGGGGCCCTCGTCTGCAAGGAGGCCCATGGGGGGACCCCTTTCCCCACCAGCAGTGCCCCAGAAAGGATGCTGTGATGCTTGAGGCTCCCCATGTACCCCCCAACCCATCCCAGCTGCCCGTTTGATGGCATGATAGTTCTTTATTTCAATCTCCTTTGGACCCAGGGTGCTGAGACCATCACTTTGCACAGGGATGTTCCAGGCACTGCAACCAAACTGAAGAAAACCAAACCCATAGCCATGGGATGGAGCTAAGCACACAGAAAGAAATGCTATAGATAGCTGTGGAGACAGCCGGATTTTCATATAAATATATCTCCGCTGTGTTCTGCTGACATGTGTGAGTATGGGAGGTTGCGCACAAGTCAGGAAGACACTAGAAATCAGGATAAAATTATTTTCTTCTTTCCTGAGTGCTTACATTGTGTACTATTCTTTGCCGCACAATGGTTTATTTCAGCACTGGGACATGAATTCTCAGATCAGGTTTTACTGACTAGTCCTTGAAGGCAAATTTTCCATTCTTCATCAAGAAGCCATGGTGCTGCCCAGCCCTTGCCTGGGGAAGAGACCCTGTGCTCTCCCGCAGATGATCAGACCATCAGGAGGACAGCCAGGTCTCTCTCTGCAGACCACATCCTTCCCAGAGGAGGCTTTTACAGAGCATTTCCAACACAGAGACTAACCAGAATTAAAAGGTAAATTGGTTTTAGTGGTTCAGGGTTCCCCAGAGAACACTGGAGTAGAACAGGGAGCTGCTGCTCTCACCCACAAAGCACATTCTGGCACCTGCCAAGCACAAGTCAAGGCAAAGCCGAGGCTTTGAGGCAAACCCAGCAGCAACCACTGAGGCAACAAGAACAAAGGAGCAATTCATTTTGGTGCTGGGGACTCGCTGTTTGTAGCACATGGAGCTCCTAGAAACCTGGTCAGTGCCAAGACGATGTAAAGGTTGAGGACAGTCAAACATGTGTCTTCATGTCCATGGAGTGAGCCTTGGGTCATCATATTGCAGACGATAAAGTGAACGAGTAGGGCCATTTATCCAAGAGGAACAGAGATCATTTGCAGGTTTAACTAAGCAGTGGGCCAGAAAGCTTTAAGATGCATGGCAAAAGTCCTTTGGCCTCCTCAGGAGAGGATGAAGGGTACACTTCAGCCCCCAGCTCTCCACACAGGTGATTCCTGGATGCAGAGCAAGGTGGGAGATCTGTCCGTCCAGCGGAGGATCTCTCATGGACAGCAGAGCCACCCAAAAAGAGTGATAAATCTAGCCTGAAGCACCAGAGAAGCAGTAAGGTACCAAAGATGGGAGCTTGCCCCTACTGGGGTGGCAAACATTGGGAAAAAAAGGGTGACAGAAAGTTAGCTGGACGAGTGGGATTGTGAGAGATGTCTCAGAGGTCAGCAGACCTTTCCTGTGCTTTGCCGGCTCGAGTCTAGAGAGACTTGAACATGCCCTTGAGAAGCTGCTGGCGGGGAGGGATTTATCTGGGGTGGGTGCCCACTGCCAAGCATGGCAAGCAGCCCCTGCAGCCGCTGCTACCCACAGTGAGCACAAACTGATAGAGAACCTGTGCTGTAACACCACCTTCCCCCAGAACACCAAACGTAGCTATGCCTATTCTTGGGAAGACTGGAGAAAGTCATCATGCCGTTGATGTGACTTAGGACAACCTTGGGGCACTGGGAATCCTGTCCCACCATGGCACTGGAGGTGGCCACAGCATCGGCACCAGCACTATCTCTTCAGCCTCTGAGGGACACCCCCAAACCGGAGGAGAGCTCAGCTCACCAGAGAAGCCAGTTTTTCAGCTCCTTTCTGCTGCTGAAGCTATCAAAAGGGGCTGTATCACAGCCATGGAGCTGGCCTTTTGTGTTTCTAACGTGAAGGCTCAGGATTTCTTTCCCTTTTGTGCTGCCCAAAGCAGCAGCGACTTCTGCAGCCCCTCTGGCATCTTCCCCTTGGGCTTTTTGCACCAGCTGGGCGCAGCCCATGGCCGTGGGGAGGGAGCAGCTTGAGGTGCTGTGCTGGAGTGATTCCCATTTCCTATGGGAAGGGAAACAGCCTCCCTGCAGGTTTCTTCCACAGTCCTGCATATCAGTGCGACAAGCCCTGGTCACCTTTGTCTGTCACGAGATCAAGGGCTTGCAGGTCAAGAAAGTCTTCTCAGGCCGAACGACGGGGTTTCTCCAGAATTTCTACAGCAGCGGGGAGCGAGGATTTCCCGTGCAGAGCTAAGCACAAAGAGCCTGAGCTGCCGTGCACTGGTAATACCCAGGGGTGCCTTTGCTCAGGGCTGGCAAAGGAGGTTCAGCAGCAGCATTAGTCACTGGAGGGTTACACGCATGAAGGAGAGCCTCCTTCCTCCCCCCAGCACCCTGCCTGCGAGGGAGGGAGGGCAGGCAGGCCAGGCAGAGCTCTGGGAAGGTGCCAGCCCAGGGCCTGGCAGCCTGCAGCCCTGCCTGCACTGCTGCCTTGCAGGAGAGGAGGGAGATGCGAGAACCATGTCTTAGGCGAGGGCACCTCATGCTGGCAGCTCCAGAAATAGCCTGGAAAGCCTTTGTTTTAGTGATTTCCCTTCCTTCTCTCAGGGCGCTGGCTGGGGCTGCCAGGGGGAAAGGGTGCTCCGGAGCAATGTGAGGCTGCAGGGATCAAAAAGCTGGCCCAAGTCTGGAGATCATTCCTCCTGTTTCCTCTGCCACATGTCCTTCTCCAAGCCCAAGCCCAGAGCCACCCCTGCATGAAGCCAAGCCAGGCTTTTCTTTAGCTCCTAGTGCAGAGCATCCTCCAATGCCACGTCCCCAAGGTCCCCCGTGCCCCAACCCACCGGGACACAGGGCCTGTGGGGTTGAGGGGGGCTGCCATTCCACAGCCTGGCTGGGGACACCCTCGTGCATGGCATTAAACTCCAGACATTTAGGGCTGAGCCCCTGACCCTCACCCCCCCTCCAAAGGCTTCTGCATTTTCCCTTTCCTCCCAGGGCGAGCTGCCTCTGCAGGAGCATCCCCGGGCCTCGATGGCGAGCTGTTATCTGCCAGTCAAAGGCGGGTGAGAAAAGAAACACTCCCCCTAAAAAACAAGATGTCTGGTGTGAATCTCCTGATCCCGCTAACCCGAGGGCTCCGCTGGAGCCAGCCGCATGCAAGCAGTGGCCCCGGGTCTCACTTAGCAACAGGGCATGGAGCAGCCTGCGGCTGGCAGGAGAAAAAAGGGTCTTTTCTTGTCGGTGAAAGATTCATCGTTGGGCTGAAAGTGGCCCCTCCCCTCTTTCAAATACTTGTCAGCGGGGAGAATACAGCTTAGATACTGGGCTGATCAGATCATGGCTAATCTGTTATTCCTGGCCGCAAAAACTGCCGGAAGACTTTCAAACAACTTCACTGGGAGCGTGTGCGGTGGGAGGGAGTGGGCAGGAGACACCGAGTAACTGGCAGCCCCATGCCGGCATCCCCAGGGCATCTCCTGCTCATGGGGTGCGTGGGGCGGGCAGCACCAGTCCCCCACCCATGCCAGCGTGGGCTGGTGGCATTCTCTGTGCCATGGGCAGGGGCGGTGGAGGGGAAGTAGCCGGTGCTGAGTGGTGGGAACGGAGATGGGCTGGCCATCCTGCAGTGGGAACCAGGTCCTCCTAGTTGACTGGCTTTTTCTCCCAAACCAGGTAGTTTGGAGATGTTTGTCACTGTGGAAGGACATTTGCCACCCATGTCTAGGAGCCTCAGTGTTGCAGAGAGTACCAATGAAAAGGTTGCCAGCTCTGAGAAAGGTGCTTTCCTGCTTACTCTCTTGCTCTGGGCTGAAATGTTTGCAAGGGAAAAAAATAGACCAGACAATTCATCCTCAGTGGTTTGCATTAATTTCATGTGGTGGCCCAGATTCTGCTCTCCTGTACATGGGGGTACGTCAAAGAGATATTGTTAGCAGGAGAGGTAGGAGCATGCTCACAAATACCTCCTACAAGCCCTCTATGCCCAGCACCAGGGCCAGCATGGGTGGCCAGCCCAGGGGGTGATGGCAGGACACCCTTATGGCCAGGAGCCCACTTCTCCCCATAAAACCAGAGGAAATGGAGCTACTTTATCAATTGCCACTGCATACATGGGTAAGACCTGATCCCCAGGCCTGTCACACATTGCTCTGCCTCTCCCCAAATGCATGCCCATGCATCTCACTCAGGCACCTTGCCCTGCTCCTTAGCCCTCTTGCTCCTGCTGCCTTGCTATGCTGCATACCACTGCCAGCCTGGCTTTAGCCCTAAATCTACCTTTCCTGGGCTCAGCATTAGCCATGGTTATGGTGCAGGACCTGCTGTGGAGACGGACCCTTGGTAGGACAACTCTGCCCATGCTGGAAAGGAAAAGTGCCCCAAAGTGGCCCAAGCTGATGGGAGCCTGTGGGAGTGGGGTGGATGCCCAGGAGCCTGAGGACTGGCCCGCACCCTGGCAGGCTCCTCTTAGACAGGAATAATTAATTACCTTCTCAAGGATCTTAGCTTCAGCCCTTCTCTGCTCATGCTCCAGCCCAGGAGAGGAGGGAGGGAGGAGACGGCAGCGAAGAGGGTAGAGAATTAATTGGACATTGTGTTGGGAATCGCCTCCTGGTCGCTGTCAATCTTGGGAGTGAACAGCCTCTTGTCTCACTCAATAGGAACTTTATATGCTCCTTTAATCCTTCAGTCTGTATTGTCAGAGCTTTCCCCCTCCTCCTGTCTCTCCTTCCCACCGCAGGACTTTTGATGACCCCAGCTGTCTGAGGCAATACAAAGAAGCCCCTTAACTAACACCCTGTGATCTATACAGGCAATAAAGAGCTCCCCTTGACAAGGATTTGCGGGCAGAATATATGCAAATGCTGGGAGGTGCGCGGGTGGGGAGGTGTGTCAAATAAGCCGCTGCGCGGCAGGACACGGCTCGCGGCCCTGGGTATGTGTTGGCTCAAGTGGGGACACAGTGCAGGTGAGGGATGGCTGGAGAAAACCAGGGCTAGTGGTGGCTGGCTGGGTGTTGTACACCTCACCATGGGGTAAAGCAAACAGGAGTGCCCCGTTCATCTGGGCTGCATGGTCAAGGCATCCATGGGCACATAAATGGGGGGCTCCTGGCCTGTGCTCCCCTGTGCTTTGCTCCTCCACGTCCACCTCCCGAAGTCAGGAGGCCATGCTCCTTCCCACATTAGCACATGAATGGGTTGGGGTGGGGGGGAGGCGGGAAGGGGGGCAAGCCCCCACTGTCCACTCAAGCAAACAATTTGGCTAGCAAATTGACATAATTACAAGGGACAGAGAGAAAAGAAAGGCGAGCCCCCTCCCCTGCGCTCCAGAGGGCCCGACCCCTGCCGAGTTACTTAGACCCTTTGTGCAACTCAATGCTAGGTACTGATGAGGGGACGTATGCCCTTTTCAAGGGCCCTAAGCGACCGGCTGCCCTAATCTGATTACAATTTACAGCACTCCTTCAGAAGGGGCTGGAGCGGTGCTCACACAGGCGTGGACACGTTGGGTCCGACATGCACGCGCTCGCACCAGCGCAAAGGTGGACAGATGGATGTGCACGGCAAAGGTGGATGGACGTGCACGGCAAAGGTGGATGGACTTGCACATCAATGTGGCTGCCGGCAGGTGTGTGCAAGGGCATGCCGACGCTGCTGGCAATGTGGACAATGTCGTTTTCAGTGCGTGGTCAAGAAGGCTGAAGGCACATTCGTGGGGACGCAGGACTTTGCAAGCATGGGCACGCTGCCAGACAGAGATATGCCATGGCTAGTGCCTCGGGCGTGTAACAGGCTTGTTTCAGCCCAAATTTGGAGCTTGTGCCATGAACCTGCACCCGTGCACACCAACACACACGTGGACACAGACATAAGTATGTGACCCCCCTTCTCCCGGGCCAACCTGTAGATGAGGACCCTCTGCAGAGGCACAGGGGTCCCCACCAGGAATGGGGGACAGCAGAGGTAGGCAAAGGCCTTCCACCAAAATCCCTGCAGCAGCTTGCAGGAGCAGGAGTGCAAGCAAAACCCAGCACCTGCCTATTAAAAGTGGGATTAAACGATGTTGTTCCCCCCCATCCCCTTCCCACTCTTTACCATCATCCCCTTGGGGAAACCACCACCTTTACATGAGATTTTCCTTTTTATTTTTTTTTTCATTTAACCTCTTTTCTGCTCCCACAAATCCCAGGGGATTAGCAGCCAGGCTGGCCCTTCCAGCCTCCTTGAAGGCGGGTTGTTTCAGCCAGCCCTGCCATGGGAACCTGCCCCAGGACAATTTTGGTCAATGCCTCTGGTTCTTCCCAGCCAATTTGTACCACCTAATCCCCGCGGGTACCAACGGCCCCTTTCTCACACGTCCTCCCGCCTGCCAGAGCAGCCCAATCCTCTGCTCTCCACGCTCCCCCGTTGAGAAGCCCTCTGTCCACCGCTGGGGCCGTGACCGCACTTCAAACGTGCCAGCCCGACCCCAGCATTGTTTGGCAGGGAATTAAAAGTGCAAGGCCAGCCCCAGAGAGTGATTTAGGTACTGAGACCAGACTGAGCCTTGCAAGAGCACGGGCAATAAAACGCTTCACTGCCCAGCAGCCTGGGCAATTTAGGTGTCTTCCCACGAGGAGGAGGAGGCAGACACAGGAGGGATGGGGAGTGAGGTCGGGGCTCCTTCTGCCGGCACGTGCGCAAGGGGCAGGACCGTCTCCCAGTGCTCACAGACCTGTCCCACTGGAGACACAGTCTGGCCACCTTGCTAAAGCAACAAGGGTCACTCGGTCTTTGCCATTCCTGATCCCCACAACCCCTTGCAAGCTGCTGGGAGGAAAGATGAAGGGCCATGGGGGCTGGAGACACAGCCGGATGCTGGCTCAACTAGGACATGGGCAGAGCTCAAACTGGGTGGAACAGAGGGGCACTGGTCCAGTGACAGTGTAGGAAATGCAGAGCCCAAGAGGTCTGCTGCTTCCTGGTGGTTTTGAAGACTTGCAGCAAAAAGTTTAGGACTCCACTTTTGAAATTAGTAAATGACCCTGTGATAGTTTCTGATAGGCTCTATGGATGAAGCTGTCAGCAGTAAATGGCTGTTACATCCTTTCCCCAATGCAAGGAGATGTCCTTCCTTCAGCAGATCCCAGCACAAGTAAATCAGGAATTGCCCCCCATTTTCCCATCCCTGCCCTGGGGAAAGGGTGCAGCTCAACATACACTCAGCCTCTGCAGGGATCATTCTCTGGTGACCATTTCTAACCCCTGTCAGACATCTCCTTTGCCATTCTAAAAGAATATAAAATATACCACCAGCTGTCAAGAGGGCCAGAGCTCCTGACAGCCCAGGTGCAGCATTTCTGAATTTCTCTTTAGCCAACAACCCCACACTGCTGCTGTGCTCAAGACCTTGCCTATGGAAGATTTTAGGTCTTTTCTATTTTGTTACTCTTCTTTTTTTCCAATGTCAAGGTTGTCTCAGGCCAAACGGAGGCAATGCCAGTTCAGAAGAGAGCATCTCCTGCGTCTGGCTGTCCCCGTCCCCACGCCATGGCGGGGGAACACGGTGTTTCAGCGCCTCCTCCTCTGTCACAATGTTTTTCAGCTCCACCAAGCAAAGTGTCCAATTAGAGCAGAGCCTCTTGCTTCCATCTTTGCCGACATTTAATTAACATGCTGCTGCTGGCAGCCGCTGACAAATTCCAGAAACATGTTGTAAAGGGTTTTTGTCTTTACCCAGCATGGAAAATTAGGGTGTCATATCCCAAGGGGATGTGAACAGCTACTTTTGACTCCCCCCACTCAGGTGTGAGAATTACAGCTGGATGCGGTGAAGAGACCTAGCAGCCCCCCTACCTCCTCCCCCAACCCCACCCCCTTTTGCTCTCCTGCTCCTCATATCATATAATTCTGGAAAACACACAGGTTTTGGGCCTGGTTTTCACTCCTGTCTCCTCCAAGCCTGATGGTCCAGTTAAGAGCTGGGGGCTGTGTTACAGCTTTAGGCTCTTCCCATCGGGATAGCACCAGTAAGTGGAAGGAGTGGTTTGGTGACACTGGAAGAAATGGCTGAAGCCAAAGAAGAGGAATGGGTCTTGCCAGCCTATGCTCTATGTGCAAACAAAGCTCCCAAGGAGCTGACGGAGGCCTCAGTAGAGCAGTCGTGGTGATGGTGGAGGCATGTAGAAGTGCAGCCAGACCTAAAGGCCCTTACCCAGGCCTTGGATGGCAGCGTGAGCACAGGGCCAGCTGCTGCTCCCCAGCACACACCCCAAAAAGCACCAGCCTGGCCTGTGCTTCCCACACGGCGCACAGCCTGGCTGCTGCCTCCAGCTGCTGTCTTCTAAGGTGCCAGGTCCTACACCGCGTGTCTCCACAGCCTGCGCTACCCCCGCATTGCCATCGCTCCTGCATCCAGGGAGTGTCCCAGCGTCTCCGCTTCACCCCCAGCAGCCAAGAGCTCTCCCAGCTGCCGCCCTGTGGTGCCGGCGGGAGAGCCGGAGCCTGGGTGTCATCCTGTCCTGCCCCACTACTCACACAAAGGGACCACAGGCCTGGAAAGAAGAACACGTTCTTATTTTATTCCAAACAGCTCATTATAAAAGCAGGAGAGAAGGGCAGAGACGGGTGCCTCACCATCACGGGGAGAAAACGAGCCTTCATCCCCCGGGAGCAAGGCCTGGGGTCCTGTGGTGGGGGAAGAGGCCGGCAGGGCAGCCCCGCGGGCGGGAAGATGACGGGCAGCCCCACCGCTCCCCCGAGGGGGCAGCGCCCTTGTCGGGGAGCAGCGGAGGGCTGCGGGCGGCTCAGGGCGAGGCGGGCTTGTCGGGGTTGTGCATGTGGTACACGTCGCTCTCCTCGTCCTCCGGCACCTGCGGCGCAGCAAAGACCCCTCAGGCCGCGGGCCGACAGCGCCATCTTGTGCCTGCCGCCCCCCTCCGCCCGCTCCCGCCGCAGCGCCTCGGCCCTGCCCGGCCCGCCAGGCCCCCGCCTCACCTCCCAGTAAACGTCGTCTTCAAAGCAGTTCTCGGCGGCGGGGTCCCCCCAGACGGGCAGCTTCAGGATGGCCCCTGGAAGCAGCCGGGCAGGGCAGTGGGCAGGGGGGCTGACGCCGTGTCCAGAGTGGCCAGAGTCCAGCCACCCCAGCCGCAAAGGGGGCAACGCAGCCCTGGCACGGTGCTCGGTGCCGATCGCCCCTTTTCTCCGAACCCATTTGAGCTTATTCCCCCCTTGGCTGCCCGGTTCCCCCTGCTCCTCTGGGCTTTGGGGTGGTCCCATCCGCAGGGCGCCCAAATGGGAGCATTCCAGGGGCTGCCACCCTCGTGGCGCAAGCGGGACGGAGGCATCCAGCCGCAGGCAGTAGGTGGGTGCCTCCATTCCAGCCACCGGCTGGATTCAGCCCTCCCCTCTGTGCCCCTGCTGCTTACCCACAAGGGCCCCTCCGGCAAAAGCCATCAGCACAGACACCACAATGCCGGCTGCCTGGAACCCTCCTTGGATGCTGGGTGTCCGCGTCTTGTATGCGCCAGTGAAGTCAAATGCCTTGATGAACCTGCGGAGGGCAGAGAAGGCGAGGATTGCCCTGGGAGGAGATCGTCCCCAGCTCTGGAGGAGCCCTGCTCTCTCGGGAACTCCTCCCAAGCCCCATCCCTCTTCTGCAATGGACCAGGAGAGTGTCGCAATGACACCAAACACCACTCACTTCCTTCTCTTCTGGCCCCTGGCAAAGCTTTGCCTAGGAGGAACCCAAAATACAAACAATTCTTTTGTCTTTCAGACCTTCAGCCTCACCAAAACAATGCAGGGATGGAGGGAGGAGCACTTCCCCACCCACGGTGCCCCGCAGTAATGCCAGGGTTGTGGCTCACTTTCTGAGGCCACCATAATCTACAAGAAATGAGTCTTTTACACTTCAGTAAGCCTGACACACAGTGCACTCCCTTGGTTTTGAGGGGGAGAGGGGCAACTCTGGACAATTAACAAGGGTTATTAATTACTTCTTGCTCCCAGCCCAAAGAGGCCCAGATAAAATCTATTCTCAGGGAAGAGTTTGAAGCTGTCTTACCCCTCCTTTCCATATACATCCTCTGTCGCTGCAGCTGCAGTGATGGCCCCCACAATGCCCCCAATAAGGCCCGGCATGGCGTGGAGGTTGTGGATGCCGCATGTGTCCTGGATGTGCAACCTGGACTCCAAAAAAGGCTGAGGGGAAGGGAGGTAGAGAGAGATCAGGAACATGAGCACAGCCTTAGAAAGGGTTAGTTCCTTCCGTGGAAGATTGGGATAAGCAGCAAAGGAAGAATGATATTGTGTCTCATTAAAGAGCTAAAGGCTTGTAGACAAAGATGCGAGCCAAGCTCAAGATAAAATAACAACATATCCTCCAAACACTCTCCTGTTGGGAGACTGAACCTTCCTGAGCATTTTGGGGCAGTAAATGGAGTCAGAAGTGCATCTACGTAAGGGATGGTGGGAAGCAGGAACACTCAAAGTGAAGTGAATCCATTTCTGGTGTCCTTAGCTGGACCAGGGCTGCAGACCCCCAGAGCAGCACTCACCGTAAGGTAGACATACCCCACTGTGGACACGATACCACAAATGAACCCAACAATGAGGGAGCCGTATGGAGTCAGCATCATTTCCGCGCTGGTGCCCACAGCCACGCCGCCTGCCAGTGTTGCATTCTGGATGTGGACCTGCAGAAATAACAGCCCTGTCTTGGCATCTTGGGGAGACCGCTATTGCTCAGAGACGGTGCAAATGGCGAAGCGGGAGCATGAGCTCTGAAAATGCTTCCACAGGAAATATCAGGGCTGATTTTCCTGCTTGTTGGTGAAAAACAAGAAAGAACAGGCAGCCTGTCTGTAGCACAGGCGCACATAGACTCCCACTCGCTGTACCACACACATTCTTTGCATCCACAAATCTGGGTGGGGAGTTGTCATGAGATGGAAATTGTCTCACCTGTGTGTCACGCAAGCTCTGCTGTCACAGAGACATGTCACCCACACACATAACATGTACAAGTCACCCCCCCGATTGCTCATGAGCTGCGGCGCAGGCCCTGCTCGGCTCTCTGGAGAGCGTTGCCAAACATGGCTCTGCAACATGCCCATCAGCAGCTCTCGGGGCAGAGCAAGTCCAGTCCCTGCTGTGACAGGCCCACCATGTGCAGGGCATCACCCTGCACCTCAAGCACCGCAGGACTCACTTCCCATCTGCTTATTCAATAAAGTCTCTGGGTTTCTGCCTGGAGGCTGGTTGCACCATCACACCCTGAAATCCAGTATCTGTTCAGCAAAGGACAAGTGCCAATCATTTCCTGGACACTCGATCAACCTCATTATAAGTCCTCTGGGCACTGCACGGCTCTCTGCTCCCAGCTTACCATGTCAAGCTTGCCTTTCTTCTGCAGCATGCTGGAGAAGGCCATTGTGGTGAGGACACAAGCAGCCAGTGAGCAGTAGGTGTTAATGGCAGCCCTGTGCTGGGCATCCCCATGCTCAGAAATTGCTGAGTTAAAACTGGGCCAGTACATCCATAGATACAGGGTACCTGGTGGGATGGGGAGGAGAGGACGAAGAAGAGAAAGGGAAAAGAGAGAATACAGGGATTGAAAAAACATCTAAAGAAGATCTTTCTGCACAGGGGCAAGTCCAATCCCATAGTGCTGCTGCCCCAGAGCTGCACCCCCATGGTGGGACCAGCATCAGGAGGGGTTGGCAGAGAGGGGGAACCAAAATGTGTCCTTGTCTTTCCAGGCATCATTTCAGCCCAGCCACTGATGAAGGGAGCTGAGTAGCTCTGAGAGGTGGAAGACTGGGATACAGAGCTTCTGAGCCCCAGATCCTGGTTTCAGTTTGGTTCTCCTAGAGACACAGGAGGGACCAGCCTTCTGCAGATTAGCTGACTCACCGATCATAGCAAAGAGGTCGGAGTGGTACACAGAGCCCTGCTTGTCCTTACTCTGCTCCAGGTTGGGTCTGTACAGGATGCGTGTCACTGTGAGGCCAAAGTAGGCTCCGAAGGTGTGAATGGTCATGGAGCCACCCGCGTCCTTAACCTGCGGCCATGGGAAAACAGAGGTTTGCTTCTCTAATTTCCACTTGTTTTGGAGCTGAGGTCTGGTTTGCCACACGGAAAGGAAGGAACAGAACCACGAGGGTGCTGCCTAAAGCCTTACATGAAGCAGGTTGAGGAGGATGTACTCATTCACCGCAAAGAGTGTGACTTGAAACAAAGTCATGACGAGGAGCTGTATGGGGCTGGTTTTGCCCAGGATGGCTCCAAAGGCGATGCACACAGAGCCCACACAGAAATCAGCATTGATCAGGCTGGAAAAGAGGAAGGATAATTGTGGTTTAATGAGGAAATACTCTTCTGTAACTCACTCTCACCCACCCCCATCTCAAGACATCCCACCTGAAGACAAACAGGTGATTAGGAGCCAGCCTTGGATTTCCCACTGAGCTTCCTCCCATTCTGACATAGTGTCCAGGAAAGGAGTTTTCCCCCAAATTATTTAAATAATGTGTATTATGTATGTTCTCAGCACTGGCATCCATGGTGCTTGGCTTGGGACTAAGGGATGATGCTTATCTCACTTTTCCCTTTGAGCAGTACCACCATCATGGCAAGCACATTTGGGCTCAAAGGTGGAAAGCAAGTGGAGGTATGCGGAGGGAAGACAACATTTTAAAGATTCAATTTGCATGTAGCAAAGGGACAGGCACAGCCAGCTGCTTGGCTCCTATCCCAGCTCTTCCACAGGCCAGTCAAAAGGTGCCATCCCAGAGCCCATCTCCTCCTTACTTCTCCACTCCAATGAGGATCTTTCCGCTCTTGAAAGAGTGGAACCAGCCTTGCATCAGGAGAGCCCACTGGATCCCAAAGGCAGCAAGGAGGAAATTGAAACCCACAGCTCCAAATCCATAACGCTTGAGGAACATCATGAGGAAGCCAAAGCCCACAAAGATCATCACGTGGACATCCTGGAAAGCTGTGCAGAGGGAAGGGACTGTCAGATCTGTGGGGAAGGCAGTGCTGCGAGCGCTGTTTGAAGTCAGCGGTGAAAGGAAACCAACCACATCAGTGGCAGTAGGGGGGTAAATTCAAGTGAAGATGTGTGTTTGGCCCATGACCCTACATTTCTAAGTCTGAAAATGGCTCAGCTTTTGGAAACTGGCTTTTCGTTAAAAGGCTCAGTCTTGAAATTAAAAAATGTTTATTAAAAGCTGCATGCAAGAGAAGACCAGAGACTGATGGAGTGTACAATGGAAAACATTTTCCTGTTCAGATTGTTTTTTTTCCTTTTTATAAAAAACTCAGAAGATATAATGAAAAATGAACAGTGAAGTTTTGTTAAAAACACATGAATAGTCATTTTGGGTAGGTCCATCCAATCCAGGGTCCTGGTGATGGCTCAGAGCAAGAACAGTACAAGAACAAGTGAGGTTTAAAAATATATTTTTAAATGCTGCTGAAATCAGTGTCAAAATACCCTTGAGACCAGGATCCCACCGTGTGAGATTTAGAGTACTTAAACCAGAGAGACCCAGTTCTTCCCACAAATGCTCAGACCTGCTAACTCGAGACCCTCAGATGCCCTTCCCCGAGGGAAACCAAACCTGCGTGAGCCTCTTGAAAGAACTGCTCAGTGAAGTAAACCTGCTGTACTTTTTAATGCTGCACATTTCTATCAGATAAGAATCGCTTTGCAGTTAAGTGAGCTGAATCGCTGCATACGCACAAACTGAACCATGGAAAACCTCACAGTGGAGGCTACTCTGCCCATGAAAAGAGCAGGAGACCCAAGGCTGGGTTCCCCCACTGGGAGACTCCCATCAGAAAAGCCACACTGTAGAAACAGGTAAACACAGCATCGACAGAGCTACACCAGCAAGTTCTGCATTATGCAGCACAGAAACCATTATAGCCACTATAACCAGCATCGCCTGTGCACCTAAGAGAAGGTGTAAGCTCAGGGCAAAGGAAATTCAAAGACTGGGAATCTGCTCTATCCTGAACCTGTCCTGAAATCCAGCAGCCCCAGATCTACTTCTGCAAGGGCGGTGGAGTTCTATCCACTGCTCCCACTAAGGGCTGGGTGAGGATCTGGGTGAGGTGTAGCTCTGAAGAAGCCTTGGCTTTTGTCCTTTGGTGCTTTACAAGATCTTCCAACTTGTATAGGGACGAGCATTTGGAGACACTCCAGCAGTGTAGTGCCATGTTGCAGAGTTTCAAAACATGTCCCCCATGCCTATGAAATCACTCACAAAAAAAGGAAGGAGACAAGATCTGCTGCTTCAGCAGAGGTCACTTCAAATGCACTTCTCTGCATCTCCTAAGAACCAGTCTTCCTAACCCTGGTTTTACCATACAATCCCACAGACCTTCCCTCTGCAGCCATTTGAGGGGGAATATTTGGCGCTGCGGAGTAGGGGTGGGATATTAGGACAGAAGAAATGTCATGTCCTTAGCTCCTACAAGCCCTTTCTTGGACCCCTGGTATCCTCCCAGCACATCAGTGACAAGAGCATCCCTCAGGCACTGCTGCTGCTTCATGCTGACCTGAGTGGGGTTATTCCCACAGGCAGATCTCGAGGGAGAGCCCAGGGCAGCCACAGCCATGGACTAACTCGGAGGCTGGCTGAGCAGGGGGTTCCTGTAAGCAAATGCTTTTCTGAACTAGCTAATCCTCAGCAGCTACAGGTTTCTATAGCTCCTTTGATTTAGCAGGTGTTTTTAATGGAAGTGTTCTAAATAGATGCATGACTCAGGCCTGTTGCTTCCTTGGAAACAATCGCCTACAGAAGCAGCTTGATCTGAACGGCCCACAAAGATGACCAGCCCTGGACATCAAAGCCGGACAAAGACACCGTTTGGCCAGAAGGGCTTTAACCACCTGAACAATCCCTGTGGCAATACAATGCAATGACCCAAGAGCCCAGGGAACCCGGCAGGTTAGGAGGACTCCAGCACCAAAATGCCAGTAGCTAAAGGGTAATTTGCTAGTGAGGGGGAAGACGTAGGAAGGGGAGGAAGATGTCACAGGATCTCAACAGCCATTCCTCTGTATGCACAAAAAAGCTTGCTCTGATCCAGAGCCGAGGGAGGGGGCAGCAAGCCGAAACTTGCAGGGTGCTGGAAACACGTCAGCCCTATTCCTGGAAAAAAGACATCGCATACTGGTGTCACGGTACCCTGCTGACAAAGCCCCAGGAGCACTGGAGGGCCATGAGGTTTTTCTCTTGCTCTTTGATGTGCCCCAAACCAGCCTGAAGGCAAGAGCCAGCCTTTCCAGCAATTGGTGGAGATGTCACCTCCAACAGCTCTGCCATGGGATGGGATGCAATGGGTTGGGATGGGATGGATGGGATGGGGACCAGACAGCACCAGGACTCGGCTTTCCAAATACTCACATGGGTATCGGAAGTAGAAATCATTCTCTATGTCGCTGGTCAGGTTCATCTTTCGCTTCTCTTCCTCCCAATGTGCGTCAGCTTCGGGGCTGAAGCGCACGAAGACCCCGAAGAGGATGATCATGGCCACCTCCCAGACGAGGCATATGAGCGGGAGCCGCCAGCGCATGAACGTGTTCTTCGCCATCCCCTGGTGCCTCTGCCGCTCCATCCGCAGGGACCTCCAGCCGCCCAGCAGCCCGTGTGAGCCCACGTCCCCCGCGCCCAGCCAAGGCGGGTGACATATATAGATCAGAGAGGGTGAGGTGGGGCGTAGGGAGGTGCCTGCAGCAGGATCACATTTCAGAGCACAGGAGCTTCTGCAGGCTTGCTCCTTTCACCCTTCTTCCTCCCTGGGAGGACAGGCAGATCTCTGCACCTTTCCTCTGAGCAGCTCAAGCACTTCTGAGCCCTGCCTTCCCTGGGACAAGTAGTGGTGGAGGCCAGTGCGAGTGGTGAGTGGAGCCCCGGTGTCCTGCCCCTTGCTCTGTCCAGCCCCACACCCCTTCCCTTCTCCTTGCAGGAGCACCCTGTCCACCACCACCCCCAGTGCCCGCCCTCCCTGCACTGGGTGCTGCCTTCACAACCCCCCTGTCTCGGCTCTGCAAGCACCCTTCCCCAGCTGGCACTGAGAATGAATTATAGAATCATAGAATGGCCTGGGTTAAAAAGGACCTTGAAGATCACCTAGTTTGAACCCCCCTGCTGTGGGCAGGGTTGCCAGCCACTAGAGCACGTTGCCCAGGGCCTCATCCAGCCTGGTCTTGAAAGTGAAGGCTGGGTGCCCCTCACTCCAGCTCTCAGCTGTTCCCCCATGCCTTGCAGGACATGGCAGCAGCCCCAGGAGACTCTTTGCCTTGGGGTGAGACCATCCTGCTCCTTGCTTTGCAGCATGCATCTGGAGAGTCAATCACACCATGCAAGCCAGGTGGGGACAGGCTTATCACCTGGTGCAGGGCAAATCCTGGAGCCTCTTAGGCAACACCAACCTGTCACCAGAGCCCATTTCTTCCTGGAAGCCTCTGTCCTGGGTGTGGTGATGGGGAGACGCAGCCTTGCCGCAGTGGGGGTCTGCCTGGGACCACCCACTCCCTCTTCAGAGCAGCTGTCTCCCTTTGATCAAGAGTAAATGGGGCTGAGCCTAGGGGCCATGTACCCTTCTGATGACCAGCAGAAGATGGGCTGTGGGTCCTCCCCACATCCCTGCCAAGGCAGCCTGAGTCACTGGGTGCGGACCACGCTGTGGGACAGTCCCAGGAGGAGGAGGACGAGGAAGAGATATGCTTCAAACCAAATGCCAAGGTCCTGCACACATGCACAGACATGCAACAGCCCTGCCAAGGCTGCTGTACATCTATAAAGATGTAGAATTGACATGTCCCATCATTTCCCATCATGATTTACCCAGTGCACCCTCCCATCGAGACAAACTGGGCTGGGGCTGCATGAATCAGGGCAGTGCTCTGAGACGGTGCTGGAGACGGGGCTGGAGACCTCAAAGCTGCAGCTTAAATGTCCCCTCCTCTGGTATGGGTCTTCCTTTAATTAATAAACACAGTGTTCCTTTCTTACCAGGCTTTTGAACCTTGTGCTCTTTCCCGGAAGAGCTGGGTAAGATCTCCAAGTGGATCCTAGCTCCTTCCTTTGCCTGCAGATCCCAGAGATGCCTGTCAGTCTTCAAGAGACAAAAGACTGCAGCCCAGGCAAGCTGCCCAAATTTGCTGATGGCATCTAATTGTGGCCCGCAGGCTGAGCAAGCAGCGCTGATTTCTGTGTTGATTAGGCAATAATTTGAGTTTATTATTCCTTCTTGTTTGCTTTCTTCTCAAAATGACAGATGGCAGAAAAATGCTGTGGATGGCCTTGAAGAGACTGATGGCCACACAAAATCATTCTCTAAGCTCATTTGGGCGCTGTGCAGGCAGCAGGGCAGAGACAGCTTTGGGAAGAGCTGAGGAGATGTAGCTCAGAAGCACTTCTGTGTGGCAGAGGAATGAACTAGCGATCCAGACACAGCAGGGAGGGTCAGCTCGGAGTAAGACAGCAAGTGAACCCAGCCAGCAAGTGAACGCTGGACCATGGGGGAGCATCAGGGTGCAGGCTCCTTCGTGCAGCCCCCGGGGAGCACTGGGGAGGTCAAGGCTGCAAACGAGTGCTGTGCTTGGCAAGGGTCCAGACCAGCATCCCTCTGCTTCTGTTCATGGTGAGGAAAAGCGACTGAGGAAAAGGGAACCCCGTCTGCCTCGCCCTTTACCCTGCATGAGCAGAGCTTCAGCCGGCTTTGGCTGGGCCGGGGTCACTTGGTGGGGACACCTAAAGCAAGTGGATGTTGTTGTCCTGAGGATGGGCGCTCCTTCGAGCAATGCTGCTCAGGGCCCACCCACTATGTTTTGGGTCTCCCATTACACATGGTTTCTGCAGAGCAGTCTCAGCTGTGCACACCAGGAAAGAAGAGATCTCCAGGTAGAAAGAAGCTGAAATCTCTAAACAATACCTGAGCCCTAATCGCTGGAAGCACTGTTGATAGTTGCATGTTCTTCTGCCAGCATGTGGTAGGACCAGTCTTCAGCCCGGCCTTAGGACAGCTCTTAGACACCTTAAGAAAGGCAGCACAGAGGAGCTTTTTACAACGCAAGGAAACTTGCTAAGGCCAGGTAGCAGAGCCACCAGCAATTCTGCTCTCCGGTTACCCTTTAGCAGAAAAAATCAAACTGCAGAGCTTTTCTAATCCATGGTCTCACTGAAATGGCAGTGTCCCTAGAAAAGCAGCTTGCAAAGCCCTTGCACAGCCTGGGAGGCAGCAGCTCTGTCCCACCCGCTGTCCCCAGCCCCTCTCCCCTGCATCTGGAGGCTGAGGACAAAGGCTAATTGCTTTTTCGCTGGCCTGATAGTCTCACCTTGCTGCACTGCCTCGCACTGCCCCTCCTTATCGACCTGAAGATCAGCGCTTTGCCACTGCAGTCCCAGCAGAGCTGGTATGCTCCACTGCCTGCCTGCATCGTGAGAGCCTGCTGAAGGATCAGCTTCTATCCAAGCTCCTTTGCAAGGCCAGGGTAACACTGGGAAGGCTGATGGGGCTGTGCCAGCACAGCCACCCACAGCAATGCTGGCAGAGCGCTTCCTACGGCGGATTACACCAAGTCCTTTGTGTACATCCTACGAAGTATCTAACTGCGTGGTAGGATGTGTGGGGCAGATTTCACCATGCCCCAGTCCCAAATGTCAACCTACTTAAAAGCTCAGATGGAAATGCCACGTTGGTGTGAGCCAGCGCAGTGCCCGCTGGAAGCAACGCTTGCCTGCTGCACCACTGAATTCGGTACATCATGTCCAGCACCCGTAAGAGCAGCAAGATTTCCCCAAAAAATCAGTGGGATGATGCTGGGGAAGAGTGGCAGGTATGTTTGCCCTTCTCTGGAGATGTGGGACTAGGGCTGGCAGCAGTCAGGTCTCAGTTGCCTTGGGAAGGCTCCGGGTGAGGGTTGTACTGTACTGGTCCCAGCTGGGTCTCTCACAGTTTCTCACTTTTACAAGCACTAAAAATACCTGACAGATGTAAAAACTAAAGTGCACAGAAATCCCTCCCTCTTGCCTGGAGGCTTTGGGGCAGCTTCAGCCTGGAGAGGAGGGAACGGGGGCTCCTTGGGTCACGGCAAAATGTCTTGGCAGATCTTATCACAGCCAACGCTGGGCCAAAGTGCTGTGCTGGCTCCGAGAGGTGACCGGAAAGCCAGGCACTAGGGTCTGGGGGTGCCCAGGGGAGGGCTGGAAGCACCATCTCCACCATCTGCAGCACTGTGGGCACTGGCCTGACAGTCCCCACCTGCTTACCTTCGCCTTTCCCTTCTTTATCTCCTGGCAGCTCCAAGGATTCACTGGAGTGAGGAGAACCAGGTAAAACCAGGAGGTACCAGAACTCTTCAGGGGAGGGACATGAGTCTGGGCTAGCCCACATGCAGCAGGCAGCGATCCTTGCTCCTGGAGCTCACGCTGGCTAGCCTAGCTCACTGGCGAGCAGAAAGGCAGCAGATCAAATTCTCTTCCATTAAGGGAGACAACTGGGGAAGGTGCCTCCCCAGGAGGCATTTAGGTCTGGGTTTTCTCAGCCCGTTTTCCAGCCCTCACCATTAAATATCACTTGGAGAGAAAATGTTGGAAAAAGGTCAAAATAAAGAAAGACTTTCTGAAGTTAAAAAACCCCTACTTGGATCAAAGTGCCAGCCAAACATAAGCCCAATTTACAAATGATTCTTCTTATGCCCTCTCCTTCCTCCCAAGAAACCGCATTTATTGTCAAGTAAATGATTGTCCAGAGAAAACTCAAGGGCTCTGTTTGAGAGAGAAGTCAGTGTCCTTGGGGAGCAGGCAGAGAGGGCGAATGTCTCCGTGAGCAGCACAAGCGTGGGACAATGCAAGAAGCAGAGGTGTGAGTGACTGTGGCTGTCATGCTGGGAAGCCTGCAGGTCACCAGGGCTCAGCCAACATCTCTGAAGGCTTTCCCAAGCGCTGGATGGGCTTCAAGAGCAAATACGTTGGAGCAGGCTGGAAAGGAGCAGGGGCTTGAGCAGCCAGCGGCAATTCCTGTGTCAAGAGCTGCCAGACTTTTCCGGGAAACTCCCCCATGCCCCAAGTTTGTTTCTGGTCCCAGGTGGACTGTGATAAGGCAGGTTTTGGTCACACTCTGCTAAGTGTCCTCAGCGGGCTGCTGGGATGGACGCCAATGGCTGGGCAGTGGCAGCGGGAACATGACTGGGTTGGCTCTTCTTTGGGGCTTGTTCAGGTGAGTGATTTATTGACAAGTAGCGTGAGATGTCTCGGGGGCGAAGAGCAATGACCAGCCAGGAAGAGGGATACATGGCTCCCTGGGGAGCCCACATCCCCAAGAGCCCAGGCTGCCTGCCACCCTTTAGCCAGAGAGACCTGGTGTCCTTCCCTTGCTCTTGGTGGCAAGTTTCTCCTGTGCACCAGAGTGGATCAGCTCTGTGTTCCAGCTCATTAAACCCGCTTGCGTTCACAGTCATCCACAAAGCTGACGGGGTGGTTTATTGCCTGCTGTCTTTGTTGCTTTATAAATATGACCGGCTGCTGGTGACACCAGTCTAAGCTGGGGCATTCAGGCTCTGGAGAGAAGGGTGGCATGGGCGGCTCTGGTCTGTGGGACTGCCTCTCTGGTTACCCAGCGTGATCCATCCATGCTTGGATCACACCCAGGCTGCCAGTACACCCAGGGTAGAATGTGCTCCAAGACCTGCAGGGAGGCGATGCTCTGGGACAAGGTGGCTGGTGACAACCCATGGTCTTTGTCCTCCATGCCCCTGTCCATCTCCACTACACACGCACCCCGACCCTACACCTTTCACCCACAGGGGTTGGCCGTGCTGTCCTCTGGGGAGGCTCAGGAAGGAGGAGAACCCCTGGGATGCCATCTCCCGCAGGTCTGCAGGCCCCTGTGGGCAGGTGGCAGAGCTCCTGCCTGTCCCTGTCCCTCCCTTCCTGGGCTCGGCCCGCCCGCACACGCGGGGCTGCAGAGGAGCCGGCTGTGGGCAGGCCTCGGCCCCCAGCGGGAGCCCGCCCGGGGCAGGACCAGAAGCTGCTGCGGCTCTGCCCCGGGGCCGCCCGCCCTGCCTGCCGGCCCGGCCGCTGCTCCCGCATCGGAGACTGGGCCCATCACATGAGGTCATGATGATGACCTAATTGTAGCGTCATCGCCGTTAGGCCCAATGAGGGGAGAGGAAGGCAATGACGTAATCTCCGCTCGCGCCCTGCCGGCTTAAAATTTTAAATTGGCGGCGGCGGCCAATTGGCGGCTGGCCACGCCCTCTATTTTCGTCATCGACGCCCGCCAATGGAATGCTGCTCTTCCCGGGACGCACGCCGCGGCCGGCCAATCAGCGGAGCGCGCCGCTCGAACCTCCGGCACTACTCCTCCTTTCCATGCCCCGCCCGCCGTCAGCGCGGGAGCCCCACTGCGCAGGCGTACCACCCCACTTCTGCCGCTGGGGCCCAATGGGGAGCGAGGAAGGGAGGGGGCGGGCGCTGGGCAGCAGCCAATGGGGGCGCGCGAGAGGAAGGCGCCAGCAATTGTACCGGGCGATGGCGGCGGGCGCGCTCTGACCGGGCCCGGGGGCAGCGGGGGCGGCGGCGGCGGGCCGGGCCGGGCCCATGGCGTGCTCCCACAGCGTAGTGTTCCTGCTGGACACGGCCAGCCCGGGGCGGCGGGCGCGGCTTCAGCGCGGGGCCCTGCGGCTCCTCAACCACCTGGGCTGCCGCTTCGGCCTGCCCCGCCTCCGCTGGGCCTTCAGGTTCTTCGATTCCCTTGGGGGGCGCGGCGGCACCTCGCGAAGCGGCGGCTTCCGCCCGCCGGGGCCCCGCGCCTGGGCCCGCTTCGAGGAGGAGCTGACGGAGCGCTTCGGGGCGCGGGGACCCGCCGCCGTCCTGCCCGGCCCGGCGTCCCGGGCCGCCCTCACCCAGCACGGCCTGAAGGAGACGGTTCTGGACTTCCAGTGGGACCGCCCGGAGATCGCGTCCCCCGCCAAGCCGCTCCGCAGGAGCCGGAGGACGGGGCTGGCCGCTGGCGAGCCCCCCGAGAGCCAGGCACCCCCCGAGGGCTTTGTGAACGCCGTCTTCCTGTTCTCCCCCTGCCCGCACTCGCGGAGGGAGCTGCGGCAGTTCGTGTTTGGGAGCGATGCTGCTTCGTCCCCTCGTGAGCCGCCCACGACTCAGGAGCTGGCGGAGAAACTCCTGCCCAGGAGCGTGCAGGAGCTGATTGCGGACCAGAAGATCACTCTGTTCTGGGTGGACACAGCCGAGTGGTCTCAGGTAATGAGAGTGCACCCCGCAGCTTTGGGCTGTGACTACCAGCGGGCCATCTGCTACACTAGCCTCCTGTGTAGTAAGGAGGGAGAGCGGTTTTATGCTGTAGTCTTTGAGCAGTAGGGAAAGGTCTTTGGTTATTGCCATGTAATCTTGTTCAGCAAGAGGCTGAAAACTGGGATGGTAGTTCTCTCTGTGGAGACAGACATGTATCAGCAGTTTAGTAACTGTACAGTGTTTATTGATGGGTCATCTTGTGCTTTGAGTTATTGGGAGTTACAGGTATTCAGAATTGCAAATAAGCAGCCTGATAATTCAGGTGTCTAGATACATGCTTGAAAATATTGGCTACCTTTTAACTCAGTGGGAAGAGTATTTTCTTTATTGGGTTTCTGATGAGGTTAATAAACTCCATAAAAACACTGGGAAAACACTGTTAAGATGCTCTGTATGCGTTATGCCAGTTTTTCTAAAAGCATGCAATCTCTTTTTTTGGATGGAAGCTATCTCACTGCCAACATTAACTTGAGACCTCTGTGTTACTTTATTTCAGCTGATCGAATCCCCAGATCACGTTGGATACTGGACAATGTTTGAAGTGATCCGTCAGATGGGAGGCACCATTTTGCTGTCTGAAACCTTAGTGCAATGCTTGAGTCACCACAGGGCAGATCTTGCTCATGGCTTTCTGGGAGACTCAAGTTCCCCAGTGCCACAGATGGTACCTTGGACCACGCTTCTGCCGTTGGATGCGACTTTGAACTGCTTGTTCTTGAAGCCCTCTGTATTGCAAGCAGTATTCCCCCAGCAAGAAGGAACATTATTTCTCAGCATGCCTGGTAATAAAAAAATAAATAAATAGGTGTGAATAGTAGTAAGTGATCTGTCATGCAGTGTCCTTGATGAGTTTCCCTTGTGAACAGTATGTGTAGAAGTAACCTCATCTGAAGAGCCTAGTTTAAAAAAAATAAAGTTTTGCATGTACTTTATCTCTTCTGATATGAGAGATATTAGCCCATATTTCTGCTTTAGTCTCTTCAGTTTTCTATGCTTACAAGAGTTTGGATGCATGAAGAGCTCTTTGCTGGTCCCCCCTTATATAGGTGTACACCCTTTTCTTATACATGCTTTATCTTAGCTGCAGTTTAGCTAAACTAAGAGCACAAATAAAAAGCCATCTCGAAATAATACAGATTAGCTTTAAAGTAACATGCAGTGTGCATTGGCTTTCTTTAGTGGTCCCTCTGTACACTCAGCTCCTTGAGAGCTTGGGGAGGAGGTCAGTTCCGCAATGCGCTTACCGTAGAGCTATTCCCAGTTTAATCTTGGCACTTTTTTTTTGTGTTGAAGTTGTCTCTTCATCTAGATGAAAAACCCATTTTACTTGCTTTAAGACTTTCACTTTATCTTGTCCTTGCACAGGAGGAAAGAAGCAGGAAAGCTGTGCTGTGATCCTGGAACCACTAGCCGTGGGCCAAAGACAACTGCATTGTCCAGTCAACATCTTCCTGAAAGGCAATGTGACGGGTTGGAGCGTGCTGCGGGCTGGTCACTTTCTCACTGAGAGCTGGATATTGCAGAGCTCACAGGCTGAGCAGGCAGAACGCAGTAGGTTGCTGTTTCATCAGCTGTTAAGGTGTCTAATGACTGAAGAACTGCACATGGTAAATCTTTCTCTTTGCATTAAATTAATATCTGTTCTGAAATGAGCTGTGACAAAAGGGGTGACTGTACCATGTTGTGAAGACAATAATAGTGTTTTTGTTGCACTGCAAATAGCTCATTTGGAGCTAAATTAAGAATATTCTTTGGGAGACCATGCAAGTCTATAACCTGTTTGCAAAGCATCTAAATTCCTTAGGTCTCTATTTCTACATAATGGAAAATTTTCTGTTTTTTTTTATTTTTATTTTTTTTTAATGTAGGTTGCTGAGGTATCTCTATCTAAAATGTGGTGTTCCTGTACTGCTGTTTTATCGCCGCTTTCTGAGAGTACTGCAATTCTGACTGTACTTGGCACTGAGAAGGCTGCTGAAGTTCAGCGATGCAACCTTGAAGGAGCTGTAGTGGAGGACTCTTCCCAAGACCATGCTCTTCACCTCCCAGATGTTGTGAATAGTGTCTTAAGTAAAATTGACACATCAGTGGAAGAATCTCTGCCCAGTATGGGTAGGTGTCGGGAAATGCAAAACTTAACTGTTTTTTGATAATCTCTAGATCTAAAGTGGAAAAATCTAAAGTTAATGATTTCCTTAGCAAGAATCTTTCATTCTTGGGACTTGTTAGTTTTGTCTTGTCCTCTGTGGCTCAGACCTTGTGATGTGATGCAGAAATCTGCACTGGTGTACCTTTCTGCTTTATTGACAGAGCATTAGTTTCCATTAGCTTGTAGATAAAGCACAGCTACTTGTGTTTATGGACAAGTTTTTAGAATGAGGTTTCCTAAAATGTGTGACACAGGCCATGCATGGCCAGTAGAGCCTTTGGGTGTGGCTGCAAGAAGACTGCTTTTAGCTCGCCTGTTTTGTGTTAGAGTGAATCTTGTGAATATCCCTGCTTGATGTGCTGGCTATTAAATTGCCTCTCCAGGAGCAAAGGTTTGGAACTCTCTGCTTTAGAGCTTCTGTGAAGGCTGGGACATTACCACTTCATTTAATTTCCTTCTAATTTTTTTTGTGTGTTTGCTCACAGAAGAAACTTCTATGCCAGAGTGGGTCCAACGGGAACTGTCCCATACGGGTGGCTGGCACCCTTCAGTGCTCGAAGCATGGTATCCTGCCTCGAATGCTTGTGGAGCAAGCTCAGATCTGATGGAGTCATTCAGGTATTTTTCTGAAACATGTCTCTGAGTAATAATCAAGAATTCTGCTTCCTGTTAAGAGAGTATGGCTGTAGTGTTGCTCAGAGTTCTAGAATTAAATGCTTCTCTTAATGCTTTTATTTCTGTACTCAGTTTACTGTGTGCTTTTGCTTTATTATGGCTTGGTATGTAGACAAAAGGAACTGGGAATGGGATGTTTGGGTAGCAGTTTGTGGGGACTGAGATTTTGACAGTTTCAGGAGTGATAGGTGACTCAATATGACCTAAGCTACTTGGGGAAATGTCACATGTCAGCTTTTCTTATGGTATAAGATCCACTGCAAGATCTTGAAAATAGTGGTTGTGTTATGGCAGTTGGTATTTAGTAGTAACGAATAATCCTGCTTTCTTCGAAGAGCTTGCTGAGTGAGACAAAAAAGGTAAAGCCTAATGCAGGATAGCACAAAGCTGCTCGTGTAGTTTTGTGGCATGGGTCAGTGGCATATCCGTTGTACATCGGGCAATTCTTGTTATGCATGTTTCCAAGGATGGTTTGGGGGTTTTTTTGTACCTTTAAAGTAAGAATTCTGGAGAGCAGGCATTGAAAGAGTACTAGCATGTGTTACTTGCACTATATTGCTGTGGACTGGCACCTAGGAAAAACCTGGTTCCTGTCCACTGGGAACAAGGGATTTGCTTCCCATTCCCATCTTTTTTGATAACTGTATCAAATGGCTCTTTTATATAGGCTCTTGCAGGTTCCTTGTGCTAACAGGAAAGATGATGCAGATGAATCTGAAGTGGAACTCTCAGAAAGTCTATCTGAGCTGTACCAGAGAAAATTTAGTGAAGCGTCTGCTGCAGCTGGACCAGGAAATAACAAAAAAAGACGTGTGTATACTTTGGGGTTGTATGTGTGTGTTGTCAACTAAAGATGACAAAGACTTTTCAGCAGGCTTTTTTAGTGCATGAACCCTGGAGTTCTGCACTCTCCTGAGTAGTGGCATGCTTCAGGTTTTTTATTTAGAGACAGCATCATTTACATGTTAGTATTAGGACTGTCCTTTAGTACAACCCAAATGACTAGTTCAAGGCAGTGTGGTGACTGACAAAATGTTAAAAAGCAGCATGCAGAGCTCTGCGGTTTCACTAGCTGCTAAAATAGAGACTGCTCCAACTACTAGTAAATATTGCAACCTCTCAACTTTGTTCTAATTTGGAGAAATAAAACACTTTCTTCTAGAAGAGTTTAATAATTGCATTTCCATACAGTAACCACAGTTGATTATACCCTGTTGTGATGTATCTGTAAGTCTTGCTCAGTCAGCTATTTTTATTTTGGTGATGTAAGATTGCTTCCTCTATATGTAACTTCTGATTATACTTACGTAAGTTCTTATGCAGAGCAACAGTTTTCACCTGCTTTTTTTACTTAGAGCTATGCTGCCTGTACATTTATTTCATGGAGAAGTACAAACCTTTTGGGTCATGTTTTCCACTTCCTTACTAATCTTGCTTGACAGCAACACAGAATTCAGTATTATGCCCCACCTTGGCTGGAGTTTCTGCCCCAGCGTGTCTGATGGTAGAACTCTCTTCTTGTGGTGTTGCAGGTGGGGTTCCCCGAACTCCAGTCAGGCAGAAGATGAAGACCATGTCCAGATCCCTGCAGATGCTTAACGTAGCAAGACTGAATGTAAAAGCTCAGAAGTTTCAACCTGATACTGTGCCACCAACAGTGAATGACAAGGTTCCACAGAAGCTTTCAGCAAAAAGATTGGATGAAAAGGTGGAAGAAAAGGAAAAGGCACTTAAAATATCAATAGGTATGTTAGTTGTTAGTTGTCAGTCCTGATATTTGTAGGCGGTCATATGGGATTTTTATGGAAAGGAGAGAGGAGGATAATTATGGAGTATCAGGTGCAAGGGAGCAGATCAATGTTTGATTTTCTGTATCTTCAGCTTGGCACAGAGTTGTTATTTTTTTTCCCCATCCTTCTAGTTAGTTTCTATAAATGTTTACAACGTAGTGTTACAACTACTGGGCTTAGTTTCCTGCCTTGCCTCCATTTGAAAAAACAATTAGGAAGCATCTTTTTTCTTTAACCAAAAGAAGTAGAGGGAAGCACCATATTTACTCATTATGCAGGAGTAAAGGGAATTTCTTGACTGCTACAATAACCTGAAAGCTTGCTGATCTGCTTGGAACTAAGGTTATAATTTGTCATGGGGTCTCAAGCTGGGATTGCTTCTGTTAGTGTTCTGTGGTCTGGATGCATCTTTGCTGGAGAAAATCTTCTGATGATCCCCTCTGTTCCCCTCTTCAGCTGGAATGAGTGTTTTGTTGGTAAGGTGTGGTGAACAAGTATTTAGTTAACTTAGACCATTTCCCTTGCAGACCTCAAAACTGAGGAGGAACTGCAGTCCCATTTAATTGCAAGCTACCAGAAAGCTGTTGCCGAGGGAGTTCTTTCATCTGCGTGTGCCCAGAATATGATCATGGCCATCAAAAGGTTCTTGAAAGTACAAGATTCCGAAGAGAAAGAGGTAGGTAAGAGCATGTGGTCAGGGCTGTTACTGATCTAGGAATGAAATTTTTTGCTGTTTCAGGCTACCTTTCCTTCATCTTACCTGAAGTTGTTACGCACAGTTGCGTGTAGTCAAAACCACTAACTGCTACTATCTGTGCTGACTCAATAGTGAAAAATTGTAGGTAAAACTTGAAAAACTTGCTACTGAAATAATTTTTTCCTTGGAGGAGAAGGAAAAAAACCATGAGGTATTCGCAAAAGAGTGGGTCAAGAGAGGAGGGGGAAAATATCTGTCCTGCAGACAGGGAACAGACGAAGTTTTTGCTGTAATTGTGTCACTGCAGGTGGCCTGTGTGGAAAGAGTCAGAAACCATCTCCTGAAGACCAGCAAAACACTCAGACAACAGCATGGCTCAGAGAAGGAGACCAAAGTCCGAGAGTACGAGACACTCTGTTTACTTCAACTTCTGAGATACTGTGGAGTTGGTTAGCAATTTTTAATGGTGGCTTTTTTGTACAAGTGGAAAAGTATTTACATGGGGTAAATAGTCTAAGGAGACTCTGGTCACAGTAAAAACATTTCATTAAATGCAAATATACATGTGCTGTATGATAAGCACTGCAGCCTATATCTGAAATGAGGCATCTCCCATGCCATCAAAATGAAATGCTAACCAAATTACCTTGTCAAAAGGAGCCAGTTCCCCTCCCATTGCTTTTTTGAGCATACCTTCTGCAGTAAATATGCTGCTTCCACTAGGAAAAAAGGCAGTGAATGATTACTTGTTTCCTTAGGTGCCGACTTCAGGTATTTTTGCGCCTTGAGTTATGCCTTCTGTGCCCTTCACTGCAAAGCAACACTGAGGAAATGGAGCAGCTCTTAGAAGAGGCAAGTAAATTATAGACCAGGTTGTGTTTCTGAATAGCACCAGAAATGCAGACCTGGAACCTCTAGTTTTCTCTTGATTTTACTGCAACACTGCACACTCCTTGCTAAAAAAATATCTCTTGTTGCAGCTGTCATAACTTCATCGGTTTTCCCACCTGACTTGACTTTCTCTTCCAGATGACAGATATGCTGCGCATTTTATGTCTGACTGAAGACCCAGGGTATCTTACGAAGTTTCTAGAGGAAATACTAGAATTGTAAGTTCTTTAGGATGACCTATGTGTTACTGGGGACTGGTTTTGGTTGGATATTTTCTGAGTAAAGAGCAATTTACAGCTTTTATTTACTGTAATTTTCAGCTTAGACACATTCTGTTACACTTATATCTTGATTAAAGAAAAAGTAGCTGATAAGCAAGTAAACTAATGAAAAAAAAGACTGATTTTCAGTTGGTTTTTTATTGACATTTAAGAACAAAGATTTAGTATAAGCTTTGGGATTGAAACACTTGACAGTTTTGTGGGGTATTGTATTTGATGTGGTTCTCTCTGATGTTTAGGTATATGAATTCTTTACCGAAGACCCTTGGAGATATTTACTATGGTCTTGGTACACAAATACCCCCGAAGCTGGCATCTGTTCTGCCTTCAGACTTCTTCAGTGATGACTCTGTGACTCTGGATAGCCAGTCCCCAGGCCTTCCACTGTCTTTATCATCTGCCTTAACTCCCAGTGCTGGTTGCCTACGCACTGAGAGTGATCAGCTGGAGGAGCTGCGCACCAGATCTGCCAAAAAGAGAAGGTAATAATTCCACATAGGAGGCAGCTTTTTGCAGCCTGGGCTGTGGCTGCGGAGTTGTCTAAACTACAGCTCAGCCATCTTTGTTTCTGTTGCTGGAGAGCTAGTTGGGGCAAGCTTGACACCTGCTGATAGCTCTGCAAGCCCGAGAGAAGTATTAGGTGCCCCTGTTTTACATTTTAACTTGCCATTGTTGACTGTATGAATGTATAATCTTTACTCCATGTTTCTTATGCACAAGTAGAGTTCATGAGCATCTTCCATGAGAGCAGGAGGATGTTCTGCTGTGCAGTAGGTGACCCCATACTGTTAAAGTTAAAACTGCATTTCACTGTAGACCTCTATGGTGGGGATCCTGTGTACATTTTAGCAAATTGTGAAATGAATTTTAATACCAACCTTAAAGTCAGGTGTAGCTGTTTATGTTGCAAATCATCTTTCAGTGTTGTAATGGAAGCACGGTACCAATGCAATTTGCAATCTGGCTTCCTATCTCTAGAGTCAAGCCTAAGTTAAATTGTCATTAGGTTGATAACTATGCTTCTGATCCTATTTTAACTTAATCTTTGTATATTCTCTAAAGGAATAATGTATTAGCCAGACACAGGAGCATGACAGAAGCACCACAGAACTTGCGTCAGATTGAGATTCCCAAGATAGCCAAGAATCCCATCAGAAAGGTAAAACCCTTTCAAAAAGGGTTGTGTGTGACTTGCTTCTGCAGGGGTGCAGCAACCTTGACACTTGAGTGCAAAAACTTTTGCTCTCTGTTCACTTAGTAAGTATGCTCTGTATCAGCTGTACAGAGATAAAAATTGTCTTGAAGAAGAAATTGAAATAAGGTGTAGTTCAGAGGTTACAGTTAATATTCATAATAGTTAAACATAACATTAAACTGCTGGTGAAGCTAATTTATTTTTTGTTTCAGGAGAACTTGCCTTCTCACCGTGCTACTGAGAAGTCCCAACAGATGCCTTTGTTGCAGAAAGAAGCAGTGCAAGGTATATTGACTTCTAGCTTTTCTGTGGAAAGGTGCATCTTCAGCACATGTTGTCCCTGTAAATTTTAGTGAGCTGTGATGAAATTGTGCTGAAGCAAGCTGGAAATCTGAAGGAAGTTTTGCTGAATTCTGCAAAAACTTTGAGGAAAAATAATCACTGAATTCTGTGTGTGCTCACATGCAGAATACTTAAAATCACATATCCTGAAAATAAAACCTTTCCATTCCTCCTTGAATCTTGCTATTATTTCCATCTTCTCTGTCCTGAAAAGAAAATGAGGACAGGAGTGAACTTCTATATCTGGAAACAGGATATCTCTCCACAAAATATGTAACAAAATTAAATCCTACATGTGTTCTCTGAACCAAAATGTGTTTCAGTTTAAATTTTAAAGTTCACTTAATGTTGCTCCATCTGGGACACTGACCGGCTGCTTTTTTTGGTATGACATCTGCTTGTAGCTTATTGCTGGAATAATGCAACTAATGCAAATTTGTAAGAGAAGTCTGGGGCGGATTTAGAGGAGGACATGTTCCAGGAGCAGAAAAACGACTTTTCAATGCTTTCTGGCCTCTAATGTGTTTTTTTCTATGCTGGTATGTGATGTTCCCATCTCTAGTGGCCTGACAAAGTGATCTTCCTGTGATATTTTTTTTTTCCTACCCTTTTAATCTGGTCACTTCTTGCTTTGTCTTGCCTCACAGAGGTTACAAAAGTAAGGAGAAACCTCTTCAATGAAGAGAGAGTTTCACCATCAAAAAGGTCTATGAAGAAGATGCCTAGAAGCCAGTCAGTATCTGCTGTGGAAGGCTTAAGATACAAATGCACTGACGAAGGCACTAAAGGTAGGATATGACTTGCACGTGTAGGATTGTTATGGAAGAGCTTTTGCTAAATTTCCTGTTCTTGCATCCTCAGCTCTGTGAAACAATTAACTATGATATGCTTTTAGTGAGGGAGAAAATATTTCGGATCATTACTGTGGTGTTTGGAGGGTGAATACGATGGTATTGAAACTGAAACCTATTTTTTCCTGAACTCTGTACATCTCAAAGAAAACTAATGCTAAAAATTCTTGGTTAGAGGATCTGTGAAAGATGAAAAATGGAAGTTATCTCAGGATAATTGTCTGACACAGTCAGAACTATTAATAATATTCAGGTAGTAGAAAGGAAGTGCAGACACTGGATTCTGATGATAGCTTATGAGTGCTGGGAGATTGCACAATGATTCTATATTGGCTGTCAAACTGAAGCCTATACAAAACTGTATTTATTTGTTGTAACTGCTTTACAGTTGTTATAGCTCTTGCTTGACTTTTTTTTTTAAGATCATCACAAGTTATTGACCAAGAGAGTTGCAGAAACACCACTACATAAGCAGGTCTCCAGGAGACTACTGCATAAGCAGATCAAAGGCAGGTGAGTAAGCTCGTTATTAATTTCTTCAGTAAGTATTGGATGTCTAATTGAATGGCTGCAAGCACAAGAACCAGGTATCACCTTTGTGGTCAAAGTGTCATCTTCACTTAAGGCAGCAAGGGAACCAGTGGAGGCTAAGTTCCATTGTCTGAGTGTGGAGAAATACTGCTTGCTTCATTGTGTGAATCAGGGTGCTTTGATTCCTGCAGCTAACTTCTGTTTAGGTTCAGTTGCTATTTTGAGGGCTTTGGGAGGAAAGGCTTGTGCTGTATTTTGTGGACTGCAGGCTGAAATTTAGCATTTGCTTTCAGGTAGAACTGTTACCTGTACAGCTAGACAGTTACCCATACTCAATTAAGTGTTAATAGGAAGCTTACTAATTGCTCACTTAAGAGTATCCCACAAAGCAATATTGTTGTAGAATAGAGCACTGCTTTGCGGTCAATGTGGTAAGTTCTGTTTTTGTAAATGTGAACAGTATGCTAAGTCTAAAATGTCTGTTTCAAGGTCTTCTGATCCAGGTTGTGACACTGGTGTTGTAGAAGAATCACCAGAGAAGGCCATAAGTGGTAAGCACTGATTTTTTTGATTAAAGGTGGTTTTATTGTGTTGTAGCTCATAAGATGAACATGCTTCAATTTAGGTAATTCATCAATAGTCAGTGTAAAAGTATTGTACCATTCTATTAGTGGAACACAGCCTGCTCTGGCAGAACCACTTGCTACTCACTGCTTTGACAACCTTGTATAGTAGAAGTTAAAAGAGTTGCTATCCACCTTTCTTAAATGAAAATACATGAAGGACTTTGAGGATGAACAAGGTTTTGAGCTGCTGTAACTACTGTCAAACCAGCACATGCAGGGTTTTTATTTAATGTAACTTCAACAGGTTGTGCTGTGACCCTAACACTGCTCTGATTTCTACTGTAGCAGATAGCCACCTGGCTCTGTGGAGTGTCTCTGTGTTCTGCTGGCTACTGCTGTTTCTTATCCCCAGGAAGGAAGAATAAAACAGCATAGTTGGGCAAGCAGGAAGATTGACTCACTAGTAAAAAGCAACAGGAGAATTAATGAATCATATAACCTGGATGTAACTTGAACTGAACATGGCTTATCTAGCTGCTAAAGAGGGATGGAAGAAACCATGACTTGGAGTAGGGGGCATGATGATTTGGAAGGAGATTTGTATGCATTAATATTCCAAATCCCCAAGAAAGTTGAAGCTTTCTTTTTCACACACTTGCCTCCCTGCATGAGATAGTTAGCTGGATGGAAGCTTCTTCTTAAACTGTTCTTTTCAGTTATGAACTGTTCCTGAAGGTGTCCCCATTGTGAAGGGAGAAAGAAGGCTCAGTCTCCAATATCCTTACCTTTTCAGGCACAGGTTTGAGAAGAAGCCCACGCATCAAACAGCTGTCTTTGAACAGGACCTGCTCTGTTGTTCTCTACTCCACTACACAGCCCAGCTCACGAAATTCACAGCAAGTCCATCAGGGGCATGTAGAGGAGAGCTGTACACTGCAGGATGTAGAAGGTACTGAATGGGATTTGAGCAGGCTGATGCTGCTGATCTGAAAAGCTGGCATGGATAGCTCTAAGCTTGGTTTGATTTGGCTCTACAAGAGACTGTAAGAAGCTAAGAGCTATCATGTAATATCTTCTGTAGACAGAAAATTCATCCCCAGTAATTATTTTTGAATTGGGAATCTGAATTTGGAGGATGGTAAAGCAGCTATTTCTATGATCAATACACTGCCAACTTAAGAAACCAGCCAGGCCCATCTAACAGAGTACCACTGATTGTCAGTCTGCATTCCTTAAATGCAGTGAAATCCCTGTAAAATATGGGACAGAAATCCTAAAGCTACTTTCAGTCTACTCTGTGGCAGCATAAAGCAATGACTGATGGGATCTTATTTGCTGGCTTTCTCAGTAGGATTATCAGCTATAAATGGTGACACTTAGTTCTTCGTATTATACTTATTAGAATCCTTAGTCATGAACCAGAACTTTCTTAAGCTACAAGCTATAAATAGAATAAGAACTAAACTATTTTGTACTTTTTTCCACTAAAGCACTCTTTCTACAGATGGATATTAGTTTCATATTGGGAAATAATAATTCTGGTGAAGCTTTAACATTTGGCTAGAAAAGAATGTGCCAGGGCTATAGGCTTTGCACACTACTTGACCATACATTTGAAGTGATTGAGACAATTGTTTGTGGCAGGTTACTTGGTGTCAGTTGAATTGTACTGTTCCACTTCATAGGCATTAAGCAGCATTCAGAGAGCCCTGCTGTCCAGACTCCCAAGAGGTTTTTCTTTGGCGCAGTCATGGACACGTGTAGCTCTGCAGAGAAGCATTCACCTGGAAGGAGGAGAACAAGAAAAGATTCCTTATACTTAGAGGAGCTGACTGCCTGTCAGGTAGAAATGCTTACTTCTCTCTCTTTCTTCACATCCTTTTTTTATATTCATGTTTAGTGAGACCTACACATCTTAAAGTTAGTGTTTCTGTTAAGTCTTATCAAATATTTTTTGTTTTAAATACTGAGAAGTAAATATCAAGAGGGGTAGAATACTGCTGGAACAGAACACGCATGATTCTTTAATCTACTTTTTTTCCCCTGCAGACTCCTAGAAAAACACCTTGTAAATTTGCCCAGAAGTCACTGAATTCTGCCAGTAAGCTACCAAGGAGATCACCTCGCATTCTCCACAGAACACCACAGAAGCTGGAGAAGACTCCTGGCAGAAGTCCAGCTGCTAAGCAGACTGCAGCTAAGCGTTTGGGAAAGTACTTTTCGCCTCCTGTACAAAGGGTCAAGTCACCATCTGGCTTAACTGAAAGTATGAGGGTTCACTTGCTGCAAGTAACTTCTAAGGATTGTTCTCCAGCAGAAAGACTTTCACCTCTTTGCAAAGACACTGGCTTACAAATACCAGAACATGAAGGGTTTGTGGTGCCCAATGCCTCATCACCTCTGACAAATGCAAATCCAGCTGCTTTTTCCTCCTCTGCTGCTCAGGAAAGATGTTTTACAGAACTGCAAGCTCCAAGACGTTCCTTAAGGTACCTCTCAAAATTACCATCTCCAGCTGATACTCAGTGGCAAATTCTCACAAAGGAAATTCAGGTGCAGTCAGGATCATTATCTCAAGCAATTAAAAGTACTCCCAGGAAACCTGAAGATCCAGGTTCAAAATTATGTACCAGCCCACTGAGTGCAGAACTATCACAGGTCACTGTGAGGCTAGAGCCTTCCTTCAGTTCTCCTCTCTGTGAAAGTTCCACGAACACTGTGGCAATTTGCTCTCCTTCCCATGTGCAAGCTAGGGAATCTGACTGGGAACTTAGTGCATCTAGACTGTCTTTTCAAAAGTCTCCAGGTATTCCTAGCACTTCACGGAAGTTCCTGCTTTACACATCCAAGCAGGTCAAATGTGAACCAAATTCTGGAGACAACCTCACACTTGCCTGTGCAACATCTTCTAAAAGTAATGACAGTCATCATGATAGTGGTGGTAGCTCTTCTGTAGAAAGCCTCCAGCTTTGTCAGTCCCAAGTTACTGAAAATACCCCTGTCTCGGAGAAAAATAAACAGATGGATGTAGCGTCTCAAAAGTCTTCTCCAAGAGAGGACTCGGAAAACTTGGAAAAGCACTGGTCTCCAAAGCCGCCTGCTGGAGGGCAGGTAGATGCACAGGGTGCTGAGATAGAGTGTGAGCAATTGGTTAAGGAGGGGAACTCCAGTGCAAACACCTGTGAGTCCTTCCAAAGTGGTTCTCAAACAGTTAATGATGAATTGGAACCAAGAGCCCTGCTGAGAGAAGAATATACTGGGCTGACGGCTCCAAGTCTTAAGAGACACTCCATATTTGCCCTGAATACTTCGCCTCTTATGCCAAAGTCTGCTCCTGCCTATTCTTTACGGTGCACTGCAGACAGGAGACAGCGGGAGGCTGCAGCACGGATGGGAAATCCTCAACTTGTAGCCAACTTCTCTACTCCTAAAAATCGTTGCAAACTGCCTTCTGCCAGCCCACCGACTTATGAAGTTGAACTTGAAATGCAAGCTTCAGGCCTGCCCAAACTTCGTATTAAGAAAATCGGCTCCTGCTCATCGTTGGAGGTTCAACCTGAAGCAAACTCCAGCAAACCCAAGGGAGGAGAAAGCCCCTTTGGTGATCTTGCTACGACCTGGTGTAGCAAGCACCCGGGAAAACTAGCAGCTGCCTGTGTTTCACCATCCTGCTTTCGCTCTTTACACACTACACCTGGGAAAGGTGGAGGACAGACCTACATATGCCAGTCATACACCCCAACAAGCTGTGCCTCTAATGCCACTTCCCCATCCCCCTTAGAAGCAGGAGTTCCCTGGACACCTTCTCCAAAGCAGAAGGGGAAGACTACCCCTGATGCCATCAATGATTGGCCTCGGAGAAAGAGAGCAGCGGGCAGTACTGCTAATGCTGGCTGTGGTCAAAGTGAGAAGAATGCTGATGAACAGAAGAAAATGTCAACAGGCAGAGAAGGAGAGATGAAGATCTTGGAGAATTGCAGCAGCAGAGTAGCAAATACTTTCGGGGAATTTGAACTAGAAGGGATTTACAGGCTCCAGGATCAGGCTTCTCCTAGTGACTCTGAACCCAGGGCTGATGAGGACTCTGCCATGGAAACTTTTGGCTTGAAATCTCGGAAGCGGGTCTTTACATATCTATCACCAGAAAAGGAGGAGAACCATGATGCCAAGCGATCTTGTACTGATAGGTGCAACATGGATCTTACTGGCTTTTCCATGGATGAGGGCAACAGAAGCAAATCAAGGATGGATCCTGTACTTCCTGAGAAACCAGGAGCATGTGCACTCGTAACTCCTGAGCAGCACAGCTGTGTAGGGGATGACGATGTCTTCTTTTTGTCAGGTAATGAAGTGGCACAAGTGACACTCGATTGAAATTCAGAGATGGTTAAAAATGTGATGTAGACAAAAACAGGAACACAATTGTTTTCTGTCTGACTCTCTGAGGGAGAGTGAGGTGGAGGGGGGAGAGTGGGTTGTAAATGATGTGGAAGTTAATAACATGGAGAAGCAGACTAGATGTGAGGAGTTCATCAATGGAGTATTAATGATGGGAGAAACATCATAGAAATATGAAAGAGCAGGAGGCTGGAGGCATTGAAAGGAAAGTTTGAGAACTGTTGCATCCAAAGGGGGATTTATTTGAGCTTGTGTTGATGTTGCTAGACATTTCTGCCCAGCATCCAGTACTGAAGCCAGCTGTCTTAAGTCGGAAGCTTGGCTGCTTCAGTATAGACTGGAGCCTTGGGGGGGTTTACCCTGTGGATGTTGGTATCTATTGGCACTCCAGTTCTTTTATTCTCTTGTGGTGGCAGGCCCATTGAAAGTAGGTATCGGAAATGATTGACTTGCTAGCAGTAATGTTGTATTGGTAGGTATTTAAGTTTAAACTGTCTCTTTGCTTTTGCTGTGGGTACCGATGGTTCAGCTGGCCTTGGTGAAACAGCCTGTCTCAGCTCTGTAAGCAAGACCTTGTGAATTTCAAATCCTTACTCTAGTATTGTTCTAGAAATTAGATGTTACAGGGGACTATGGCAGGAGTTGTTCTATAGTCACTGCATGCCCTGAAACATTAAGCTTCAGTGTCTGTTTCCTCTGGCAAGGAAAAGTTGGCATACAGAGACAGTGTCTTACATATTCAACAGGTATCCCTGAGAAAAATGGGCAAAGTTTAAAGCAATGTTAGTCCATAAACAGGACATGAAATAATAGCAATATTTAGCCTTAAGCTGGTCCTGTTACTCTGTACCCACAGACCTTGTTTTTGTATTTACAGTCCCTCACAGTTTAACTTGTTTCCTGCAAGAAAAGTGTTAAACTGAAGAGCAGCTGTTTAACATAAGTGAAGCACCTTTCTACTAAACCACCTAAGAAAATGAAATGCGCTAAGGGCTAATTCCAGACTGCCGTTTACCTTTCTTGATGCCAGAAACCCACTGTGCCAGCCTAGATTTTGTTTCAGATAAACTCAAAGTATCCCTTGTGCTGATGGGAGTTCCAAGGTGGGATAGAGACTGTGTTGGAGACTTATCTGAACGTGCTCTTGAGTTGTCAGTTTGCTGCAGGATCTCATTGTGCTTCTCCAGGCTCAACTCCACCAGTGAAGAGCGTGCTCTCTGCTGTCAGCCTTCGTGCACTGACCCAGTCCCCACTGCTGTGCCAGGGACAAACACCACCATCTCGGAGAAAATGCCTTCAAGGTAAGGAAAGGGCTTGAGCAGACTAGGTGTGCTCTGCACTTGCCTGCAACTAGATGAGAACAAAAGCATACTGTGCTAGGGATTGGTCTTTGTGCAGAAAGCCTGTGGCTGTATCTGCCACTTCTGTATTCAGTGCCTCTGTCTTGCACGCTTCCAAGAAACTTGGAAAGAAGTGGGAAGTGTGGATGGGAGGGGAGGTAGCAATGAATAAAAGAGTAGCTTAGTAGGAAATGCAGCTTACTGTTCTCGTTGTTTCCAGTTGGTATTTGGCTTCTTGCAGTCAGCAGTAAACTTTGGCAAACTGTGGCTTTAATTTATTTTTTCTATTTTTTAGAAGAGGAATCCAATACCTTCCAAGTTACTGCCAACCAAGAGCTGTCTCCATTCCACATCATGGCTTCCAGGAAGCGTCCCCTTAGCAGGACTTACTCACGGAAAAAACTGCTCAGCTGAAGTTTGGAGCCAGAACAGTATGGGGAAACTTTGCATTATCCCAGCTGTACAACATGTTTTTTTAACAAGGATCTTATCTTTGGTGCTGGGCTGGGGCTCTTTTGTGTTGGTAGGAGACTGGATGCAAGCATATAACAGTGGAAAGAAGCACTCTAAAAGTTTAACATCAATTGCAGCATCTCTCCATCCATGCAAAGCTTCTGCATGTGGTAGCTGAGTTCTGCAGTGAAGGTTCAGTTCTGCTACGTAAAGAGGGAGAGTTGTCACTTTTCTACAGCTTGTAAAATAAACTGAAGTGAATTTTCATTGTGTCACTTAATAGGAAATCTGTCTTTAGCCCAAGAGATGGGCAAGATGTTGGGGCTGCCGGAAGGATGCTGGATGTGAATGGGTACAAAACAAGCTGCATGCTCCTGCAGCGTATCTTGTCCCGATACTAATTGGATCCCTGCTAGCTGCATCCAGTTTACCAGCTTAGTGGGAAGATAAGAAGATTAATTCTGATGGACTAATTAGCAAATTACTCGAAAGTGCTGGACAAATGCCAGTACAGAAGGGGGCAAAGATAACTTAGCTGGGAAGACAGGAACACTCTTTGCTGGATAAAAACCTGTCTGGATGGCTGAGCCCAGAGAGTCATGGTGAATGGAGTTAAGTCCAGGTGGCGGCTGGTCACCAGTGGTGTTCCCCAGGGATCGGTTTTGGGGCCTGTCCTGTTTAACATCTTTATCAATGACCTGGATGAGGGGATTGAGTGCTCCCTCAGTCAGTTTGCTGATGATGCTGAATTGAGCGGGTGTGTTGATCTCCTGGAGGGTAGGGAGGCTTTGCAGAGGGATCTGGACAGGCTGGACCGATGGGCTGAGGCCAATGGTCTGAGGTTCAATGAAGCCAAGTGCTGGGTCCTGCACTTGGGTCACAACAACCCCCTGCAATGCTACAGGCTCGGGGCAGAGTGGGTGGAAAGTTGCCCAGAGGAGAGGGACCTGGGGGTGCTGGTTGACAGGCGGCTGAACATGAGCCAGCAGTGTGCCCAGGTGGCCAAGAAGGCCAACGGCATCCTGGCCTGCGTCAGCAATAGTGTGGCCATCAGGACTAGGGCAGTGATTGTGCCCCTGGACTCGGCACTGGTGAGGCCGCACCTGGAATCCTGTGTCAGTTTGGGCCCCTGTTGTGGTTTGTGTGGGGGGTTTGTCTGGTAGCAGGGAGGGGCCACAGTAATGGCTCCTGTCAGTAGCTGCCAAAGGTTTCCTTGGCCTCCAGCTGTGCTGGCAGCAAGGGAGGGGCTGCAGGGGCCGGCCCTGTAAGCAACTGCCAAGAGTTCCCGGGGCTCCCAATCTGCTCTGGCAGCTGGGGGGTTTAGTCTGGAGGAGGCTGAGGGGAGACCTCATCACTCTCTGCAACTGCCTGAAAGAAGGGGGCAGTGAGCTGGGCACTGGGCTCTGCCCTAAAGTAACAAGTGATAGGACAAGGGAAGAGGCCTCTGGTTGCACCAGGGGAGGTTTAGGCTTGGTATTAGAAAAAAGTCTTCACTGAAATAGTGACCAGGCATTGGAACAGGCTGCCCAGGGCAGTGGTGGAGTCACCATCCCTGGAGGGGGTCAGGAAATGAGCAGATGTGGTGCTTGGGGACATGGATCAGTGGGTTGGGTGTGTTGGGGTGAGGGTTGGACTTGATGGTCCTTGAGGTCTTTTCCAACCTTAATGATTCTATGATTTTATGATTTTGCTTTCCTAAACTGGGTTATTAATTAAACAGGGACTTAGTTGCCTGTGAGACATGGGGTTGGAATAAGAGCACATAGAGACAGCAAGCTGTGATTCAGTACCCGCCATGTAGCCTACAAGGGGCTAAAATTGTGCATTATCTTGGAAGGGCTGAGTTTGTCCTTTAGGATAGCAATCTGTTTGTGCATGGCAGGGTATTAGAGAAGTCACCGCTCTATCTAGTGAACGCACAGGAAGCAGAGAGCTATACAGATAGTGCGAGGTCGTTCTGAAACCAGGTGTGGGGATGCAGAAGTTTGTTGTGTGGTTTTCAAGCTTTGAGGGGCTAGGTATTAGGTAGCACTTGTTTCCTGGAAACACTGTTTGTTAATTGCAGGAAAGCTGTTTCCCTCTGCCAAGAGAGGAGGAATGGTGTGCTCACCAGGGATTGTTTTGCTTGTGGGAGAGGTGCACCTCCTCCAAGGATGGGGATTGATACACGAGCATGGACTTCCAGGACTACTGCTTATTTCCAAGTACGATGGATTGTTCTTTTCTCTGCTGAAGATCTTTGTTTTCAAGAGCAGAAAATAAAGGCTCTGCGCTGAAATCTTGTGCAGCTCAGCCACACCTAGAGCCCTCAGTAATGTCCCCCTCTCAAAGCCACACCCCTACAGGCAAGAGCAAGTATGTAGGAGGACAATCAGGTGCTTTCTGCTTCAGATGCTGCCTTTCAACTTGGTGTACATTAGTTGTGGCAGCTGTGCTCCTTGTGATTTCAGGCTGAAGCAGTGGCTTCCTTTTTGGGGTGAGGCTGTTAAGCTGCTGATTTTCCCCCGTTGCCCTTCATAAAACAGGTACTTGGACCTTCATTTCTTGCTCTGCCAGAGTTAAACTTACGTCCCTTCCCCAAGCTGGATGGTGTCAGCATTAAGTTGCAGGATTGTATTTAATCTCCCTTACATCCAGAGTGGAAGTTCTCCCAAGAATATGGAAACACTGCTTAAAGCAGCTTCTAGACTGGAACAGAAAAATAGAACCAGAGATGCTTCAGGCGATTCTGCTGTCTGGAGATGCTTTTCCTGCAGGAATTTAACATAGGAAGCCTACCAGCTCTGGCTCTGGGCACTTAAAGAGCAGCTATTTAAACCATTAAGGCAACACTGTGACGGCAGCTGAGTTCCCGTGCAGTGAGGTTTAAATAAAACTCCTTTCCTACGTACTTGGAGGCTCTGACAAGTGCTTCAAAAAATCCCTCTGCTTTATTAGAAATGTTACAGTAGAAATGTGAAAAACCAAAGTTACAACAAAAACTTATGCAAAAGTTCCGCAGGACTTCTAGAGAGGATTTTTCCTCACATCTATCCTTTCCGGGAGGTAAGGCACTGGAGTCATGTTCTGGCTGCCTTTGCGCAGCTCCCGGCGGGGCTTGGAGCCAGGAGGGAGGCTCCATAGCTGCTGCAGCTTGTGGGGCTGCCCTGCCCTCACCAAGTGCTCGGCATCCCTCTGCCGAGGGTTCCCAGGGCTGTCGTTGGGCAGGGAGGAACGCCTCCACGTTGATGGCAAAGAGGCATGGATAAGGTCCCTGTTCTCATCCCTGACCCGGTGACTTTCTTCACCAACAGCCAGAGACACGGGCTGTTCCCCAGGGCTGGATTCCTTGTGGGTCCTGAGCACAGGAGGAGTTCTGTCCCCATCAATGCTCTCCATCGCTGTTGGGAAAGATTAGGGGTACAGTGAGACAAGTATCGGGTATGTACTCTTCTCATCCAAATCACTGCCTGGAGAGAGCTTGCTCAAAGGCCAGCAATGACCTGTACCTGTACTGCTCCTGACCCTCCTCCAAGCTCTTGCTCCCAGGGAAGGGGATTTAAACTCCCTGGCCTTGAATTTGGTAGTTACAGCAAAACCCCAGCCTGGGTTTCCTCTCACCTTTTTTCATGTTGCTCAGCTTCTGGTTCAGCTCCTGGTTTGCCCACCTATAACGGCACAGGTCCTCTTCCAGCAGCTGAATCCTTGCCTCATACTGCAGCTTGCTGCTGGCCAGCTCCTCATCCATGTGCTCTACAAGGAAAAACAAGACCGTTTCATGCTGCCAGCCCTGTGAAAGATGAAAGCCATGCCACTGCTCCCTGTTTCAGGAGCTGGGTGGTTACCTTGGCTCTGCTGGAGCAGTAACTGCACGTTCTGCTCGTGCTCCTTCTGCTGCAGGGTGAGCTGACGGTCCATCTCCAGGCGCTGTCGCTCCATGGCTGCCTCCAGCCAGTGCACCAGCTGCTGCTGCTCCTCCAGCTGCATCTCCAGGTCTGAGTAGGCAATGTGCTGCTTGTGCTGCTCCTCTCGCAGCGTCACCACCTGGCCAGGGCCCAAGAGCAAGGAACACCTCAGCTCCTTCAGAGCCTGGGAAGATTTCCTGCCCCACTGAGCCTGATCTAGCTTTTTAGTACAGTGTACAAACGTTAGTAGTTCTGGGATGTCAGATCTAGTGGAGGGAAGAGCAATGCGTGGCTGCACTGATGTGGCAGAGCCACTGCAGGGATCCATGCATCGTCTAACTAGTTAAGCTGCTCTCCCAGCTGTTGGGACAGGTGGGGATCATGGTGCTATGGCTTTGTGCCATGACCTTACAGGGCAAAAGTACAGTAGGAGGCAGGCAGAAAGCTTGAAACTGCAAAAAATATGAGTTTGGTTAGATTCTACAGCTCCCACCAGCACAGAGGGTGCTTGTCTCTCACCTTGTCAAAGTACTTGCAGAGCAGAGCTTGGGTCTCAGAGGAGGAGAGGTATCTGAGCTTGGCCATGAGGTTCATCTCACTCTGGGACAGCTGGCTGGCTGAGGCCCGCAGGACTCGTTGCCTGGATGTGATGGACTCATTCTTGTACTCAATGGCTGCATCTAGAGCCTCGATTGCCTCGTCCAGCTGGAACAAGACCCGTTCCTCCTGCCAGAGCAGAGCTGCCGTTATTAGGGAGCAAAGGATTTGCTCTATCTCACCCTGCCCTAACCTCCCACTGTCCTCTCAATAGTGCTGGCAAGAAACTGGGATTATGCACAGCTTGGGAATGTGGGGGAGCATCTGCTAACGACCCCACGCTCAGGTCTTCACTTCTGTCTTACTACACCTCATGCTCTCGCCCACAGAGCAGCCCAGCCCAATAAGAGGTACCTCTGGGGAGAGCAGGGAGCCCTGGCGCAGCTTGCTGTCGAGCTCCTGCCTCTGTTTGAGCTGCTGGTCCTTCTCCTGGCGCAGGCTGTTGATCTCCTGGCGGATCTGCTGCTGGTCGTGGGGGCTGCCGTGACGCAGCTGCCCGTTCTTCTCAGTCAGCTCCTTCTCCAGGTCCTCCAGGCGGCTGGACACACGCACTATGTCATCTGTCAGGGCCTGCAGCAGAAGATGCTCAAGGAGATCTGCTCTAAAGGTACGTCAGGCCCTCTGCCCCTTTTCCACTCACCCCATAGGTCAAGGGAGCCCATGTATGCACGGAAGCCAAGGGCTACCAAAACAATAAGCTCAGAGGCACAGCACGAGCAGGCTCTCTTGTAGAGGCAGATTTCCTACCCGCTTCTCAAAACCACCTCATCCTGGCCTGCAGCCCACTGGAGATCCAGGATGGCACCCAGGTCTTCCAGCCTCCCACCTCTGCTGGAAATCAAGCAAGAGGCTGAGGTGTCACACTCTTGTCCTACCTGGCTGGAGCGCAGTCGTTTGTTCTCCAGGCCGTTCTTCTCCTGCAGCAGGGCTTCCTTTTTGGCCACGATAGCTTCCCGCTTCCTCAGCTCATCTTCCAGCTCAGCCAGGGCCTGGCGCTGCTCAAGAACTTTATCCATCTCCATGTCCAGCCACTTTTTCTGTTCCTCAATTTTCTGATGGAAGGAGAGGCAAAGGGCGCGTGCGTGCATGCAGACAGCAGCAGCAATGCCCAGGACTGCTAATGAGCATAGAATCATAGACTCGCTGAATAGTTTGGGTTGGAAGGAACCATGGAGGTCATCTAGTCCAACCCCCGTGCAGTAAGCCGGGACATCTTCCATTAGGTCAGAGGTTGCCCAGAGCCCCATCCAACCTGACCTTGAATGTTTCCAGGGACAAGACACCTACCACCTCGCTGGGCAACCTGTTCCAGTGTTTCAGCACCCTCTGTGTTAAATATTTTTTTTCCTTCTATCTAGTCTAAACCTCTCCTCTTTTAGTTTAAAAGCATTACCCCTTGTCCTACTGCTGCAGGCCCTGTTAAAAAGTTTATCCCCATATTTCTTATAAGCTCCCTTTAGGTACTGAAAGGCCGTAATCAGGTCTCCTCGGAGTCTTCTCCAAGCTGAACAATCCCAGTGCAATGGGGTTGAGATCTGAGAGGGCATCATCTTGAGTCCACCTCTGCTAACCCCTATAGCCCAGACTTCACTGGTTTTATCCTTCCAGCTGCTCCGAGAAGCAGACCTGAGCTAAATCCACAGCTGCCAGGGAGCCCTTGGGGGCTGCATCTCCCGCCGCCCTTCTGCTATCAGACAAGATTTCACAGCTTCTTTACTAATGCTAGATTTCAAAAAGAATCCTGGTCCTAGGGTAGGACAAGATCTACGTTCTCTGCTACTAGCTACCAGTGACATGATGGACTGTCCCCCTCACGGGCAGGATGGGCTATGTCCCATCTCGAGCTGAAGCCCCTGCTTCCAGGCCTGCCCATCACCCAGCAGTCTGCCACAGCAGCCCCTTTGAACAGAAAGGAGATGGCAGGCTGGCTCTGCCTCTACCTGCTGCTGCTCCAGGCTGATCACGGAGCCGTTGCTGCTGCTTCGCTGCTTCTTCTGAAAAGCTGCTATTTCCTCTGTTTTGATGCGCAGGATTTTCTGGTGCTGCTTCTGCTTCAGTTCCAGTTCCTGTATGGGAAGGAGCAGCTGTGAGCTTCGAGAGGCTGTTTGCTCTAAAGCCATGTCCTTGCCCACCCAGCGGCTTGTAGAGCCCTCTCATCATTGTCCTCACAAATACCGCAGTGGCACAACTGCTCCTGCCCGTTCCTACCTTGACTTGGTGCTGCCGCTTATTCACCTCCGTCTCCAGCCGCCGTTTCTGCTCTCTCTCCTCCTGCAGCTGGTGCTGCAGCTGGCCCTGTTGCTGCCGCATCAGCTCAATGTTCTTCTCCAGCTCCTGCACTCGCTTCTTGCTCTGGGCTGACAGCAATATCAGCCTCTCTGTTGCCTGCTTCTTCTTGCACAGAACCTGCCGGAGGGCGAGAGTTGTCTTTGGGCTTGGTGTCTCCCCAGTGCCCTTTGCAGAGATGTCCCCAACTCTTCCCCTGCCCACCTCCGCGGGCAAGCAGAGCCCTTCCCACTCACCTGGGCCTTGTTCTGCGCGGCCGCCAGACGTGTGCGGTACTCCTGCAGCTTGCGCTTCTCTCCAGGGTCCCGTGGCTCTTTGCCCTCCAGCTCCTGGAGCTGTTCCTGGCTGTCGCTCAGCTCTGCCCGCACTTGCTCTGCCTCTTGCTCCAGCTCGCTGATCTTCTGGCAGTACTGCCTGTTCAGAGCCTGGGCATCCTTGCCTGCAACACATCCCCCTCTGCCATGACCTCTGGGACCCCCTCTCTCTCAGCCAGGATCCTGCCGAGGGACAGACCTTCTCTCTTTCTCAAGTATTTTTGAGTAGAGACTGAATGCTCCCTCGCCCTCAGCTATTCTGGGAAAGAGATCTGGGGAGAAACCCATGGGAAGGGTCTTGCTTTGCTGGAGGGTAGAGGAACTGTGCTCTTCTGCCTGCAGGGGAAGGGACTGGGCACAGACAACACAGGGGAGGGAAGGTGAGGATGGACTAGAGACCAAGCATCCCAGCTAGGAGGAGATTTCATAGAATCATAGAATTATAGAATGGTCTGGGTTGAAAAGGACCTTAAAGATCATCTAGTTTCAACCCCCCCTGCTGCGGGCAGGGTTGTATTTCATAGGGAATAGACGCATGTTCCCATCAGCAGCTCTGTACCTGTCTTGATGAGCTCTGTGATCAGCTCCTCCTTCATACGGATGTTGATCGCCAGCTCTCGGATCTTCTGCTGTGCTTGTGCCAGCCTCCACTCGGAATCCTTGGCCGGCAGGCGTTTCCGGGGACTGAGCAGTGGCTCCTGCCTCCTGTAGAGCTCTGCAACAGAGATTGCTGGGTCAAGGAAAGTTTTGTCCTAGCAGCTGGGTGACAGAAGGACAATCCAACCTCAGATCTGTAGCCAAGAACTGGCACAGCATTGCCCAGAGTCACCCAGAGCTTCCACCAAAACATGCAGCTCTTGCCAGCCCCCAGCAGTTCAAGTTTCTCCTTAACCAAAGCGGCCAGACTGCCCTCTGCTCCATTTTGTCCTCTGGACTCATCCAGGTGGGACGCGCTGCCTTGCTATCAACAGCACCCAGGAAGTACCACCAGCCCGAGGACCACTGTCCAACAACCTACAGTTGCCACTTGCCTTTTGACAGCTCCAGCTGCTCCTCCTGAATCGAGGGGCCGTTGCCTCCACTTGGCTCCTCACTCAACTTCCAAGTTTCTTTCTTGCACCAGCTTTGGTTACAGTTTCTAGAAAGAATGGCAAATGAATCAGTTGGGTCTGGGCACTTGAAAGAGCTGTTCACAGTAAGGACTCTCATAATCGACAGGCTTCAGAAGGAGATAAAACTAGTAGCTGTGGTCAGAAAAGATGTGAATGATCTCCCCAGCGAGCAGGCAGCTGTCTGAGCAGAATCACTGACCCCAGAGGAAGCGTTTGCTTCTACATCCTACATGAGCGCTGAGATGCAGAGGGGGGACAGCCAGGTCCCACAACTGCCAGGGTACTGCACAGTGCAGGGACAGCCTCAACTCACCGGCGCTGGGACAGGGACCGTTTTTGTTCCCACTCCTCCTCCTTCTCTTCCTCCTCTTCTCCCAAGGACAGCTCTCCTGGCTCTGAGTCCTGGCTGAGCTCCGTCCTCAGCACCGTGGCTTTGGTCTCTGCATTGCTAGTCAAGGACTGCATGTGGTTCAGGTGCAATTCTGCCAGGTCCTCCTTCTGGAAGGAGGGGTTGCTGTTGAGCTGCTGGGGCAGAGAATCGGAAAGAGAGGAAATATGCTGACTGCACTTCTGACAAGGTTCACATCCAACGGTAGGGAAAAAGCAGCTCACTCAGTGCAGAGCATCTGAGTGAAATGGCAGCAGCTCCTCAATGGCACAGACTTGCACCCTCACCTTCCGGTAAAGGGCTCTTCCACTCTGCTCGGTGGGAAGGAGCCCCGAGGGAATCCCCCTGAGGCCGTAGGATGGGGCAGCATCCAGCGGGGCCGTGTAAGGTCTCTGGCCAGCAGCCACCAGGTGAAGGTCTTCCAGCAGTTCTGGCACGTACATGCTTGCCATTGCCATCTCCAAGCGCACGTTTAAATCTGAGATTTTCTCCTGCTGCTCCTGCAACTTGTCACTCTAGGAGGCAACGAGAAAAATGTGGTTACGTACATGTGGATTCCAGACCTGCTCCAGAGGAACCCGAAAGCTGAGCTGCCCTCTCCTGGGGAGGAGGGGGGCAGGTCCCTATAAAGAAAGCACAGCCCAGAAATACCTGCAGCTTATACTGCTCCATAGCATCCTCCAGGGCAGCTAGGAAATCCCGGTTCTCCTTCTCCAGGCACTCCACTTGCCTCTGCAGTTTGGCCACCTGCTCGTCTTTGAGGCACTCACACACCTTCTCAGTGTTCACCTGCACCTCAAAATACAAGAGAGGCAGTATCAGCACCCACCTTTGCACCTTTGTCCTTCCCTTCCCCGGCGGGACTCTGCAAGGGCACGGCAGCTCTGCAGACCCAGATTTTTCGTGTGAAATAAATCTCTCAGCTGCAGCTGAATCCAGTCTCTCCCTGCCTGCTCCGAGAACCACATCATTCTGCTTCTCTACAGCTTCTTGGCCAGGTTACTTCTCCTCTCCTGACCCTTCCACTGTTCCGCGCAGAGGCTCCTGCATTCAGTGGCCATCAGATGAACCCCACCTTGGACCTAAACCACCCCAACCGTTACCTGGGCTTTTGCCAGCTTTGAGCCTTGTGCCTCGGAGCTCTGGTCCTCTGCTGAGGTGCTCTCGACACCGATGCCACTATCCAGCCCAGCTGAGGTCAGCTCACTCCTCTCACTCTCCACTGTGCACATCCACTCCTTAATCCGCAGGATCTGCTCCACCGTCAGGTTACCGTCCTCCTGCACCTCCATCAGCAGCCGGTACGCGGTGTCAGTGCAGGTCCGGTAATGCGCACACTCTGCCAGCAGCCGAGCCATGGGGTCTGGCCCACATCGTTTGGCGGTGACCGAGCGGTTGATGATACGGGTCTCGGAGCGGTCCCGCTGTTCCAGCTCCTTCTGCAGGTTCTTGATCTGCAGCTGAAGCTCTTCGACAGGCTCCATCTCCTTGCGGCAGTTCACCACGGCCTTGTTCTGGATGTTTTGAGCACGGCTGGCGTAATTCAGAGTCTTGAGGCTCTCATCAAAGTCGGAGGAGGATGGGCTGACACAGGCTATCATCACCGTCTGGGCATTCCCCCCCAGAGAGTCCTTCAGGATCCTAGGGAAGAGCACAGCGGTTAAAATGGCTGAAATACAAAATAACGCAGGAACCAGAGGGTTTCCAACCCTGGTCCCAGCTGTACCTGGTAATTTTGGAGTCCCTGTAGGGGATGTGGCTGCTCTTCCTCCGAGGGTCTCCCAAGGCACTGATGACGTTGCCCAAGGCCAGGAGGCCACTGTTGATCTGGATACTCTCCTTCAGCCTCTCCCCCGTGTTTCCCGTCTTCACAATTCGCTCGGAGCCCGCCAGGTCCACAAAGTTAAACTTGGAAAACAGGACCTGGCCCAGGGCGGGGACGCTGGGGGGGTCGTCATGCAAGGGGAAGCAGCCGGCCTTGCGCCGCTGTTCCATGGTCACCGTGAAGACGGTGTGCGAGCGGCTGGACTGACTGTTGACCTGGGTAGCTGCCACGTGCTTGGCCGTGTTCCCCATCTCCAGCAGGCTCAGCACCTCATCCAGCCCTTCCACTTCACACTCCTTCACACCGGAGAGCACTGCAACGGCAAATGGAGCCATGGCTAGGAGGGACAGACTGCCCGTGGACGCAGCTCCTCTGCACAGCCTGGCGCCATCGCCCTGCCTGTACCGTGCCACGCACAGACCGGCTTTCCAGAGGACAGAGGGGTGGAGAAAGAAGACCTGGGTCTGCCTTCAGGGACAGATAACCCAACCCTAGCCTCAGGCATGGGAGAAAAGGGAGCCTGAGTGCAGCCACACATACCGATGTTCCCCTTGTCATCCTCCCGGATCTGGATATCTCTGCTGGCCGTATCCACCTGCAGCAAGTCCCGAAACTCCTCCTTGTACACCTCCAGGTAGGACACTCGGACAGTGTAGTCAATCAGGTCATTCTCATCGATGAGCCTGAAGGTCTCGGCCATGGCTCGTGGGATGATTCCCTGGTCGTCTTCATTGATGGAAGCTGGTAGAGAGATGCAAGTGGTCATGGGAACAGCGAATGCCCGGTGCTGGGGAGGGGGAGGTTGGCAGGGTCAAGAGGGAGGATGGGTTGGGATGGAGATGTTGGAAGTGATGGAGGTGTTGGTGGGTTTGGGTGGAGAGAGCAAAACTGACAAGATGGGTGGGGAGGGCAGCACGGGTGAGGCTGGTGGTTTGGGAGGGAGCGCTGGGAAGGGGACAGTGGTGGCTCGGCTGCGGCTGGCGGGAGGTGGCACGGTAGGGACCGTGGAGGGGATGCGGGCGGGATGCGGCGATAGGACTATCGCGACTAACCTACGCTGGACTCCCCCATGGTGTAGGTCTTGCCGGAGCCGGTCTGCCCGTAGGTGAAGACGGTGGCGTTGACCCCGCGGAAGAAGGCCCCCAGCAGCGGCTGCACGCAGGCCCGGTACACGGTCGCCTGTCCCGCCACGGGGGGCAACACGGCGGCGAAGCGGAAGGTCCGGCGACCCAGCACCACCTCTCCGGTAGCGGCGTCGCCTTGCAGGCAGGGCTCGTGCCCCCGCAGCCGCTCGCGGCACAGCAGCGGCCGCACGCGCACCGCCACCCGCACCGCCGCCCCCTCCGCCGCCATGG
>WKFP01015056.1:7033593-7052153 GCA_011057875.1 Pterocles orientalis | reverse complement strand
CACGCCGGGGAGGGGAAGCGGTCGGTGGGGACTGGAGGGAGTGCGGGGAACGGGAGGGGACGTGGGGGGGCTGCGGAGGCTGGGCGGCGGGTAGGGGTCAGGGGGCGCTGCGCCAGGGGGGATCCGGTAGTCGAGCAACTTCATCGTTCAGCAACCGCTCGGTCTCCGGTGAGGTGCTCCACGGCTCGTGAGACAGCGCTGCCCCGCGCGGGACGCAGCATTGCGTTGCCTGGGAGATGCTGCAGCACCTGGCAGACAGCCCTGCATCACTCACAGGGTTCTCCACCGCTCACGAGAGCTCCATCATCACCCTGGGGAAGGGACAATAGGCTGAGTGGCAGTGCCAAGGGACAATGCACGTGAGGTGCGGGCGTGGGCAGCCTCCTGGGGCACAGCTGGTGCAGACAGCCTGTGCATCCCGGCCCCCTGCCACACCAGGGGATGGCAGGGCCAGCTCCGGGCATTGATGTGCGTTTGGGACAATCTGGGTCATAACAAAGTTTTTCCTCTGGCGGCCTGCAGCTCCCGCTGCACCACCCCTGTGGCTGCAGGGAGGGGTATGGCCCTCGCGGGTCCCCTGGGTGCCGTGGGAAGCGCTGGCTCCTCGGCTGCGCAGGGAGGAGTTGCAGACGCTGCTGGGACAGCCAGCGAGCATGGCCGCGCTCGGCATGGGGCTTCGGCTCCCGCTGCGCCGCAGTGCCAGCTTCACCCCCGAGCACCCTGCCCTTATGGAGCTGCCTGGCCCTGCCACCCTGAAGATGGAAGTGAATGTCCTCGTTATGGGAGCTGACAGCGTGGGGAAATCAGGTAAGAACCGACTGGGAGCTGGGAGCAGGGGGTTCCCAGGCAAAGCCCCAAAAAAGGCTGAAAACTGCAGCAGCATTTGGGGAACAAGTTGCAGAGTCCAACTCTGTGGAGCAAGCTGGTGAGATGGCGCTGAGCTTCCCCGTGTGGTGGTGATTCAAGGTGGTGATTTGAGATGAAGCTGAGCACAACCTCACAGGCACTGGGTGAGTGATGGGTGAAGGTATTTTCCGCTGAGCTGCGGTTTGCTGGTGCTCTGGGTCGTGCTGTGCCTCTGCTCTGCTCGCAGACCTGCCGAGGGCTGGAAGACTGGAGGTCGCTTCTGCTAGTGGGAGTTTACAGGGGGATGGTGCCTCTCTCTGGATGTAAACAGAAAATCTTTAAGGTGTGGGGTTATTCTGATGATTCTTGTCTTTCCCTTTGCAGCTCTGACTGTGCGTTTCCTCACCCGGCGCTTTATTGGGGAGTATGGAGACATGGGTGAGTGCCAGGGCAGTTCCCAATAGGGACTGGGGTTAGGAGGTGAGCCTGCGTCTGCCATGGGATTTCATTGCGTCCCATCCTCTTGTGCCTTTCTCTGGAGTCTTCACCTGCTCCTGTGGGGCTTGATGCTTGTACTTGTTCAGTGACCTATCTCCTTACTCCAGAACTGCTGCTCTGGGTGCAATAGGTCCCGGGTAGCAGCTGGTGCCACCAGTGTGCCTGGACCTTATGCTGAGGTAGAGGCAGGCTGGGGCAGTCACAGCTGTGACAGCCACCTTGCTCCACATGGCGGTTGCTGTATGAAAAGAGACGCCAAACCTTGCCCTGTAGAGCATGGTCTGCTGGTGTGGAGGTGACAGGCTTGTCCCCATGAGGAGAATACCTGGGTTGAGGACACTATCTTTGGATCCCTGAAGACCAATGAGACCTTTATTCTCATTTTTTGGCAGAATTCATCTACAGCCACAACCTGACCGTGGATGGTCGAGAGATTCTCTTCCACATCTGGGATGTCCCCAATTCCCAGGTGAGAGGGCTCTATTCCAGTCACCTGTTTTCATCCCAGGGACAAAAAAAATCTCTACTATAAAGTTACCTATGGTGAACCCCAGGCTGGGAGCTCCAAAGCTCTCATTTCAGATGGTTTGTGGGCGACTGAACCCTTCGTGCCTGCAGAGCGCAGGGCAGCAGCGTTGCTGGCAGGGTAGCAATAGTCACTGTAGCGCATCATCCCCTGGCTGAGGGACATTTGAGCTGAAGTGCTAATATTACCAGCCCAGACTGAGCACAGGACTGTGCTAACAAAGTGGAAGTGCTCTGAGGTCCCCACGCTGTTATCACTTACAGCCTGCTGTGCTTGGCAGCTGGGTGATACAGTGGGGACAGTGATGCTGGTGCCCAAATCGTGTCCCCTTGGTGAGCTCTGCCAGGTGCTGCCCTTCCTTCCTCAGTTCTTGGCTTTCTCTCTGCACTTTTGCTGCTTGCTAGCCATCCCTGTCCTGCTGGGCTCAGGGTTGCTACACCCTGTGCTAGCAGGCAGGCGTGGAGGGAGGGAGCTGGATAAAAATAACCCTTCCTTTTCTTTTCCCCAGGAGCAGGCGGAGGAGGGCTCCTCGGAGGAGAAGCGAATCCAGTGGGCAGACAGCTTTGTTCTGGTCTACAGCATCTGTGACCGTGCCAGCTTCAACATCCTGCCCCTCAAAATCCAGTTCATCAAGGCGGCCAAGGAAGGGCAGAACCAGGAGAAGGTGCCCATCGTCATTGTGGGCAACAAACGGGACCTGCACCACCAACGGGAGGTGTCCAGCGAGGAGGGACGGCTCCTGGCTCTCTCTTTAGACTGTGGTTTCTACGAGGTGTCTGCAGCCGAGGCTTATCACGGGGCCCTCATGGTCTTCCATGGACTGGCCGAGCGCATTCCTGACACCAAACTGGCACTGAAAAAGGGTACAGGGATTCGGGGCATCGTCAAGACCATGTCAGCTGTGTTTGCCCGTAAGCGAACAGACTCCCTCTGAGCTCTGGTGTGGGTGTTGCTTCTCTCTGTGCTGCCCAGCTGGACCAAGCCTCCTCCCTGGGTGCCCATGGACATGATGTGCGTTTCCATAAGGCCAGCGGGTTCCTTGCTGTTTTTGTAATGTCATGGTCTGGGTGTCCTGCCATACACAGGGCAGCTGAGGACTGCAGTGCCTTCCTCTTGGCTCTGTGATGGGGCAGAGTCTCTGCTCTTTGCTGTAGCAGCTTTTTAGGTGCCTCCTGCTTTCTCCTTCCATCCTCCACCACTAGAAACCACCAGGTGATTTTGCCACCGCTCCAGGCAGCATGACCTCCAGCTTCTTCAGCAGGACCTGCCTGGGCTGTCAGTGAGCAGGGAGGACACGCTGCTGCTGCATGGACTCCCGGCTCCCTGTCCTCTTGCTCCTAACCTGGGATGCTTACTCCTATTTAATGCTCATCAGGGTCCTCTCTGGTAGCCCTGGAGCACCCATGAGCTCGCAAGGTGGGGGTTTCTCTGCCGGGGAGCCCCTGGCAGTTCCTACATCTACATCACCGTGTCTGAGTGTCCCAGAGCCCGTGGCATAGCCTGACCCCAGAGGACCTTGGAGAGGGCTGATGCCTCTCATCCCACCCACCTCGCCTTTGAACGATCCTGTTCGTGGTCCTCTGTCCCGCAGCCTTTCAGTGATTGCACCCGTTTCCCTTGTACAAGGCTGGGCCTGGGAAAAACCAGGCATGTGGCTTGTTCCCAGGATGGGGATCACACCATGCGCCTTCCCAAGCTCCTCCCTCCATAAGGCTGCCTGTCCCCGGGGAAGAGGGGAGGTGGGGAAAGGGGTTGCTGGGCTCATTGCCGAACCCTTCCACTGCTGGGAGGTTTTTCCCTGCCTGTCCCCAAACCTTTCCCCTGGTGTGCCTGGGAAAGCAACGTGTTGGGTTTGTGCGTGCAGTACAGACAGCGATAGCTCTGCTCTGTTCTGGAAATGCAATAAATTGTCTTTGGCAGGAAGCCCCTGGCTCCTCTGGCTGTGAGTTTATACTTGGGGCATGTGAAAAGACACGTCCTGTGCTGGCACAAGCACCCACTGTCCCTGTGGCAGTGACCTGTACCCACTCCCTTGGCCCCAGGCTGGGTGTCTTGCCCTGCTCTGCTCTCTCGTTTCGGTGCTCCCAGGATTGCTCTTGTAAAGCAGCCAAGCAGCAGGTTGGGAAGGTTTATTATTGCAGTGGATACAAGAAGGTGTTGCGGGAAGCCAGGCGGTCCTGCGGGAGAGAGGGGCTCCAGGAGCTCCACCTGTTGTCACCGGTCTTTTCTCTGACCCCACCATCCATCCCACCATCAGCTGGGGGCATGCCCAGGGCTTTCCGACTCCTGAGTCCTGCCAGCTGGTGGGGGCCTTCAGCTCCTCCACAGAGGAGAAATCTATGGCCAGGGACGGGCCCTGTGAGGGGGGATGGAGTGAGGAAGAATGGGAACCATACTTGCTGTGGTGATGGTTGGTGGCTTTGCTGTCCTCCCTGCTCTGTCTCAGCGCTGTTCTCGACGTGTGGCCCATCTGGTCCATGCTATTTGCTCAACAAAGACCAGGGTGTCCTAGTGCGAGGCCCTGGTCCCTTTTTCGTAGAATCACAGAATGGTTTGGGTTGGAAAGGACCTTAAAGATCATCAAGTTCTAACAGGGGACACCTTCCACTAGACCAGGTTGCTCAAAGCCCCATCTAGCCTGGCCTTGAACCCCTCAAGGGATGGGTCATCCACAGCTTCTCTGGGCAACCTGTGCCAGTGTCTCACCACCTGCACAGGAAAAAAATTTCTTCCTAATATCTAATCTAAACCTACCCTCTTCCAGCTTAAAACTGTTACCCCCCCATCCCATCACTCTGCTCTCTGCTCAAGAGTCCCTCCCCATCTCTGCTGTAGCCCCCTTTAGGTACTGGAAAGCTGCTACAGGGTCTCCCTCGATCTCTCTTTTCTAGTCTCACTGCTCTCTCTGCATTTCCTTCCCTTCTCTGATCCCACCTCCCCCAACCTCCTCCTTCCACCAGCAGAGCTTTCGGATGCTGTCATTCCCCTGTCCTGGCCCTGATGTGCTCCAGAAGACATCCCACAGCATCTCTACCCCTCTGAGCTCCGGTCTCGGTACAGGGGTGCATGCGGGTGGGCTGGTGGGGGTCTGGGCAAAGCGTGCTAGGGGGAGACTGGTGGGGGATGTGATGCCCTTATTGTCCCCACCAGCTCAGTCCTTCTTGAAGGACGGGCTGTAGAGGTTGGTGTAGTAAGCCCGGCTGTACATGGCCTCGGGGCTGAAGCGGTAGGAGCCTTCGCTCACCCGCCTGTTGTAGGGGGTGAAGGCAGATTTCCGTGGGAGGGGGCACTCAGGCTCAAAGGCAGGGCTGCGGTAGAGGTTGTGCCGCAGAAAGAGGGGGTCTTCGAGCCCCAGGAAGGAGAGGGGGTGATGACCACGATACAGTTGCCAGTCACCCCTCAGCTGGGGTTTCTCCTCTGCGGAGGGGGTGGCAGGCTTGGTGTCCTCCTCCTTCTTCTCTGTCTCCAGGCTGGGCTTGCTGCCCCCAGCTGCATCCTCTTCCTTTGCCGACTGCCTGCGGAGCTGAGGGTTGGGGTGAATGGCCAGCCAGGCTGCACCCACCCATCGGCTCCACTCTCCCTGTGCTACACAGCCCCCCAAAACTGAGGGGACCGCAGGACAAGCCACTTCGGTCCCCAGTGGAGGGACTCTTGGGCAGCTGCAGGGGAGAAATGGTCCCAGAGGAGGAGTGGGGTTGGGGGAAGGGAAGTGTGGGAAACGAACATCTCAGCCTGAACTTTTGCTTTCCCAGGAAGTTGTGGTTGCACCCTGGCTTGGGCATGAACTATGTGAAAGTGCCACCACCAGCCAATCTGCCAGCTCTATGGCAGGGACTGGCTGTCACAGCTTAGGGGGATGCTCAGGAGGAGGGTGGGACTGTGCTGGTACCTTCTAGGCAGTATGGGGTGCTCATGGGGGGAGGCTGGGTAAAACGGGGTTTGCTGGAGATGGCTGGGACCCGGCTGGGGACAAACTCACCGGCACGTAGCTGTACAGGGTGCCCAGGAGATGCTTGGGGGCACTGACAAGGGTCCCCCCAAGAGCATCCACTGTCTCCATTGCCTTGGACAGTCTGCGGGGGGTGAAGAGGATCAACCCCTCTGCTGCATCCCAGGCCACGGCCGGGACCTTCTTCACGCTGGAGATGCCGGAGGCGCAGGCAGTTTGCAGGTTCTGAGCCACACTACCCACCAGCCCAGGGCCGTCCCCTGCCTGCAGAGAGAACCCAGCTCAGCCACTGGCCTTGTCCCTGCCAGGGGTGGCCCTGGGCTCCCCATCTCCACACTCCCAAGGCTGAGCGCTTCCACCTTGCTGCTTGCAGTGGGATTTCTCCCTGTCCCCCTGCTCCGCCTCCCCCCACTTCCAGCCCCCAGGGACCCCCTGTCCCTGGCTGTGCTTCCGCTGCAGGCAAAGGGCAGCGACCCCAACCTGCCACTTCCCGTCCCTGCGTCCCAGTGGAGCTGCTGCTCGGGATTGTTCCCAGCCCCATGGTCTCCCTCTGCCCCTTGCTGCTGGGACCGTGGGGGTTGGTGGGACTTTTTCGGGGTGTTCAGGGGCTATGTGGGGTGCTGAGACCCCGCAGCAGCAAAGGAGCCTTCACTGTACAAGCCAGGGTGACTCTGCCTGGCAGGGAGGTTGCTCACAGCCCCCAGCTTTGGGGGGTCAGGGAACGGGGCTGCTGGGGCTGCGTCTGGCCCCCTTGCCAACACATCCTCGCCTTCTCCAAGCCACAGCTCCTGCCGTGATTCAGCAGGGATGGGGGCCTGGTCCCCGAGGGTACGGGGGGAACATCCCCCATGCTGGCATGGTACATGGGCAGGAGGATGCTTTGGGGAACCCCCGTCTCGCTGCCTCCCTTTTCTCCATACCTCCTTGGCATCGTTGCTGTCTTTCTTCCCCACCTTCTCCTGCTTCTGCTCCGGCACCTTGCTCTGCCGCCGGCTCAGCCTGCCGGCTGTGCTGCTCTGCCCATCACTGTGCACCTGCGGCGCCTCGGGCTCGCTCGGCTTGGCCACGCTGCCCTGGGAGGGGAACAAAAAGCCACTGCTCTGGGGGAGCAGGCAGGTCCCATCCACCCCATCCTGCTTAGCCTGAGGATTTCACGGGGGCCCTGGGATGCATGGGGAGCATGGAGGGGATGCATGCTTGGGCACATGGGAGGAAATCCCGAGGGCAGCTGGGAGCTCCAGAATTTTGGCACAGGGCAGGGAAGGGGTTCCCACCGCAGCACTGGGGGGGAGAGGAGAGGCGCCTCTTCCTTCCCATCCTCTCCAGGCCTCTGGGGAGCTTTATGCTTTAGGGAGGATGTCATGGCAAGGCCATAAATCAACAATATACATTGTGAGCTGACTAAAAATAACATCCTGCTAACATGGCACAAGGCTGTGTGTGAACGTGCCATGGGAACCAGCAGTGGCCACCACTCTGCTCTCAGATGTGCTCCAAGGAACCTGAAATATCTCATCTGAAAGCAAAATCAACCCAAAAGAGGGTACAGGGGAGCAGGAATCTAGCAGGCGGATTTTGGCACTCACCAGGACAGGGATCCAGGTGGCTAGCTCCTGCCCTTTGTCTTTGGCGCGCTGGAGGCCATGGGTGGTTTGCTGGTAAGCGCGGTGGGAGACGGTGCTAACCAAGGTGCCAATCCGGTCCAGGGTGCTGGGAGAACTGGGATCACTGGGCTGCTCCTGGGAGACCTTTACTGTTGACCCACGCTTCTCTTTGGGCTTCTGATCTAAAGGCAGAAGCATAGACAAAACGTTGGGGAGGTTACATCCTGGTGGGACAACCCTCCCCAGACACCTTCAGGTGGGATGTGGGTATCAGAACTACCTGCTTCTTCGTCCTCCTCTGGCAGCAGGTACTCCACCAGCTTCTCCAGCCCTCCCAGGGCTGTGTCAACCCCCGCAGCTGCCATCTGGGTCACTGAGTTCCTCCTCGCGTACCTTGCCGTTGTTTCCACGGTGCTCTTGGTGGCCTCATAGCCTTCCGTTGCCAGCTCCATGATCTTATCCATGGAGTTGCCAATGGTGCTTTTGGCATTTTGGAGGGGGGTGGTGATGGTGTCCTTCAGTTCAGATGCAAGCTGCAGGTGGAGAGATGGAGAACAGTCCTGCTGGTGTGCTCGGGGTGGCATGGCACAGCTGGAGCGACCATGGGGACCCCAGCCATGGCCATGCAGAACAGCTCTCTGCAGCCTGGGCTGGAGTTAGCTGGCAAGGATGGCACATAGGATGCTGTTGACCTACATTTGGGAGTGCCACAACCATCCCCTGGGCTGCAGGAGCCCCTGGAGGACCCCATGCTTGGAGGGGCTGCACCATTCCCCCCGAGCAGCCCATCACCAGAAACAAGACCAGGAGACATGCTGTGAGCTCTGCAGAGGGACCAGAGGGTCCCACACTGTCCCACCTGTGACTTACCTTATCGACAGGGTACTGGAGGGCAGGGATCTTCTCCTCCAGGTGGTCCAAGCCCCGGCAAGCCAGGTTGTTAGCTGCAGCAACTGCCTTGGGCAAAAGCACAGAGGTGGGTTGGTGAGAAGAGCTCCTGGGCTGTGCCAGGGGGTCCCACCTGCGAGTGTCAGTGCTGTCCCACCAAGGGATGCTCTGGTGCCTCCCCCCACTGTGTCCCCCCAGGGATGGACTCACACTGCGGCTCCAGCCGGCGCACCACGGGCTCCACGCTGTGCATGGCCAAGGCGCTGGCGCCCTGCACACCCCGCTCGTAGACCTCGCAGACCGAGGCCATGAGCGGATGGGCCTCTTTGGTGCTGGCGTAGGTCCGCTGGAGGCTTTCACAGGTCGAGCTCACCACCGGCAGCTGCAGGACCCTCTGCAGCACATTCTCCTGCGCGTGGCAGAGGGGCACAGGTTAGCCAGCAGCCCTTCCTCGAGGAACGCCCCATCACCCGCGTGCCGGTGGCATTCGGCTTGTGGCAGTGGCCACAGAGGATCTCAGTTCGTGCTGGATGAGGAGGAGGGCATTTCTCAAGTCCCATGGAGGGTGTCCCAGCCATACTGTATGGCACAGCCATGGACAACCAGGCTGGCTGCTGCTGGAGCAGGGATACCTCAGGCAGTGTTGGGGGAGTGATGGGCCCCTCTCCTCCAATCTCCCAAGCCTGGCTGTCCAGGAGCTGCCTCTGGCTTTACACCCTGCTCTGGTTCTTCCATCTGACCCAGCCCTTGGACCCGTGAAGTCCAGCAAGGCTCCGTGTCCCCACACCCTGCCAGCATGGGCGATGTGGGATGCCAGTATGACCCAGCAGAGACCACACCTGAGTGTGCTGCCAGTGCTGGAGCATGGCTGGAGGCACGTCCCTCAAAGCCAGGTGAGCAGGATGGACCTGATGCTCCGATCCTCTGCTCCTGCTCTCACCCAGCATCCACCTGGCTGGGGGAGACAGCCCAGTGAGATGCTGCAGCCCCAAAGGAGGAGTGGGGCCAGTGCTGGCTCATCACAGCAGCCAGGAGGTAAAAGCTCTTGGGGTTTCATGGGACAGAGCACAAGGAGAAGCTGGGCTTTCTCCTGATCACCAGTGGACGAGCAGCCAAACTTGGCTTCATGTCTCACTTGTGACCACGACTGGACTGTGAATCTGCATGTTTGATAAAAACTGTATTGTTTTATGCTGTACTATGCTAATTTTGGCTTGATGCGGAGCCAGCCCTCTCACAAATCCCGCAGCTCAGCAATCCCAGGGCTCCAGCTGTGCAGAGCAGCACTGCATCCCCAGCAGCGTGACTGCTGGAGGTGTGGGGACCACAGTGGGGACAAAGGACAGGCACTGCTGGCAGATATCACCGAGGACTCACCTCAGCTCAGGGTCAACTTTCTTCATTCTGAACTATTTAATTTCAAGCAAGTGAAAGGTTTTATCCTTTCCCTTTGATGATATTCCATATTATTGCAGGCAAAGATCCATATAAAGATAAGAGGGGGACATGTCAGATGGCATGAGATGTGACTCATATTCACCTGGCAGACCTGGTACGTGCTCGCTCGTGCCCTTGGCACCCCTCTGCCCTTCCCGCTCTCCCTCTTTCCACACCCACCTTGTCACTTCCATTCTGCAGAACCTGATTCTTCTTTGCTGTCATTGCGACACGTCCACCTGCGAAGCAGAGTTGGGAGCCGCAGACCCCGCTGTGAAGGCAGGGCTGGGCTGGGGCTCCCCCCCGTCACTCCTGAACCCCCCGAGCCGGGAGCTGGGCTGAGACACGCACCTCCCGAGGGTGCAATGGATGCGGTATTGCCTAAGGCTTAACGTTTTACCAGTTAAGCTGTAAAACCAGTGACCCCACACAGCCCTCCCCTGAGTCTTAAACACTCAAAGATGCAAAGAATTAGTTGAGAGGCATCTAGCTTGGAGGAGCTACAGGACAAGGCAGGATAAAGAGCACTGGCAGGGCTGTAAAGCAAATGCAGAGTAACCAGGATACTAATAGACGTGCGTGAGGGCCAGGCTGAGAGATGCAGGCTGAGAAATATAGGCTGAGACAGGCTGCGAAGGCAGGACAGGAGCAGAGAAGAGCTGCAGGTAGGGATGTGCTGAGCTGCCCAGCTGGGGACAGCATCCCCTTCCTGCATGTCCACAGCTAGATGGAAGTAACACAGAACACCCACCTCTGCTTGTGCTGTCTGGGTGACACCCGAAAGCACACCTCCAGCTCCCACTCCCGGCACAGACCCCTTTTCTCAGCAGCAGAGGAAACTCAGGAGATTTAGGGAGAGCGGGTGATCCCTCCTGTCACCCCCACAGTCCCCGGAGCAGCGGGTGGGGACACGCTACTCACCAAGGGGCAGCTGGTCCCCAGCTGAACAGGAGCAGGAGCAGAGGGTGGTGGCTGCACTGTCCCTTTGCCTGGGTCTTCTGAGAGCGATGCGTGGTGCCCCAGCCACTACCACCACGAGGCCCCACCTCCCAGTTGCACGAGTCTGGGAGCTGGCGGGTTGCAGTGGAAACTGGCCAAAGAGCTCCCTGAAGCCACCGTAATTTGGAACAGATGATGGCAGAAAAATCCCCTTTGTCATCTTCCCTGCTGAGCCCAGAAGCTGAGGCACAGCCGGGATGCACTGGGGTTTACTGCCACTCCACCACGAGATGATGAAAAATACCCTTGCACCTCATCACCTCAAAACCAACAGATCACGAACAGTAGGGAGAAGGTGAAGAGTCAGACAGGGTTTCCTAAGAGATTAAAAGCTTCCTGTGTTTCTGTAGCCCCTGTGACCCCCTACGGTGGACCAGGAGCCTATCCTGTTGGGAAGCACAACACAGACCAAGAACATAGTTTCTCCTCAGGAGAGTTCACTAAGCTCAAGGAGCAGAAGGCAGATGTGGGGGAGGCATCCTGCAGAAAACAATCTGGTTTGGCCAGGTCTGCAATTTCTAAGAGCATTCACTGAGGATTTTGCTGCGGAGATTTTACCTGAGGGTCAGGGCAGACACTGCATTAAGAAAGCTCTGGGCATTTGCAGTAGACAGAAATGAAGGAAAAAATCAGGTTGGAAGTGACCTCTGGAGGTCACCTCATCCAGCTCCTGCTCAAAGCAGGGCTACCCTCAAAACTACATCAGGCTGCTCAAGTCTAGTCTTGAAAATCTCCAGGGATAAGATTCCCATCCCTCTGGGGCCCAGCTCCAGTGCTAACCATACTCAAGGTAAACCATTTTTTCCTATGTATGTCCAACTGGAACTTCCTCTGTTGCAGTCTGTGCCCACCATCTCTTACCCTTGCTCTGTGCACCTCTGGGCAGAGTTTGTTCTCCAGTCTGTGCTGGTAGGGCATGTGCTCTGTGCCCCTAAATGTCTTTCCCTCTTAGGGATCCTCTGCCGGACTCCAGTCAAGATCTCTTCTGTGCTGGTGGTGCCAAAACAGGACACGGTTCCCCAAATGTAGCCTTACAAGTGCTTCATAGAGAGGAACTGCTCCCCTTGACCTGCCGGCGATGCTCTCACTGCTGCTGCTCTGTTGCGGCCAGCCTGCCTTGCCGTACCCTGCCAGCTCACACCAGTATTAACACATCTGCTTGTGCTATTGATTGAAAAGAAAGGAGATGACACCTGTATGGTGTGATGGGTTTGGTTATTGATTAAGGAGATCAAGGACAACTACTCCACAGCTCTAGGAAGTGCCACACAGAAGAGACAAGCACAGCATGGTGGGAAGAGGACAAATGTCAGAGGACAAAGCAATAACCCAAGGGGATCAGTGCAGAGGAGAGAGCCTGGAGCCTGCTGACACAAGGCTGCTGCGTGTCCTGGGCCACCTGGCACAAATCAGGGAGACCCTCGGTGTGCAGCTGCCCAATGGGGGTGTGTGCCCAACGTGCCTGCTCCGAGCTGTGCTGCTTGTGCACGGGAGCGCGAGACTTCCCACGGATGTGGGAAAGCCATGCACAGGAGGAAAATACCCTCTTTCTTCCCAAAGAACCTGGAGTTCCCTTCCAGCCCAGGGATCTGCAGAGCTCACATCCCTGCCTTGCTAGCTGGGTACGGAGGCACAGGAATGTCCTGGACTGTCTCCAACTCAGCAGCGGGGTGTCACTGCTCTCCAGACAGAGGGACAAAGGGCAGCAGCTTGCTCAAAAGTTTGCTCTCTTGGCACCGAGACATTTTCCACCCCTGCTGGCCTTGCTAACAAGCGCAGGGGCCATGCCAACCTTCTCTCTGCCTTGGCTGGAGTTGGGATCAACAGACAACACAGCCTTTGCCCTGCTAACGCCTTCGCTCATCCCCTCCCCTTCCTCCGGGACAAAGGCTGTGCCAGCCCTGGGCTCTGCAGTGCAAAGCCACCATCGCCTCCACCCCCTCTGCTCCACTCCACACCACACCAGAAGTACTTTCTGTGTGTCTGCAAGCAACATTTAGAGCTCGCTGGATCATCTGGGTGCAGACAGAGTTCTACACCCCAGTCTGCTCCAGAGCCATCAATATACCACAGTGAGGGATGAGCCTTCAAAGCATCTTTACACTTAGGTCTGGGAGGGGACTGGAGAGGTAACTAACTTATTTCTATGCCCTACGGCAGGATCAGCACCCCCTAAACCCCTGCTGGCAGATGTCTGTCCAGTTTCTCTTTAAGGACTATCTTCCTGGGCAATCCATTTAATCTTTTGTTTTACTTACAGTTCAAAAAAACTCACCTGTGTGACTTAATTCTCCTTTGCTGCAATATAAAGGTATTACCTCCTGGTTGGATTTAGAGATTGATTTTATTGCCTTCCTTTTGGCAGTCAACCTTTTAGATGCTTGACCTCTCACACACTCCCCCAGTCACCTTTCCTCTACAGAACTGGTTTATTTGGTCCCTCCCTGGAGATGTTGGTTTTTAGATCTTTGATTGTTCTTGCTGCTCACCTGGGAATCCTGAATGGCTCACACATTTCTTGAAATGTCATGCCAAGCATGGTATGAACATTAGGAAGGCCTTGTCTGTAGGCAGACTAGAAGGTTACTTTGCACGTCTCGCACAGACCACTCTCCTGTTAACTGTTTCCATTATGAAATGTGTATGAGACCAGTGATTCAGAAGGAAACTCTTGCTAAATCATTGCTGAATGCAATGCTTTATACATTGTTCAGGAACTGACATTTTGGAGCTTCCAACTTTGCAAGGCTCCTACTGCAGGGAATAGGAGCTAACAGTAAGCTCAGTTTTAATGGTTATCCCGGCTCCATCCTTTGCCATCCCACCTGGAGATGTGACCCTTCACTCCCTACCTGGAAGAGGCATTTGTTGTTAAAGAGCTGCAGTGATTTGCCCTATGACACTAGGACCCATCCAGATGAAAGGCTGTTTGTAAGACACTAAAATGCAGGTGCACCTGCTCCTCTCACCGTAGCCGTGCCTGCGCTGGGCACGAGGCTCCAGCTCTCACCGCTGGTACTCAATGGCAACTGATGGCAATTCTCAAATCATCACTTTGTTTCAGGGCAAGTCATGTATGCATTTTTGCCTGGTACTCACATAGTTACTTCTTCATATTTTTGCAACTGAAATGGGGATTGTAAATCAGACTGACGAATCTGGCGGCCACCTCACTGCTGCAAAAGAAAAGCTCTATAAACCAAGCGCAACTATAGGCAATGTGTCTTTAACAGGATCATCCTTCAGAAAATTCAGAGATGGGAGGGAGGATTCCTCCTTCAGCATCTCTTTTCCCCACCTTCTAAGTTACACACACAGACACGGTGTCACATTCATCTCGGTTTATTGCTTGTGTTCAAACAGCTGTCCTTACTCCAACTGCTAGATTAGAAACAGATACCAAAAAAAGGCACTAAAAGGATTTTCTCCATTTGTTGTGATTCTATGGCTTCAGTTCCATTCTGTTAAGGTATATTAAATTGCTAGCCTCCAGCTGCAGAGCAGAAGGCAAGTATTAGTGCTTAATATCCAGTAAAGAGAGTTACTCCTGTACGCTCCAACCCATGTCATGTAGAATCAGACAGATAAGGCTGAGACAGGCTGAAAATTCACTACCGCATCTCCCAGGTTAAGTCTGTATTTGCTAATCCACACCAGTTCCTGTAGGAGAAACATCAAAGCCTGGCTCCGGGCTTTGCACCGCACTTGCCTGGCACAAGGGAAAAACCCACCCTTCTCCCTCGGCAGGGCACAGAGGGGTGTAGCTGGCCAGGGGCCACATCAGTACCTTAAATGCATTTCCCTTTAGGTACAAACTGCAAGGGAAAAAGAGAAATCAGTTTGCAAAACAGTGAAAGAAGTATTCTGTATCTGAGAGCTCCCCTGAGAAGAATTAAAAACTTTTTTTTTTTTTTGCAAGAAGACAAAATTCCGTAGACAAAGTAATTCCAAGCCTGACCACAATGATTTAAGGTAAACAGAGGCACTGCCCTACTGTGCCTACTCAATTCCACAATTCCTTCTCCTTTTATTAAAGGAGACTATCACCTTTTAATTTTTATTTTCCGACAGCATAATAAGAGAGCACCTTGGTCCAGGTTAGAGTAGTCTCTGCTTGCATCTCCTGACAGATTAAAGAAGGAGCCCTTGCACCAGAAAGCAACAAAACACACAGACCTAAATCTGATGATGAAAAATGGTAATTTTACCTCCTATATAATGTGCAAATTTTTCTCAGATGGTGTCAGAACTGGTACTCTGCAAAGTCAGGAGGAGGAAAGACGACATGCCATGTAACTGCCAGAGAGCGGGACACAGCATTTCCCCTTTAACCTAGATTACACTGCCAGGCAATCCTTCCAGCGAGGTAAGTGATGAGCAATAATGCAGTTGCAGGGCAAACATCAGGCGTCTTCAAACGCTAGAACCCATTCAATCATTCAGCCAGCGAGGGAACACACAAGAAATCTTGTGGTCATGAGAAGGAAGGATAGGGAGGACCAGACAGGAAAATCTAAATGCCCAAATCCAGTAATAAGCTTTTCTTCGCACAGGGGATTCTGATACTATCACAACCAACTCCATTCCTGTCCCTCCAGGAGCTTACACAACTAGAAACATGCCCTTGCAGTTTTTTTGACTCAATGAGCTCTGAGTCAGGCTTCTCTCCTGAACTGCAGGTTCCAAAGCTCCTTATTATACTGGATTTCTTCACGTAAAATTAAAACAGCAAAACAAGCTCCTTATCACAGTGTGATTAATGGAAATTTGTTGCACTTAGAATCACAGGGTTTGGGAGTTAAGGTGCGTATGGAATGAGAAATTTAGTGCTTGTGAGTGGTTTCAGATTCACAGCTTTGGAAACCCAGTTCCGTAGAAATCGCAGCATCATCAGCACTCAGACAAGCTTCTCCCCCATGCTGTCCTTCACCAAAACCCTGAGCCACGGCCTGCTGGGGAAGTCAGACTCGGTGGCCAATGGTCCTTGGCTCACATTATTGAAGGAAAAGAAGAAAGTGCCGATTTCCTGGGATACAAGTTGGCACTCACGAGACCGAAGGTCCAGTGCCACCAGTGCACGTCACAGAGAGATCATGGGAAGGTCAGATCATACCACTCATCAGTTACCATCACACTGCATTCAAACCACTGACTACAGGTAACAGGATCCATCAACCCAAACCCACGAGAACACTCATACCTGACTTCAGGCCATTTTAACCACAGCTCCTAACTTGCCTGAGCCCACCGAGAAAATCTGACTGTAGGAACCTTTGATTTGTGAGTTCCAGATTTCCAGTGTAAACACAATTAGTTATGAGTCATATGCCTATTACAGTTGTCTATGCAGCTATTTCACAACCCTGTATTACAATATAGGAACATCAATATTTCCTTATCTAGCAGCCACGTTCCAAGCTCTGTTTCTGGTTGTGAAATACTACTCTGCCTTCTGCCATCTCCACTCCCTCAGGGAGTATGTCATAGCACCAAACTCATCTGCAAAGACACAGGGAAGGAAAAAGGGTAGAATTCACCTATTCAGAGAACAAAATTAATCTTGAGATTACTCTGAGACATGTTAATTTTGAAAGTGCCATATGGAGGATAAAAACCTATCAGAGGATCAAAGTGGCAGCTCGCTGCGTACTATTCAGCTCCATTTATGTCACTGTTTCAGCTTCAGATGTGGGCTTGCTAATGTGAAGATCCCCACCAGGGAGGAGAGGATGCCACAGAAACCAATCACTCCTGGGTTGGTTTTGTAGATCCCTAGTGTATCCAAAGGACCTGAGAGATCACAGAGATTCTTCACCAAGTCCAGCAGCAAAGGAGGATGTCTTTTCAGTATCCGAAACAGCAGGAGGAGAAAACCCTGCAAACCATCACATTTCACACAGTTGAGTTCCTGACTGTGGTTGTCCCAGAAGGAATTCTCCTTTGTCTTTTCTTCCTGTACAGCTTGTTCCAGCCTCCAGGAGATCTCATACCAGTCCCTGGCTAGATTCATCAGGAGTGAAAAGTAGTAACACTTTGTAGCCCAATTCCGCCACTTCAGTTTATCGACGTCAGGTTGGAGCCCAACGCTGTTCAACCACAGGACCGCATCACAGAAGAAGTAGAGGGCACGGGCCAGGTGGGAGGCTGTAAGGCAGAAGCGAGGAACCACATCTGGCAGCTGGGTAGTTCTCCGGGCTGCTACCAAGGCGTGTACCGTGTTGCCCAGTCTGAACACTGCAAGAAACCCCACAAAGGTTAGCATGGCCTGCCCTTCACCACAGAGACGCTTGGCATGTCACTGGCCACATGTACTTTTAAAAAACATAGTGGGCTTTGGGCATTTGTATGCTTAAGTGTCTTCTTTCACAGTGTGAGAAGCTAGTATTAGTGAGGAAAGGCATGTAAACATCTCACTGCTGTCCTGCACCAGCCCAGCACCTATACACACCAGTTTTGTCAATAGCCAGGACTTGCAGCTTTCTCCTGCTGCTCTGTTCTCAGCACCTGGGCTCTCTGGACCAATATCACCAACTGCTCTGAACGAGTCGGTGTCAGCAAAAAAGTGACACAAGCAGAGCCTCCCATTTCAGCTGTATGCTGCACTGGATTTCCCAATTCTGCGGACAGGAGGTGTTACTGCACTAACCCCGTTGTAACCATGAGCTACAACTTCCCCAAGCTTCTGTGAAAGCTGGTGATGCACATGCTGAACACTATGAGACCCAAATCCCTCCTCAGCCATGAATTTGTCAGAGGTATACGCAGTTCCCTGTGAACAGGAACAGTATATTCCAGTTCAAGCTACAATATATGGCAAGCATGAGTTCATCTGCTGCACAGTTTAGGTTTTGCCCTGTGAATGTTAATACAATATCATTCAAAATATTTTTCACAACCTGCTGCCCTGTCACAGTGACAGATGTTGGCAGCACCCAAGCTTAGTGGAACCACAAGAGTGCTGAATTTAGGCCTGATGTGTATTAGAGATTTGTTTAGAAGAAGCAAGAGAATTACGGTTATGCTGATAAACCAGCTGGGCTCTCTGCTAGAAATTACCATACTCTGGAGCTAACTGTAATAATAAACCAAATCCATCGGAACAATTAAATCAGAATATTTGCCTCATATACTGAAGTTGTTCCAGGATTAAGAAATTGGTAAATAGGTGTAAGATCAACTCAAAAGCAAGCAATACAACCAAAGCAACAGCACACCCATAATGGATGCAACTGTGACACAGAATGAAGACTATGAGAAAAGTATGGAAGGGTATATGATTTATTAGAGTATAAATGCTAAAGAAAATTAATATGCGAAGTAGGATATAAAAAGCCATATTGAAATGTGGTCCTGCAGAGGGGATGTTATTGGGATGATGATCTATAACGTTAGGCTGTCTCAACCCATTAGCTGGAAGGACTAACGAGAACGCAGTAAGCCAGCCTTGCATCGTAACTCTGTGGTCTGGCATTGAAAGGAGATGGCAACTTGTCTCTCAGTTACCAGCTTACTGTTAACTCATTACTCTACTTCTCCCAGTGATAATTCAGATTGCCTAATGGGAGAGGAGGATGACAAAGTAACAAACGTCTATTTGGCCCTATCTAGCCTGGCAAGCCAAGGCAAGGACAAGGCCTATTGACAATTTTGTGGCTGTTGTAAAAGAGGTTTTGTGGCTCGAGGCGAGGTAACTACACACAAGGCCAGGAGCCGCTTTCCTGGAAGGAGCAAGTGAAGAAGCCCTTATCCCTCTAGACACCAGGTACTTACTTTTCCGGCCAGAGCTCATGCTAGATTCCAACTGCTTGAGTCT